>JAGSMP010000205.1:600000-1117786 GCA_029286625.1 Parnassius orleans
ATTCATTTATTCATACAGCATATCAAAGCCCAATGGTGAAAATATGCCTCCCCATAAATTGCCTCATAAGGGGGATATGTCATATTTGCCTCGCTTGATAGGAGGCTAGGCAACCGGAGTTTTTTATTTTCTATTTATTATTAGGAAGAAGCTGCTATCCATCTCCTGGTTTATTTCCCTCTCTTACTCCCTCACCTCTCCCTCTCTCACGGGACGATTTACAAAATTACTATAATAAACTGAAATTAAAAATCCGATTGTGGTGTATTTGCTAAAAGTTCTTTCAGCTTTTGTATCAATCCAGTCTGCGTAGAATGAAGATCCTTTTCTTTCAAATAACAAACTTAACTTTTCCCATTTAAAGTTAGTAGCTTTTTACTTTCCGTAGCAGGTAAAAATAAAAATCATCCTCTCAACGGTAATTTTGTGGCCGTAATCTACTTTTAATAACAAAAATTTGTACAATGATTGGGTTTTCGATGATTTCATTTTTAGAACCTTATTTTGTTAAAATCGGGCTATGAATTTGCTTCAATTACAATTTTTTAACGGTTTATAAGTTTTATATGCTTATAATTAAATAATGTTTTTATTCAGAATTTAGGATAATGAAAAAGGGAATCCTTTACTTTAGTTCACTTTTTGCTAAAAAAAAATTGAAACGGTTTTATTGATCTAATTTCAACCGAATACCAGCGTGAAATAGTAGCTTAATGCTGCTGTGTCTCGTATGGTGAGTGTAGAGAACCGGAGACCCATTTTATTGTAAACGCGACATTCCATCTTAGTCCTCAGGGGTGAATTTGCATCTGCGTATTGATTCTTAATCGAGGATACATATAGATGTCTATAGGCCACAGCATCCACTTACCATGAGGTGTGCTCGTTTGTCACACCCTTATTCTAAAAAAAAAACCGAAAACGCTATATCAATCTGCTTAAAAAGATCTACCGTATATGTAATGTGTTGTATAAATTGAACGTAAATTAAATAATATGCTTAGATAATATAAAACGTTTATTACGTCTTAAATTAGAATTTAGAGAAAGTGACAATGTCACCAAAATTCTCTTCTTCTTATGGGAAAAAGATCTTAGAGAGACATTTTTTTAAAAAAAGTGATGAACAAAATGACAACCCTCTTACCTATTTTTGCCGCCATAATATATAGCAGTGTTTGCACTATTGTGTTTCAGGTGGACTATAAGTTCGTTTCTTACTTTAGTTTTATAAAAAACGAGTTCATATTCAGAGAATATATTTGTTTGATATAATTTTTTACAAATTTTATTTCAATTTTACACTGTAAAAAGTTTGGAGTGAATTCGGACCTTGTATCAGCATGGTACCCATATCGTCCCGCGGGTGTCGTAAAAGGCGACAGAGGGAAACAAACCATGTGATTAGTGGGAGCGTCTTTTTCATAACAACTAAAAACATGAAAAACTGCGGTTGCCAACCCACAAGCTAAGCGTGGCAACTCTGGCAAATATCCCCCCATGAAGCCGTCTATGGGGGAGGCTTATGTTCAGCTGTAGAATTTTAATGGGCTGTAACGGAATTTGGAGTGAACCTCATCGCGCTACCTACCGGAAAGGGCAGTACAATGTCCACCAGGCCAGCTAATATAATATATGATGTATTGTTCTGTATATCAAGTAGAAAATATAAAAGTGTCAACACTCAGAATAGTATATTTTTTTAATTTTATAAACAATTTAACCACTCAAGCGTCGACATTAACCACCACCAACTTAGTCAGATCTATGGTCAAGCCAAAGAGTATAGTAGGTCAGGCCAAAGACAATTTTTTTTTAAAGGAAGGTAAATATAACTTAGAGTCATTACTATGTTCTTATCAAAAATAAACAATTATCAACAATTAAAATATCGCATTATTTGTATGAAGGTCAAGTGAGCGCATGAGAAACGACGATTGCAAGACGTTGTCCATAAATAAAATGTGTTGAGAAGTTATGAATTAACCTGTAATGGTGGTATATGAATATCCATACCATCCCGTGGGTCTCGTAAGAGGCGACTAGACTTGGGGTTATTTTTAAATAACCGTTACCGTCGTTCCGGTTACCAAAAATCATCGTGACTTTGTCACGTTGATAAAGTTGGATAACTACTTGGAACATTAGAACAACTTATAACGTGACTTTATATATGCATTTTAGATTTAGTATTAGGTTTTTTTTCAGTAGTCGATTTTTTATTACCTTCCTTACCTAAGCTACGTGGCCATGTTATAAGTACCTTTCTAATAATTATTTCTGAAATATAAGAATTTCACCTAACCTAGGCGATCCGTCAGTGTACCGTAACAAGGTAGATTAAAGGTAGGTAGGAGGATAAAAAGTTTGGTACCTTTTATCCTAGGTAGGAATAAGTTAGATGAATAACTAATTTCATTTTTAGTAAATTGTATTGATGTCCAACGTCCATGACAGCGAAATCAGATAGTACAAACGGGACATATACAAAAATACCGATACAAAAATAAACATAAATCAAAATATTTATCTTTGTACTGACTAATTTAGGCACCATTAAACAAATACAGCAATTGTTAATAGAATATTTTCTTACAAATATTTGTGTGTATTTTATTTAATTCTGACCTAGAGATTTAGACTGAATTGATGGTTCCCATACCTAGCCTACATGTTTAGAAACTAATGTTGTTAGTTCGCCCAGCTATTGATGAGCAAGAGAAAAAATTTATTGATATATATTATATCGTATCGATATTTTTAACCAGCATTGATATCCTGAACATAGGCCTCCCCCATTAGATTGCCTCATAGGAGGGTTTTGGTATCGTTGCCACGCTTGGCAGGCAGATTGACAACCGCAGTTTTTTATTATCTTGAGTTGTTATCAGGAAGATGCTGCTGCGCATAATTCACGTGATTCGAATAGTGTAGTGGTGGTCTAAGACTGTCCACTACCCCATATCATCCCGTGGGTGTCGTAAGAAGCGACAGAGGGAAATCGAAACAGGTAATGGGCAACAGCATCTTCCTGATATCGATATATCGTAATGTCCATGCCCCAAGAGGCGAGTATGCGTAGACATTTCCCCATGTAAAAAAGGTGTCTATGGATTACAGTAGCCACTCAGCATCACGTGAACTGTAATTGTCACTTTTGTCACTATTCTTAATAGTAATTTATTACAAATAGTTAGTGATTTTTTCTAGTATTATTTAAAATGCTAGAACTAGAACGTATATACATAAGTAAACCAGAGCGATCTAAATTCGCTACTAACTTAATCTATTAATTTTGCATTAAAGCCAAATAAAAGAAAACGTAATAAAGAAACCGACGTAGGTAGTAGAATAGTTGAATTGGTAAATGGTAAATGTCGCTCACAGATCAACCACCCTTAGTCCTTACACACTGTCCTTTTCATGAAAAATCCATGGCTTATACCTTTTGTCTACAAAATGCCCGACTATATTTTCAGGGCATTTATAAAGTTATCGATAGAAAAGTTTCTTAGTTATTTAAGCTTTTCCGTTGTATTTGTATTTTGTTCACCTTTTACCCTTTAGGTGGATAACTACATACTTATTTGTGTTGACTAACTTGTCTGTTTATGTTAGTTTTCTCTCATAAACAAATATTTGTGTTTACATTGAACGTAGTTTCTAACATTACAACAACATTATATTTTAAGTATTTAGTTCTTAATATTAAGTATGAATTGCTTGAAATATACTATAACAATATATTTTCACGGTACATTATGGTAGATGGTACATACGAATAAGGCAAATCCTGCCTGAAACCACAGAATAAATAATACTTAAAAGAACAGAAGGCTCGCTCTCTGATAGCAAACTTGCGAGTTTGAACTTAGTTACAACGTCGCTAATGTCATAATACTTTGCAAGCCTCGGAAGTGACCATCGTGAAATTAGCCTACAGTTTATTTCGTTGAAAAAAAATGTTTTGTGGCGTGTATTAAATCAAAATACACCTTACGTTCGCGTGCGAGTGTCTGTATCACTTACGCTTTACGCGCCTTAGTTAAGACCGCTTTTTTTTATAGAAGAGGGGGGCAGATGAGCATGCGGCTCAGCTGATGGTAAGTGACCATCGGCGCCCATAAACAACCGCAACACCAAGGGAATTGTAGATGCGTTGCCGGCCTTTTAGAAAGGTGTAAGCTCTATTCTTGAAGGTCCCTAAGTCGTATCGGTCCGGAAAAATTGCCGGTGGTAAACGATTCCACAGAGAAGTTGTACGAGGAAGAAAACTGTAGGGTTCTACCGTAGGGTTAAGTGTTGTGAGAAAACAAATTGAATCCTTTGATATTAGTTATTTTATTTTTATTTTGTTAAAAAAAAGTTACCCCACGATACAGGAGAAAATCCTAGTGATTTTCTCCTGTATCGTGGAGGCAATTAACAAACATAAATTGCACAAGGACAAACATCTAGATCCGGATAGATAGATTATTTGTAGGCAATACAAATACTTGTTCCTTGCGGGATTCGAACCCGCTGCCCCAGTATTGCAACTCATTGCTAAGCCACTACGCCACGGAGCCATCAGTTTGCTGATAAAAATTTTTTATTGTTCAATGTGATTAAGGTTAATATGCAACATCGAGGAAAATTAAGATCATAACAACGTGAACGTCTTTGAAACTCAGATAATTTACCTACTTACCATTTTTAACCGACTTCAACAAAAGGAGGAGATACACAATTCGACTCTATTTTTTTATGTGTGTTACCTCAGAATTTTTTTTGGGTGACTCGATTTTTATGATTATATTTTTATTTGAAAGCTAGTGCTTATAATTTATACATCCCATATAAATTTGATCAAGATCTGACCAGCAGCTTTGGAGTTATCCTTAATAATGCGTATTAGTATTGAAGTCGGTTGTACAAATTTTTTAATTTCATTAGTTGTCTCTCTTCCTCTCTTTTTAAAAAACGTTACCTTCAAACTAGGATTTTTCCTGTATCGCAGGGACAGTATACATACATAGAACAGACCCAGAACAATTATTTGTAGGCCATATAAATATGTGTTACGTCCGGGATTCGAACCCGCGGCCCTTAGCACTGCAATTCATTACTAAGCCACTGCGCCACGGACCCGTCACTTGTCTGTTTCACATTTTTTGCTATTTACAAACATGTATGTGGGGGATGAGTCGCTCGCTTCCGTAGGCTTCGACCACCTAATCCTAGGCCCACCCTACACCTGTCCCCCGGGTGCTGCTAAACAAGCGACAAAGCCGAAAGAACAGACTTGGCTCCTCGTCGCGTGGTAGCGTCGTAAACAATACCACCAACTACTTCCGCACCATGAGGCAAAAAAGAAAAGAAATAGCCCCGAGTTCCCGGCGCCACTTTAATGGGGCAGGGGTGCGAAGAATCTCCGGGAGGAAAACTGGCGACGAAGTTCGCCACCCGTCACGTTCTGTCTCCCAGAGGGGCGAAAGGTGGATTGCGGAAGCCCGTCTGGCTACACTGAATGTATGTGGAGCAATGAATGATAAGATGGATGAAGTATGCGATATGATGTATAATAGAGGAATAGATGTGTTATGTGTAAATGAGACGAAACGGAAAGGAAAGGATGCCACTACACATGGCATGTTTACCGCGTACTGGTCTGGTGTAGACGAGACAGAGCGGGCATGCCAGGGAGTCGGTATCATCTTTTCAGAAAGAATGGGTCATTGTGTGAAAGAGTATGAATGTGTAAGCCCGAGACTGCTATGGATACGAATGAAAGTGGGCTTAAATAAATTGTTTGTTCTAGAGGTCTACGCCCCAGACATGTCTAAGCCCACTTATATCCGAGAGCAGTTTTTGGGAGATGGTAAGGATGGTATGGAAGTAATGAAAATATTGTTATATTAGGAGATTTTAATGGAAGGGTTGGCGTGAAGAGGCTTGGTTATGAAAGGATATTGGGAACGTTTGGTGATGAAAGTATAAATGAGAATGGTGAAAGCCTCCTCGTGACGAACACTTTCTTTCGTCATAAGAAGATTCACATGTATACATGGGAACGAGGTGATGATAGAAGCATGATAGATTTCATAATTGTGGATGAAACAATGAGGAGCGCAGTTGTAGATACAAGGGTTTACCGGGGGTCCAACGTAGGGACGGATCATTACTTGGTCTTATGCCGAATTAATGGTCTATTCAGACGTTGGCGGCATCGGACATCTGTGTCTACCACTGCGTTACAGCGTATAAGAACAGAGAGGTTACAAGATGAAGGTGTGAAAGAGAAGTTCAAATGTAGACTGAGAGAAAATATGAGTGGTATGGAGGAATTGTGTATGAATGATTTAGAATTGGAGACTGTGTGGCATACTGTCAAGAAAGGTTTGGTGGATGCAGCTACCTAAGTATGTGGTGTAACCAAGAGAACGAATGAAAGGAAAAATAACACTTTATGGTGGGATGATGAGGTACGGATGGAAGTTGAAGCAAAGAAGAGAGCATGGCTAGATTTGCTAGCAACCAAGACTAGTCATACTAGCGGTATGAATGATGATATTGAAAGAAAAAAGGCAGTCTTTAGACATCTAAATAAGAGAGTAAAAGAAGTAATTGAAAGGAAAAAGCAAGAAAGAACTGATAAGAATGATAGAAGAATATCGGATAACTTCCAGGCAAATATTAAAATGCTCTGGAAACTCATAAGAACTGCCAGGGGACATTCAAAACAGCCTAGAATGAATGCTATACGAGACCAGAATGGCTGTATTCTGAATGACGAAGTTTCGAGTTTAAGGAGATGGAAGGAATACTTTGAAAGCGTGTTTTTTTTTTTATAGAATAAGGGTGACAAACGAGCACACAGTCCACCTGATGGTAAGTGGTTGCTGTGGCCCATAGATATCTACATCTATCTTCTTTGCGAATTTAAATGCAGATGCGTTGTCAGCCGTGAGGACTAAGATAGAATGCCTCTTTTCCAGTAAAAGGGGTCTCCGGTTCTCTACACTCACCATACGAAACACAGCAGCATTAAGCTGCTATTTTACGCTGGTATTCTGTGAGAGCGTGGTCCTTCCCCGGTCGAGCCGACCCATTCGTGCTACAACTATACTATTAATATAGCTGCAGCATGGCTCTACCACGTTGAAAGTGTTTATGAGTGATGAGACGTTTGAATTAAATGAAATAAAAATTCCGAAAGAAGAGGAAAGAGATAGAGAGATAAGTAAAGATGAAATAATGAAAGCAATGAAAAATATGAAAGCAGGTAAGGCAGCCGGATATGATAGAGTATCACTCGAAATGCTGAGGGCTGGAGAGGGAGTGGTGGCAGAGCTGCTGTACACCTTGTTTAATTTGTGTTGGGAACTTAAGCGGGTACTGGGAGACTGGTGTAAAGCCGTGATAGTCCCAATATATAAGGGAAAAGTATCGCAGCAGGACTGTAAAAACTACCGTGGTATCAGCCTTCTTAGCATTGTGGGAAAACTGTATTCTAAGGTGCTAATTGAAAGAGTTATGAAAGATACTGATGGAAAAATTTGGGATGTGCAAGCGGGATTTAGAAAGGGAATGGGATGTACGGATCAGATCTTATCCATGCGCATGATTGCGGAGAAGTTTTTGGCCAAAAACCAAAAGGATTTTGTGCGTTCATGGCCTTGGAAAAGACTTATGACAGAGTGAACAGGGATGTATTATGGTAAACACTGAACTCATTTGGGTTGAGCGCTGGGTTGATACAGGCATAGAAGTCTCTGTATAGGGACTCCAGTGTTTGTGTCAGGATCAACGGGGTCTACTCGGATTGGTTTGGCATCCATAAAGGTGTAAGAGAGGGCTGTGTGGCTTCCCCGTGGCTGTTTAACCTATTTATGGACAGTTGTTTGGAAAATTTGAAAGTTGAAGAATGCGGGTTAAGAATGGGTGAGTGAACCGTCAAATGCCTTTTGTACGCCGATGATCAAGTCATACTTGCGTCTTTGGCGGCCGAGTTGCAAATGATGGTTACATTAATGAACAGGTCCTTAAAAGAAAGGGGAATGAAAATGAACGCAAGTAAGATGAAAGTTATGGTTTTTGAAAAAGAAGAAAGTAAAACGATATGTGAAATAAGAATAGAAGGGGAATTGGTCGAGCAAGTAGATGAGTTTGTGTATTTGGGATGTGTATTTAGCAGGGATGGTAGATATGATAAGAACGATGAGTGAACGCAGGAAATAGAGTGAATGGGGCTCTACATGCTATTATGGATAGTCAGAATGTGTCAAAAAAAGGCACGTATGGCAATTCATAAAGCTGTGTTAGTCCCTACTTTAATTTATGGTAGTAAAAGTTGGGTGTGGCAGAAGAAGCACGAGAGTAGAATATATGCTGTAGAAATGCGGTCATTAAGGAGTATGTTAGGGCTGAATCTAAATGACAGAGTGAGAAATTGTGTGATAAGAGAAGAGTGTGGTCTGCAAGATGATGTTGTGACCAGGATTAAGAAAGGAATGCTTCGGTGGTTTGGTCATGTAGAAAGAATGAATGAGGAAAGAGTGACAAAGCAAATTTATGTGGCAGAGGTGAACGGCAGAGTCTGGAAGGGACGCCCTAGGCGAAAATTTATTATTTATATTTATTGAAAATGGGCCAAATTAAGAGTACCCTTAACCGACGAGCGTGTATGCGTAGCTATATGGATGTGGAGGAGGCGAGAGAGGTTGCCACGCTTGACAAGCGGGTTGGCAACCGTAGATTTTTATTTTTAGTGGTTATTAGGAAGACGATGCTGCCCATCTCCTGATTTGTTTTCCTCTGTCGCCTCTTACGACACCCACGGGATGATGTGGGGTAGTGAATATTCTTACACCACCACTACTCGGGCATTGTCAACCTGGTAAAATTACTATAATACAATCGTATCTGTTAATTATCTAAAAGGAACTTTATTTTAAAAAAAGACAGTTCGTCTTCAGCTGGTAGATATTGCAATATCAGCAAACTTCAACGTTAATTGACTCAATGCCAATTGGCAGCAAAAAACATAAGAAAGTAAATACGTTATTCGTGTGCAGTGTTACTTTACACAAAGGTACCTTTAAGCAGATCCGAACGTGTATAAAGTACTTCTGTTGTCTCAGAGTAAGTTTTGTCAAATATTTTTAGCTGTTTTAACTTAATACGAAGTCGAGTTAAGTGTATCCCACACACAAGCGGCTTGCGGTGTCGGCTAACCGCAAGCTGCGGCTAGATTGGCGGCCTGAAGCGCTATTCGCTGTGGTGTCTGTACTACGATTGGACGTCAGTCAACATGGCTAACCGTGACGAAATCTTATTACTTTTATTATATTCAGTAATATTATCCCCTATTTTGTTTTAATCCTTATGACGGTGTGAAGTATGGGATAATTTTGCACTAATTCACTAGTTGTAAAAATTTGCAACTGACCGCGCTGCCGGTCACCGATAGGTACGCTCGCTAAAGCGTCACCCACACACAAGCGGCTTGCGGTGGCGGTTAACCGCGAGCCCCGGCTCCAGCTATAGTAACAATACACCACCGCGGTCGCAGTGGCAGCCTGAAGCGCCATTCGCTGTGGTATCTGTGCTACGACCGGACGTCAGTCAACATGGCTAACCGTGACGAAGTCTTATTACTCTTATTATATCCAGAAATACTATCCCATATTTTGGTTTTAATCCTAATGCTTTTGTAATCACGGTGTGAAGTATCATAAAGTACTGGATGATTTTGCACTGTTTCTATTAAAATCTCTGTATTTAGTGCCATTTTTCATGCGGTACACGTGGCCTGTTATAAAAATTTGCAACTGACCGCGCTGCGGCCAGCAATAGGTCGCACGCTCGCTAACAGACATGGTGGCGGAAGGGGCGGGGCTTGCGGCTACGGCCAGCCGCTCACAGGCCGCGACATGGTACTACAAGTTTACAGACTCACTTACATTGCAAGCGAATACAAATAGCCGCCACCGTAAGCCGCGTGTGTGTAGGAGACGCTTTACAATTCTTGTGATGAAAGCTTCCATTTTTAATAGCAACAGTCTAGAGTCGTTGTGGGGTGTTTGAATATTTATATTTTATGTTTTGCATGTGGGGTAGAAAATAAAGTCAGTCTCAGTTCAACCACGGTCTTTTATTAACGTGGCCCAAATCATAAAACATAATATGGCGCCATATTCAAACCACCCACAGTCGTAAATTTCCTGTCTGTCAGTTCTCTATATACTCGTATGTCATTTCAGTCATAATACGCGTTAGCTGCGCTCTTCAATTCTGTCGAAGCACGGAGGAATTCTATCCTATTGCTGTTGACATTACGCAGATACATATCACGATTTGTGACATTATTTTTGGTAGACAGTTACGCTTTTGGATCAAATCTATTTAGTAATATGTATTGAGGTAATTAGGCCAAATTTTACCACGAACTTCCTGTTTTTATTTATTTATTTTTAATTATAATCACCTTGGGTCTTACAATGGGCGGAATCAAACGTTAGACTATTCATAGAGAGAAAATTATGTCACAAATAAGGTTTATTCTGCATTGTACCCATATAGAATAGAATAGAATAAAAAATATAATATAATAGAATAGAATAGAATAGAATAGAATAATTTTTTATTCAATATAGATCACATGAGTAATTCTTATTGAAAGTCATTTTTTACTTTACAAGAACCAGTAAGAATATTATCCCATGGGTGTCCTAAGAGATGAAACAAGAGATAGGCCTACAAGAGATGAGCAACAGCATATTACTGACCATCAGCCTGCCCAGCCGTGACTGTGACAAATAATAATAATAATAATTAACTTTTTATAAAAAGTTCAAGCTGAAATCAATCAACTAAAAATATTAAAATAAAATCACATTCTGAAGTCAGTGCTAAGACATATTAGAAAAATTAAAACCCAGACTTCAGAATGTGAAATTATTTTATTCATTTTAGTTGTTTAAGTCCGCTTTTACTTTTTATTAAAAGTTTTTTTATCTTTTTGAGTGGACTGAAGAATATCACAATCTCAACGTCGTCTCAATGTTTCCATTAAAAAGTTCATACCTATTTTGTCACTATTATGCGTGGAATTTTTTCTCTGCCCCTGAAGTATAACCTATTTAAAAAAATAATCATCAAAATCAGTTCACAATTACATACATCTCCTTTTCTGAAGTCGGCTAATAATGTCCTACAGACCGAAACCGCGCAGTATGTGTGCGCAAGCACAAGGGCATACTCAATCTCCTCACTGAGGAGTGAAGTGAGATCGGGCAAAGGACCAACATTTTACGTGCTTTCCGAAGGACTTGGAGTGAATCCTGCCAACTTCATGACTCCGGGTTGATACTGAGAGTTTATTGACAGAAAAACACAATAAGTAACTGATTTTGGTCAGACCCGGAATTCGAACTAATGATTAGCAGTCGCGTTTACGACTACTAGATCAACGAGGCAATCAACTATGTTCGTGCTCGAACAAAAGGAGTAGAAATAACGAAGACTTGATAATTCACACGACGTTTTATCCTCTTTGCTACTGCTATTTACAATGGCACTGATATATTATTTAAACTATAACAGTTCGTAAAATAGGTTGGAAGCAACCTTGTTCACCTGAGCGCACGCATCTTTGGACGTGATTGGTCAATCAAGTCCAAAGATTAAAAATTGCCGTAGGTTACATACTGGCGGTTGTCATTGATGGCGGTTGTCATAGACATACTCCCCCACGTTGAAAGCTCCAGCTTTCAAGAATCTTAGTCTGTGGCATCGGGTTTGGGTAACAAGCACCGCTTGTTGATCGCTCGTCGAATGGTAATACCGCTCGTGGTGATGTCAGCGACCCATGGAATATCGTCGGAACCCGGGTACAACTTGGTTACTCTTCCTAGTTTCCAGCGCAGAAGCGGCTGGCCGTCGTCTATGATGATTACGAGGTTATCTACCTATAAGTTTCTGCATCGCACGCGCCACTTCGTCCGCTTCTGTAACTCGCCGATGTGTTGCCGTGCTTGCTCCAGGTGTTGGAATCTGTTGATATGGTTGGGATTGTAGTCGAGCAGACACGGCGATGGTATTGCGGTGAGTGGCCTACCTATCAAAAAGTGACTCGGGGTAAGAGGGGAGAAATCATTGGGTGAAGAGCTTAGGGGACAGAGGGGACGACTATTAAGGATGGCTTCAATTTGAGAGAATAGCGAGCTTAATTACTCAAAGGTCATGTGCGTGTTTTTTAGTATTCTGTACAGATGTAATTTGGCCGATTTAACCCCATCCTCCCACAGACCTCCAAAGTGAGGAGCGTACACCGGAGAAAAACGGAATTCTATGCCTTCACTAGCTGCAGACTCAATTATAGAATCGGAATTGGACTTTAAAAAAGAATTTATTTCTTTTTTAAAGTCAACATTTCTACCATTGTTGCACCATATCGTTTTAGGTTTGCCTCTACGAGCAATAAATCTTTTAAGGGATGACTCCATTGAAAGATCACTTACGACTTCGACGTGAACACATTTGTATCTAAAGCAAATAAATATACATTAATAACATTTTATTATTTTACATCCGCGTCCCTTTCTGTCTGTGATGAAAAAAGGTCCAGCGAAATCGGAACCTACAGCACAGAACGGAAAATCTGGCTTGATACGGTCTGAGGGTAAGTTCCCAATAATATTATTTAAAGTTTTAATCTGAAAGCGACGACATACGATACACTCGCGTGATGTGCGTCGAGCTAAGTTTCTACCTTCTATTGGCCAGTAGTTATCTCTTATAGAGGCGAGTAGATGTTGAGGGCCGGCATGTAGGAGGCACTGATGGTCTTGTTGAAACAGAAGTTTAGTGAAATTATGGTCTGACTTCAGTAATATAGGATGTTTTTTCTCATATGGGTAGGCCGAGGCGTCGAGTTCGAGACGTATTATACCATTTGTGTCAATAAAGGGATCAAGGGACATGATAGTAACTTGAGGTTTTAAAGCCCGTCCTTATATAGAAGAGCCAACTCGTTTGGGAAAGATTCCTTTTGTGAAAGTTTTATGAGTGAACTGAGAGCGTTTTTAAGCTCAGAAACTTTGAGGGGTCCTGTGTGTAAAATGTTTGATTTTTTACAATTTTGAATAAATCTCAAAACTCGAACAACTACTCTGGTTAAAAAAGACAATTTGAAAAATTTTGTGAAGTCAATAATATTATTATTATGCACGTTAGATGCAGGGTCCGCCGCCAAAGCGACATGAGCTTTTAACTCGGACACCTCTGTATTTAGGTTAATTGATTGGGGCCAAATAGATTCTGGTTGGGAAAGAAATGGTTGCTTTCGAAAATGCGACTCTAGATTTAAAAGTCTTTTGTAATCCATATTGTAAGAGTCACCTAAACAATTGGAATCTTCACGAAGAGTAAGCCCGACACAAAATCGACCATCACTCATGCGAGTAGTGTTAGAAGGGAGATGTTCTTGACATAGTTTTTGTTCCTTTGTTAGAGAAACAGTTGTGTTTGGAAAGCTTTCAAGCTCCCAAAGTCTAGTCATCTCATCATTTAAGCTGTTGAGGGTTTCCTCTTTAAGAAGAAAATTACAAAAAGTTGAATTAGACATCGATTTATTTTTAGGTATTTTAGGTATAGGGCCTGCAACAAGCCATCCTTGGGTAGAGCTCTGTAGCCTAGGATGTTTAGTTTCTAGGTTGTTCTTTTGGAAACCAACGATGTCCCAAAATAGCTCAGCACCAATAAGCATTTCGATTGGGGACGATAAATTAAAGCTAGGATATGCTAGCTCAAATTGAGATAGCTCTAGTTAACTAATATCAAATGATGACTTGGGTAGATTACCTGTGATAGTAGGTAGCACAAAACAAGAGATAGTTGAATGGTAAGGGCCAGTTTGGGATTGTAGACGGATAACACACTGCTGTGTACTCAGTTTTAGTTTAAAGTCACCAATTCCTACGATATTCATGTTAGCTGACTGTGGGGAGGGATTAAGTTTGCATTTTACATCTTCAATTACAAATGAGGATTGAGACCCGCAGTCCAGTAACGCTCTCACTTACATAGACTCATTATCGTCTGGATTAGTGATTTTAACTCTAGCTGTTGAGAGTAAAATCTGAGTTGGAGTGGTTACTGACATTGAAATAGAAGTGTTGACCTTCGTAGTATCAGATTCATCAATATGGAGTAACCTATTGTGTTACTTCTTGCAAAAACGACAAGAACCCAAAATTTGACAATTGACAATTGACAAATTGTGACATAGATTATTTTGGAAACGAATTCTAGGCGCTCTGAGCAGTCTGAGTTTTAAAAACAGAACACTCATAAAGCTAGTGACTATTCTTACATAACACACAGGTAGAAGGAATTAGATTTGTTTTGCTTTGTTACATTTGTAGCTACTAAGGATTTAGAGGTAATAGGTCTTTGAGGCAAAATATGTTTTGTTTAATCTTTTTCATGTTTATGGCGGTGAACAGTCTCGAGAACATCCGCGCAACTCTTAAAAAGTTAAAGAAATCTTTGAGTGTAGGTATGTCGCCCTTTAGATTATTTTTGTGCTCCTCCCACTTAAAATATGTAGTACTTTCTAGTTTTGTTGACACAATGTAAATAATTTAATCATCCCACTGGTCAGTAGGAAGACCGAGTGTGCTGAGAGCCCGCAAGTTTTTATTTATGTGTAACGAAGTGACTTGTCAGTCTCTCGCACAGATTCTATGGCGAATAATGATTTTAAATGGTTACTTATTAGTTGGCTTTTATTATCAAAGCGTTCACATAGTAAAAACAAGATATAAGATATCTGGATAGTTTTTCGCAGACACTTCTAAATTTGCAACAACTCTGAAGGCTTCACCCTCTAAATACGAATTTAAGTAATGAAACTTGTGAACGTTTCCAATGTTTTCGTTGCTATGAACAAGAGAAATAAATGTTTCCTTTAACTCTAACCATTTAAAATGCGTTTCGTCAAATTTAGGGATAGTTATAGTCGGCAACTTAAAACCTAGAACGTTCGACTTACTACTGTGATTATGACAAAGTGACTTGCATGATGAGTTCGATTTGTTATCATCATTATAATTGTTGTTGTGTTTTGAATTAAGCTTTGGGTTAGTGCAATACAATCGTAGAAATTCTTTTCAATTGCATGCCTATAATTTAATTCAGTAGCTTGATCACTAACATTTTCCACTTCTATTTGAGTCTGCGACTCATCGAAATCAACAAATAATGTTTCAAACTTGGATAATTTCATTGAAAGTTTGGAAATCTCGAGATCAGATATATTTTCGAATTTAAGAAGTGTATCTATATCATTTTTAAATCTAGTTACACGTATAACACGTACAATATAACTACGTTTGTTAATTAAAACAGCAATCAAAGGAGCATATTTATCTTGTTCCGACATTGTAAATTACGTTAATAACTTCCAATGAAATATCAAATCAAAACAAAGCGTAATAATGAATAGAACTAGGAACGATACGCTCCTCGCTTTGAGTACCGGCTGCAGTGATAGCAAACCGGTGATACAACCGGTGATACAACAAACAATTGATGCGCTCACGCAGCGCGCTGACGTCACGCGGCCAAGTGCTCCCGGCACGACGAGCAGTCGATGCAATCGCTACTCGCTGCCGCGCCACACTGGAATTGTTTTTAAAATGCGACTAACTTTCTTGCGGGAAGAACAAGGTAAACAGGGAGCTATACAAGAATAATTGTATTTAATGTGAGAATGGTTTTAGCTGTACGGGATAGCAGACGAGGCTAGTGTAAATGAAGTGAATATGCAGGTGCAACTGAGAATAATTTGTAGTTTTATTATTGTGATAATTTAAAACAATAGGCTCATTAGGCGTGACTTGCAGCAGTAACTAAGCTGAAAATAAGTAGTCCTAGTGTGCAGCTGAAGCTAAATAGGACGAATTTGATTTTTTTGAAATTGATAGTTGCAGGTAGATAAAATGGTAGCAGGTAGATAAAATGGTTGCAGATAGATAAAATGGCAGTAGGTAGGTAAAATGGTTGCAGGTAGATAAAATGGCGGTAGCAAAGAGGATCAAACTCTATTGCTATGGCCAATGAGTAAAAATTCCACTACTTTCTCGAAAAGGGGAATGATTAGGATTAAATATATATTAATAGGAAAAATGGAATGGGCTCACAAGATAGACAGGAAGCGCTGATAGTCAGGAAGCAATGATGACGCTGGAGCTGATAGGCGCAGGCTAGTGTAGGCGTGAGTCCAACGACTCCCACGGGACCACTTCTAGCAGCGGGAGGCAAACGGCGCGGCGGCGACTTCACGGTTTCCTGGCGTTGTCAGTGTAGCTGCACCCACAGGATAGTCGGGATGATCTCGCAGGGATGATTTTGTGCAACGTCTTTGGCGCGCAGTGATGACGCGGCGCGATGACCTCAATTGTCCTCTCCGCTCTGGAACTAGAACGCGACCCGTGTCCTGTCACAGTCGCCACTTTTTGTTCGTGCTCGAACAAAAGGAGTAGAAATAACGAAGACTTGGTAGTTCACACGACGTTTAATCCTCTTTGCTACTGCTATTTACAATGGCACTGATATGTGATTTAAACTATTACAGTTCGTAAAATAGGTTGGAAGTAACCTTGTTCACCTGAGCGCGCGCGTTTTATCTACCAATCAACTCGCGGGACGTACTGCACGATGATTGGTCAACCCAGTCCAAAGATTAAAAACTGTCGTAGACATACTTGCGGTTGTCACGGATGGCAGTTGTCATAAACAACTATGATATATATTCCCTTTATAAGGCCATCTATGGTACCTTTAATAGGCCGTAATCATGATTGGATGCTACATTGTGATGATTTACATAATACCTGAAAATTATATGAGAACAATTTTAAAATTATGTAATTTATTTTTAATCACAATATACGTTTAAATACTGTTGATGGATATTTTTAACGTGGAAACAGACGCAGACCTTTGCAAATAGGCACAGGTGGGAAGCAACACCATATTCGAAATCAATTATTCGCTAGTTGCCTATGAATCTGTTTGCAAATTCCGCTCAAAATTACTCCGGCGCGTTACAGAACTGCTTTTAGTAGAATTGTTTTCGAAACTCAAATTTTGCAACAAAAATTTTCATTGAATGAAATTGACTTTAGCATTTTATTTATTTTACGGAGTTGAATTTTTTTAAATTATATTGCCTGTTTTTACTATGGGAATCATTGGGATTATAATGTGCGATATTATAACAGATTTGGCATATTTCCAGCCGTATAAGGGAAACCAATATCCACTACCCCATATCATCTCGTGGGTGTCGTAAGAGGCGACAGAGGGAAACAAATCAGGAGATGGGCAGCAGCGTCTTCTAATAACGACTAAAAATAAAAAACTTCGTTTGCTATGGCAAATATCCCCCCTGTGAGTTTATCTATGGGGAAGGCCCATGTTCAGCATTGGACTTTAATAGGCTGTAGTGGTAACGGTTTTTCCAATGCGTGTTGGTGGACTTCATATGTCTCCGAAATAATATTCGTCAGATTGCAGGTTCCCTTTTGATGTTTTCCTTAACCGCCGGGCACGCGCTGAATAGAGCCGTGGTACCTCAAGAGCTTCGCGCTCGCTACTGCTACTGAGTAACTAGAAAAATTGAAAAATTGAAAAATATTATACAATGAAGGTGTATAAGCAAGAATATAAGCGAATATAAGCAAGAAGTACGATTATTGCAAAATTTTCTCACAAAAATTTAATTCTTTCTATTCCATTATCGGAACATTTTTACAAAAGTTTTAAAATGATTTATCATTTGAAATGCAAAATATAATCAAACTATTCGCAATCTAGGTTTACGGTTTACACTAGCCAAAACAGATTTTCATTTATACAAAAGCAGAACATCTCAGAGAGATTTCAGCTTCTTCGAGATAAATGCTGGAACTAATTGGGTTAACCTCAGTCTTTAACTGTTTAGGCGGACTTGTTGCCTATTTGCTTATTAATTGTAGTTTCTACAATGTTTGCACCCAATTTACCAAAACCAAGGCAGAAGTTATGTAGTTAATTTACTTTGTTGGATCTATAAATTTAACGTATATATTAAATACGGCTGCTTCTTTCATTTAAAACTATCTGTTCCACTATTGCTTACCAATGGTGTAACGATCTATCTCACTTGCACTTCTAAATCTATTAACGACGCTTGTCTAAAGCGTGTCAAATTTTAAAATTTTAAAAAGTAATTATATCTTTTCCCTGGGTTGTCATCAATTTGTCCACGCCTTGGTGCCCGCTTAACGTTGAATTTTGGGACACGTTGTATAAGAATGTTCAGTATCTAATGATACCGTTATATATTTTACAATAAAATTCCATGACAGGTTTAGAATAAAAATATTCCCAATAAGATAGCACAACAAAATTTTAACTTTCATGAGATTAAATGCAGTGAATCTTTCCTTTAAGGCTTTATGAAGTCTGAATGACCTTGACGAAACGGCGACGGCTGAGATTTTAGCCGACGTCAACACCGTCTAGCGACTACTTTCTGTATTACTTAGAAAAGTGCAAAGATTAATAGACTGCAGAGGTGACAAGTATATAAGTGATATACTGCCTATTATGCTTGCGCATCGCTGAGAGTTATGTCGCGGATAAGCATCTTCAATTACATTGCACGATGTGATGCTATAGCTTCGTTTGGTAGGCATCACGAGCTATCAAGTGTTTAAGTTTTAAGTACGTTAGAGTTTTTATTATATTTGTTGAATCGTATTTGTTTGTGTCGTATTAGTAGCTCTGGGTCTAAGCGCTCGCTGTAAATTTGACGGGTTTGACCTCCGGCAGCAGCAATGAAATTTTTCATTGCAGTTTTAAGTGCTGATTTAGCACGTGCTCAGTGGTGAAGGAAAACATCGTGAGGAAACCTGCATGTCTAAGGAATAAGAAAAAATAGAAGATATATGAATTTCGCCAACATGCTTTGGGGCAGCGCGGCGGCATTTTCTTGCCCTAAAACCCTCTCAGAAATAAGAAAAGTTCTGGGCCCAGCAGAGGGACTGATATAGCCTATTTCTTCACCTTTGTATCGTATACATATGCAATATTCATATTCGTTTCAGATACAGAAGGGTACCTAATGCTGAGAAAAATATCATGTGGAGGCCACGAAAACGTAAAACTTCTTTGTACGTAGATAAAATATTCTATTCATTGTCAGTCATTTCATACGCCAAATTTTCTATAGAGTTTAGAACGTTTCAGATAGGGCAAAATAAAAACTAATACAAAATATTATGGGAATGATTAATAATAATATATACATTTATAGGTATTTATAATAAAAATAATGAACAAGCTGCAAGGTTCAACTGATATTTTTCCTTGTAAACACAATTGTAAAATTGCTATTCTCATTTTTATCAATAGTTAATTGATGAAACGTAGTCAAGATCACTTCATATAAATTATATTTAATTAAATTGGCACGTGGCCTATTTGGCCTTCTACTTACAACTCTACGGAAATTTGAAAAGAAAGATTTTGTCTGTACTTAATTCTCTTGTGTACACCATTTTTCACAGAAGTATTGTTTACAACTAGCGTGGTTTCCACAAGCGTAATTAAGTGTCAGCTGTATATCGTCAATTAGATCCTGAACTTTTTGACATTTGTTTTTGTTTCTTTCTGTTATATCTTGTAACCTTTTTAATAACTGACGCAAACTCACAATTGAGTATCTTGGATAAGTTTGTAATGTTTTTTTTTTAATTTTATCACAACATTTTCGCTATAAATTATTACGTTTTCAACAGTGATCCTCTCCCTTTAGTTTCGGTGTGACTATATGATGTTATAATATAGGTATTGAGTTACCGTCAGTTACTTAGTAGCCATAAATCATTATATGTATGTATAGACATACAGATCTACATTTTTTGATTTAATTAGTTTTGATTTTTTCAAACCTGGTAATTTTTTTTTTCTATATAAATTGATGGGCCTGATTATAATGCCAGTTGTGCTCTTTGGCTGAAGTTATTTTTTATTTTATGCACAATTGCAAACAAAAAAATATTGATTGCGCATCTCTAAAACAAAATTTTACCTCTTCTCTGTTGTCTCTGTCACTCTTCTAGGTTTTTCTATAAGACCATTTGCAGTAACAATTTTTGTTAACAGTTTTGAGTGTGACATTTTTATCAGCTGCTTTATTCATAGTGTCTTGAGCAACACTTTGCCGGTTTCTGTACATAAAATGGTGCTGGCTTTGGGATTTCTTATTTGAAATAATTCGTAGGCGTAGTGCTGCAGAAAATTGTTCCAAATATGGCCGCTACCAATAAATATAATACCTGCCATGTTACACTTATTTACATAGAAACTTTAATTATTATCTGTATAAAATTCAAAATAGCACTTTTTGCACAAGAAAGTACGTTTACTACTTTGAGATCAGTCCATCTTGTTTTTCGCTAATAAAGTGAATAGTAAAACAAACCAAGAGGTCCGTGATTTAAAAATTTTTTTTTAAATCACGGACTTGCTTTTGCAAAATGTCCCATTAATGGCTCTTTATAACTGATTTCAAATGTAAAACACCGACTGAAAATCAAATAATTATTGGTACCTAGTTAACTTTTTTAAATTCATTGAACATTTTTAAGATTGTGTTGAAGCTCCACTGGTAAAAAAAAAACAAATATATATATTATAGTTGTTGACGAAAATAAGGTTAGGTACCTATTTATACATCGCATCCCACCAAGAATTTCTAATGTAAGCTTTGATGTGATAATAACTCTAAACAATTGAATAACAAAATAATTAAAAATTTGTAAATACTTACTTTCCAACCGTATTAAATATTATTTGACCGTAATTAAATAGAACAAGATAGTATTCGGCATGAAAGTAAAAATAAATATTTTCGATTATTTTTGCAATATCTCAATATCCAAGTCAGCGCGCGATTCGGATCCGTCTAGAGACGCTAAATTTCAGCGAGCACTGTCAAATTCAATAGGAGTGACAGAAAAAACGCTACTTGATATAGAAGGGCAAAATAAATTATTTAAATTAAAGTAAAATCAGTTTATTCAAATCAAAATAGCCCTCTAGCTTTATTAACATGTGACACATAATCGTATTTACACATACTCTACATTATTTTATGGAAATATGAGAAAGTTGAAAATTTAAGTGTTTTCAGAAGCTACTTTTTTTTAGTAATTATTTTCTATTGAGTGAATTTTGTGGAATCGTGTTTTTGAAACCTAAAATACGCTTAATTATAAGTACATTTTTTTTTCTATAACGATGTGAAATCACAAATCGGACACTTCGGCCGCCGGTACGAGACCGCCACTCGAGAACCTTTTTTCGTTCTTTCCTTTTTTTCAATTTTTGTTAGTAATAATAATTCACTAGTTCAGAGCTTTTTACTAAACTAACCTTTTATTGTGGTTGACAAACATTGAAAATATACCAGATTAAATAAAAATAATGATGGCAACGAAAATAATAAAAACACGTTTTAATAGTACATACCTTTCAAAAAAGAATGTGCCAACTGTGTTACTTGCCTGGAATGTTGTAAAAAGCAACTACATAATGTAATGTTACGCTTGTGATTGTGTAGGCAATAGGCTTGCCACCTATCACTTCTCTCACAATTTTTTATCTAAACCAATATTTTTGGCTAAATGTGTTGCTGCAGAGGGAGCAAACGAGCACGCGGCTCACCTGTTGGTAAGTGTCGACTACCGCTCATGAACAACTGCAACACCAAGGAAATCGCAGGTGCGTTTCCGGCCTTTTAAAAAAGAGTAGACTCTTTTCTTGAAGGTCCCTATGTTGTCACACTGGTGGCAGTCGATTTCACAAGAAAGTTGTGCGAGGAAGAAAACTTCTTGTAAATTGCACAGTGGACCACCAATCGTCCAGATGGAATGGATGGTATCGCGAGTTTTGTAGTGATGTGCGATGGTGAAATTGAGCGGCTGTAATTAGACCAAATAATTCCTCAGATCACTCCCCGTGGTAGATGCGATTAAAATACGCAAAGGGTTGCAACATCTCTTCGCAGTACCAGTGAGTCAATTCGATCAGAAAGAGTTCGGTCACCGATGATTCGGTCTGCGATATAGGCTGTGAAATGTGATGTGATTTAGTGGAAGGAGCCGGTACTGGGAGCCCGGCCCAGAGATGGGAACAGCATTCCATGTGAGGCCCAACCTGCGCATTGTAAAGTTGCAGGTGGTGTGCCGGCATGAAGTACTGTCCCACTCTGCTAAGCTCGCCAAGCTTTTTAGAGGCCAATTTGGCCTTCTCTTCGAAGTGACCACGAAACTGTACGTAATTCAATATCTCGATGCTGAGGATTCCGATACTGGTTGAGGCAACAAGGGGAGTGCCCTAAAACTAAAGGGGATACGACAAAACGCTTATTTTTAGCGGTAAGCGCGCAAAATTTTGTCTTCTGTTTGGATTCTGGATTGCGCTGGACTAGATTTAGTTATCATTGGTGATAGCAGGCAGCCTTGTGAAACACCAGCGTTAATAGGCTTGTAATCGGAGCTTGCACCGTTTACTACGACCTTGATGCTCCGATGTGCAAGAAAACTGGTGATCCAATTGCACAATTTCTCGGGAAGCCCATAGGAAGGAAGCTTCGAAAGAAGCACTTTGTGCCAAACGTGATCGAAGACCTTCGTTATATCCAAGCTAACGGCCAAGGCCTCCCTCTTGGAATCTACTGCCCTCGCCCACCTATGAGTCAGGTAGACGAGAAGATCACCAGCTGATCGACTCCGACGAAAACTGTATTGGCGGTCGCAAAAAACCAGTTGGTGATCCTCAAGGATTCCATTATTTTGTAGAACAAGAAGGTGATGGCGATAGGCCTATAATAAGACAGGTCTGAGCTGTCGTCTTTATTAGTCATCGAGTCAACCAAAGCTGTCTTCCTTGAATTCGGGCCTACGCCTAGGGAGTAGGAGTTCCTGAAAAGACGCGTTAAAATCGGCGTCAACTCCAGAGCACACGTCTTCAGCACAATAGGAGAGACTCCATCAGGCCCACTCGACTTGTTGATGTCCAGGGAGAGGAGTGCTTTGTGCACCAAGCGCTGTGTAAACAGCACATCCTGCATGAAGCACTCACACCGTGGGATGGTCGCCGGTGTGTTCTACCCGTCATCGAGATTCAAGTTGGACGCAAAGAGGTAGAGAGTGATGTATGTGTATAATTTAAAAAATGCAATTTTGTAACATGCGTGATGATGATGACTAACATTTAGTTGTGACGTAATTATTAGAACTCTCTATCGTTTTCTTTCTTTCATAAACTTTTAACATTATGTTATTATCATCAGCTACAGCAGCCCGTAAATGTCACACTTCACTGGTGGATTGAAGATCACAGTTGACCGTCGCAGGTCTGAGTATATTATGTCTAACCTAAAAGAGGTGATAGAACCCCCTATACCACGCCATCTTTCGTTCATATTTTTACAATGAATTTAGTAAAATAATATAACTGGAATTTACTTTGTATAATTGACCTCATCTAATAGGCGAATAAAGAAGAAATAAAGAATTAAAAACATAATTTTTCTTGTTGTGTTTCTTAAACAAAATATATTGTCATATGGAGGTATGTATATAATATTATACATAATTTTGTTAAGTTAATCTTTTTTTGATTTTTTTAAAGCCTGATCAACATTACATGTGTAATACAATTTGCAAACACATATAATTTAAGAACATTCTGTGAACATATCCTTTTATTCACAACTGAGTTTATCCTTTCAACTCCTGTGGACAACCACTTATGCTTCTTCTCATCTTGCTAATTTATAATGTAATTTCAACCAAAGGAAAACTTTTTGGCATCTGATTGCTTGTACAAAGACTTCAAATGACAAGATTAAATAACGTTAATGCTTCTCAGAAATGAAAGGAAACCTGTGCCCAGGAGTTGGACGTATAAAATCTGTTACTTTACTTTTGATTTAAAACTAATGCTGGTGTTTCGTAGTTCGAGTGATGAAAACCGGAGACCATTTTACTATAACGAGGTATTCCATCTTAGTCCTCAAAAGTGACAACGCGTCTTTATTTTGATTTTATTCTTAATCGTCAATAAATGTTGGTGATTTAATATTATGCCATGTTATGACGACCTAAGAGACCCATCACCTTGTTTCGTCCCGTGGGTATTGTAAAAGGTGACTATGGGAAATGCCAGAAAAGATTTACGTCTTCCGATGGATGATTGTTAATCAAGGATAGATGTAGGCGTCTATGTTCCACAGCGTCCACTTCTCATCAGGTTGACTGTGGAATAAAAAAACAATCTTGTCGCACAAGCATTGAACCGACTACATATAGATAAGGAAGTATAAGTGGTTGTGTTGATAAGTTGAGCTCTTTCTTTTTACCTGACTGCATGATGCAAAAGAGGGTAATGTGTTTATCAGCCTATATATGTATGTTTGTTCATTTGTGGCGCTCAAGAGATGATTCTTACGTCAATCGATTTGTCTTAAGCTTGTAATTGTCACTAAAGACTTGACAGTAATCAAAATTCAATAAGGCCACAACCGGATGCCATATTGTAAGAAAGAAAAAAATGAAAGTCCACGAACTATGTCAAGTAGGATATCATTGAATAGGTATTATAAATTCATCTTTAAGTTTTTTAAATATTTTTTTCATTTTGAATGACTATTTAGGAGTTATTGCGATTCAAAGTTGATTAACAACCATTCTCACTTAAATTTTCAAAACTTATAATAAAGTTATGATAGAGTTCTTATATAATTATATAAATGGTCTTATCAATGAATTTTTTACACAGTTGGGTTTTAAAAAAAAATAGTATTTAACCATTAAAAATAAAATAAAAACGCTATTGATGTTACATCCAATTTTTTTCTATTTTTATTTTAAAGCATGTTATTTTGTTTATTATAAGCACCGCAAGAAATTATTTGCATAAAATTATATCATGCGGTTTGGACCCCCAACACATTCTAAATAGTTTCTATTTCAACAGAGAAATAATTGAAACAAATAAACTGAACGTGTGCGATCACTAAACGGTTAGAAGCTTTTATGCAACAAATTTGTAGTCATACCAATTTAATGTAGATTGCCATTGATTTTTAAATATTTTTATGTACAATATATAAATGTAATATTGTTTACAAATTTCACCATGTCGTCACGTGGTTTTCGTAAGAGGGGACAGAGGGAAACAAACCATGAGATGGACAGGAGCGTCTTCTAAACTTCCAGCGCCTACAAAAACTGTGGTTGCCAATCCGCTTACCGAGGGTGACAACTATGGCAAATAATTGACAACTGTAAGGTAGTGGCAACTATAAGGCAATCTATGGAGGAGGCCTATGTTCAGCAGTGGACTTTTGATACAATGTAACTGTATACGTTTCACTATCATTTTTTAATAAACATTATGACTGAACCTTTAAATTAGCAAAACTTATGCATACATCTCGGTGTCTATCCGCCTATTTTGACTGTTGGAGTTGATTTTTTTTTCATACTATTTGTCGCAACAATTTGGCGGCCATTGATCTCAAGCGTATCTCCTTAATTAGAGCATCCAAGACAGCATCAAAAGTGGTTAAATAAATAGCACAAATGTAAGTTTTTGAGAGGTGACTATGTATTTGTATCATTTGCTCTAAGGGCTATCAGCCCATGGGGACTATGTGTGGTGAAGTTACCAAAGGAACCATTTTCGTGACCGTTTATCACCGCGGGTAATAAGACAGCTAGTTCTTTTCCCTCACACTCTTTGTTTCGTATTCCTTACACCACAATGTGCAGAGGAGAGTAAAACTTAAAACTGTTTAATTAATTTAGTTCTTAGCTTTTTAGTTAGCAACAGCTTTTTCGTCGATGAATGCAGATGGCTCAAGACCATGTTTTGTGGCATTCCTTGGAGAAGGACTATGTTCAGCAGTGGATTTGTGAAGGGCTGTAATGACGATTAAAATGATGTTAGCTTTTTTTAATATCCCACCGTTGAAAATATATCTCTTCTATTACAAATACGTTTTGCCATAATTACCACGTTGAGTATTCTAATTAGCAATCGCAGATTTGTCGCAGTTTCGACGTGACACACCGTTGTAATCTAGATATTTTCATCATCGTTATCATCATCGTCATCAGCCGGTAAAGTCTACTGCTAGACATGTGCCTCTCCCGTTGTTGAGAGGTTCTGCATTAATCGTAATGACGTGCCCGTCAACGGTCTGGATTAGGCCTGCCGTAAAGAGATGGGACCGTAAAGAGTTGGACGCCATCTAATGGAAGTCATAAGATCTTTTTGGCTTGTCCCATAGTCCCTTACGACACCCACGGGACGAAATATCGAGATGGATTCTCTTACGACGCCACTACGCAGCAATATTTTACATTTAGCTACATGATGGTTTATCATAATCTATGTAAGACGATGATACCTTTTTTTTATACATTAAGATTAATAAACGAGCACACAGTCCACCTCATGATAAGTGGATGCTGTTGCCCATAGTCTACATTTATCCTCGATTAAGAATCAAAATGCAGATGCGTTGTCACCCCTGAAGACTTAGATGGAATGCCTCGTTTTCAGTAAAAAGGGTCTCCTGTTCTCTACACTACACTACACACACCATACGAAACACAGCAGCCTCAAGCTGTTATTTTACGCTGATATTCTGCGAGAGTGTGATCCTTCCGAGGTTGAGCCGACCCATTCTGCTACAACTAATATAACTGAAGCGTGGCTCCACCACGTATAAATTCTTCTGACATTTTCCATTATCATTATTTGAGTTACCAAGAGATATTTGTTTATTTAAAGCACTAATTTTATTTAACAACCAAAATATCACAAAGGAAGAAGTTTCTGAGCGCAGCCTCACTTTAAAATTTCATCCATAGTCTGTAAACCGCTTTGAGTTGACGAAATTAAAAATTGCTTTTTAGCTATTTTACTTCCATTTGGTAAGGCTCACAAAATATTTTAGTGCTTTAAGAATATATATATATATATATATATATATATTGTTGGAAAAAGGGGTAAAAAATAAAAGGAAATACGAACAAATGAACGTAGAATGGTAATCTCCTACTTGTTTTAGCAGTATATAGTATCGCGCAGTTGACTAAGAGAGATCAGTTGGTACTTCTACGAGTCTCACTGTCGTTAATATGCCCGTTGGGGTATTTTACTAATGTAGGCAAGGAAGATCGTGTTGCTGAGAGGCTGCTCTGTGTTGTTACATTGAGATGGGTAGTGATGCTGTTGGTTTTGTTACTTTGGTGTTATCATGTAATTGGGTCCAGATAGTAAGCAGAGTTTGTTACCGAGTAGTATTCTTTTATTTAAATAATTTTGAGAGTAACTTCTAACATCAGAAGTGGAATAATTTCTTACATCAGAATTGGGATAAAGTTCCTGTTATCGTCCATATATAATCTTCGAATGGTGTGAGGGTTATTACGTTTGTGAAAGACTAAAATGCTTTTTAAATTTTTAAAGTTTGAAATGTTTAGCAATGTACCAAAATAAAGGAATAACTTTAACGTGCTACGAATTAAAAAAAAAAATAAGTAGCCTTTTTGTATTCTAATGTGTTGATTAGTGTTCGACAAAATTGGGGTTTGATGTCGAGAGGTTCGTATAAGTCGCTACAACAATGATCAGTGAAGAAGATGTCGTGACGGCTAATTGGACATGTTCAGGTGCGGCCGAGCCCTGGTATGATTGAGCCTACACCGCTACAGCCTGTAACTTATCGGCTTATCTTACGGCAAGACAACTCTAGCGGTCGCCGAACACATGGTGCTTTGGCGCTGTAAATGAACGTCTGAGGCTTGCTCTTTCGTTGCGAGTGGTAAGCCATGTCACGCGGATATCTATCCGACCGAGACGACTAAATGACTGTTGCAATTTCTGTAATGCCGCTTTTGCAATGTGTGATATTTTCATACAGTTTCTTTTATACTTGCAATGTGTGTAGTGGCCTACTCCTCTGCATGCAGTTGTCTTTTGAAATGCGTAGATTTTGCGCAGTTGCCTCCTTCCCCTTGGAATATGTGGTGGGATCAGTCTCTCCACATAGTGCCGTTTTTCAATGTGTGCAATGGTTTGTGAGTACCATTTCACACAATTGCCGTTTCTTAAGATAATGTGTGGTGAACTTTGGAAGCCCGGAATTCTATGGTTCGCAAACATTTAACTTCATTTCTTTTAATTTTTAATTTTGCAAACATATTATTTATTTGTTTCATGCACCTGAAACGTTTTACATCTGTTTCAATCTTAAATTACTTTGGATACCTATTTTGCGAGACCTGTATTGGATGTACTTAAGTACACGCTTGTGCATCTGACGTAGTTGTTTCCATGTCTTTTGCTTTTACTATTGTGTACTTCAAATTTTACATTAAAACTACCTTGTGTAAAATCCAATATAAAAAAGGTTTCAGGTACTAGTTAACGCTAACTTTATGCCTATGTCAACAGCTACTGTGAGATACAACATATGCCTACAATCTTGAAGTCTGGACAGCTCGCTGGTGCGAATGCAGCGCGGCGGCTCGCCGTCGCTGGTGCGGCGCAGCGGCTCGCTGACGCTGGTGCAGCGCAGCGGCTCGCTGGCGCGAGTGCAGTAAGAATACTCGCTGTCTCGAACGCACCGGAACCGCTCACTGGAGCGCGTTTAGCTGGGTAGCCTGTGTTTTCAGTGTATAGTGCGATCTGTGCCGTGTGTCTGTGACAATTGCCCTTATTGGTATAACGTATAACTAACACCTCACAAATCAATTTATTACAAAATCTAAATCAATTTATCACGAAAATTTTATGCATGTACCTACAACATAACTATTTTAGTTGAGCGAAATAACTTCTGAACATAAATCAAAATTTTGAGAACGATCAATATCACGAGTCACGTTCACAACACTGAGTTAAACAATGCTCGTAAATCCAAGTAGTCGTAAAATGCTTACGCTGATATTTTGAGAGTTGAGTGGACGGTGTTACTTGGTACGGTACAAATTTTTCCGAGAAATATATGAAATATACACCAATCAAAACTTCAGGTATGTATCAAACTTTGTAATGCCTGATTAGTAGTAATTAATAATGCAAGTATAATATTCGGCTGAATACAGGAGAGCTGTTCTCTGGGTGTCTCCTTCTGGTAAAACTCACAATTTACTTAATATTCTCAACAGAAAAGAGTATGTGGCGGCACTATCGTCGTGCCATATGCGAAACGCACCGAAGCCCAAATCGCGCTATCAAAGTTCTGAAATACTGCGGGTATATATAGAATAGCTTCGAACTACCACACTGAGTATTGACCGCTCCCAGTGCCGATCACCTTCCCCGGCGGGAGAACATAAAGTTAGTGATCGTAATATTTATAGGTCATAGAACCAAAAATCTTAGCTAGTAGTCATTGTTAAAAGAGATGTATTAGCACATTAAAATGTCAGCCAACCACATTAGGAAGCTCTTATCAGTTGGGTAAACTTGATATTAATTCTGTCCCTCCTGTTATTTTAAATAGTTCAATTATTCCCTTCCCTCCTCATGTTAAAGATGCTTTCTTATAAAAAGCTCAAAATTTTAGGTCCGCCTAGACATTTATATCGTTTAACAAATTTCGAGCTGTCATGCATCAAGAAATTCCTGATGCAATTGTTGGTACTTCTATTTATTGACTATACGTATTACTACATAGTACTATTATTTATTCTGTGGTATTAAGAAAACGCCAGTCAGGCATTAGAATAGAATAGAATATTTTTATTCAATATAGATCACTTGTGTAATTCTTATTGAAAGTCATTTTTTTACTTTACCACTGGTTCGAAAAAAAACCTCTGTCTTGGGAAGAACCAGCAAGAAACCCTGCGGAACTTTTTTTTAAAAGTAAATTTTACATTAATGGTTGTACAAACTACTTACAAAATTTATTTTAGAAAGTGCTTGGAAGCGACCACCTTATTCGCAGGGGTTATTATTAACCATGTATTCATTTATATTATAATAACCCTTTTTATACAGTTTCAGCTTAACAAAACATTTAAACTTGGCAATAGAGAGAGCCTGAACACTTTCCGGGACTTTGTTGTAATAGCGTATACATTGCCCCAAGAATAAATTACGTAATTTTGACGGCTCCGTGGCGCAGTGGCTTAGCAATTGAGTTGCAGCGCTAAGGGCCGCGGGTTCGAATCCCGCACGGAACAAGTATTTGTATGGCCTACAAATAATTGTTCCGGGTCTGTATGTTTGTCCGTGTGCAATTTATGTTTGTAAACTGCCCCCACGATACAGGAGAAAATCCTAGCGTGGAGGTTACGTTTTAAAAAAATAAACTCTGTGGTGTCGAGAAATTGGTATCACTAGCTTTTAACTTTTTTTACTAAAACTACCTTTGTTCTTGTAAACATACATTAAATTTTGGTAAATATACTGAGAGGCCAAAGTTAATATATTTATTTCTTTAAATTTATTTCTAAGAGACTTTCTCGGTTTTAGGTTGTAAATTGCTCTAATGGCCCTCTTCTGTAAAACAAAAATAGTTTCTGAATCAGCCGCATTTCCCCATAGCAAAATCTCATAAAACATTATGCTATGGAAATAACTGAAATAAACTAATCTAGCTGTCTCGACACTAGAGAGAGACTTCTAATTTTTTATACAGCATAGGCTGTAGAACTTAGTCTGCTTGCTAGTTTGTATATATGGGAGCCCCACTGAAGTTTTGCGTCGAGAGAGATGCCAAGAAAAACAGGCGGATGGGCATGTGTGCCTGGACTTAAATTTGTTTTTCTTATATCTTTTGTCGCACCTCCATAACAAGTATTTTGGTTTACCTGTGGGTTGAGAGGTAATACAATCCACCGTTGGAGCCCACATTTGGATATTTTTCGTTGGCTACATAAATTAAATAATGATTTCTTATATTTTCGCGTGCACTACATATTGAATAAAACTTTTTAACGAATTTCATACCGTTAAGTTTAACTTGTTTTAACTCCCGATGTTTAGAGTGCTTTGCGCCACCCATGGGAATTTCATTCCGTGACCATAGGTGATGCAAAGCACAAAAGTTGCAGTTAAATTAAGTACGATAAAATTCGTAAAAGTAGTTTTATTTAATACTTCATTTTCAAAATCATAATCAATAAAACAGAAAAAATTACATCAAAGAAAATATTTTATTTCAATACTAAAAGAATCTGATGCAAATTTTTCATGTTCAATTCTGATATCAACATGTTATAAAAATAAAGAATTAGTGACTTGAAAACGATAACCTAGTAAATAGTTAAATAAAAGTAAATAGCCTATAGAACTTTTGCGGCGTCAGAATGATGTCAGTATTAATCAGTGAATTGCAACGGAGATGTACTGCAGTCAATAAAAAGAAAAAAAAACCCAAGCAGTTTTTTACGTCCGTCTCGTTCAATTTCACAAGTATCTCGTTTAGTTTTTCATTTCATTTATGTTATTTCAGAAAACTTGATAACATTTTATATATATATTAAACAATTTTTTGTGTAAGTAGCGGTGTAAGTCCACTACCCCATATCATCCCGTGGGTGTCGTAAGAGGCGACAGAGGGAAACAAATCAGGAGATGGGCAGCATCGTCTTCCTAATAACGACTAAAAAAAAAATGTGGTTGTCAACACGCTTGCCCTGCATGGCAACTATGGCAAGTATCCCCCCTATGAGGCAATCTTTGACTGAGGCCTGTTTTCATAAGTGAACTTTAATAGGCTGCAACTGTAACCGTAACGGTAAGCTAATAAGTCCATGCGGTGGCAAGTGACACTACAATCCATATCAATCTAAAACCGAAAGGTCGCCCTGAACTTCGTTTTCAGTATAATGACGACAGACAAGACCTTTCTTCCACATCTATGTTAATTCTGCTACGTACATATATTCATCCTTACCTTTCATCATTAAATTGCATTTTTTCTAATAGTGTCCGTTTTCTAGTAGTATGAAATCATACTTTACATTCGACAAACTGATATTAGAAAACATATATTTTATATTGTTTTATACGGCAAAACATTAAATTTTCATTCTGAAAAAGCTTGTTACCAACCATAGTATGATTTGTTGGTGTGCGATAATTTTCCTTTATCTTTATTTCTTTCTATGTGACCGAGAATCACTGAAATCATATATGATATCAATGATATCAGCAATATATCTATTCACATATTTTTTCGTCTTATTTATAATATTCTAAAATAGGTTTTGTTTGATAATGTTAAAGTTTCAGGTTTATTTACAAAACGATTTAACTAATTAAATTTTTGAAGTTCCACCAGTCGTGTCACTAGTAATTATTATTTTAACTACATATAAAAGAAATAAAATAGGAATAACAGGTTCACAATTTACCTGTTCGGGACAAAATTTATCGATGTATCGTTTGGTTTTCAAAACTTAAATTAAGCTTCTTGCTGGTTCTTCCAGGACAGAGGTATTTTCCGAACCAGTGGTAAATTAAACATAAGAGTGATTTTCGATAAGTATTATTTATAACCTATATTGAATAAAAAGTTTCTATTTCTATTTCTTGCAGTGTAAGAAAATCCTCTACCTATTATCGTCCCGTAAGAGGCGACATGAGAAAACTAAAACAGGAAATGGGCAGCAGCGTTTTCCTTACATCAATTAGAACATAGAAATCTGTTGTTTCCAACGCTCTTGATAAATGTGGCAAATATGGCTTAAATGCCCCTTTTAAGGCAATCTATTGGGAGGCCTATGTTCAGCATAACTTTGATAGGTCTGTTATGAATGAATGAATGAACCAAACATATTTATAAAACTTTTCCTAAACGTCACATGGATTTTGATAGTTTTGTAATAATAACAAACAGTAATAATAATAATACTACGCAAGAGAAATGTCTTTGAAAAATGACCCTCAAGTTAAATCTAAAGGAAAATAAATTTAGTTTTGCATATAAGAGTTGCGAATGAAGCTTTTTCCCCACATAAGGATTTTTGTTTTAAAAGGGAAGCTAGCTACTCATGCTGCTTTTGATGTTCCGTAACGAAAAAAGACTTCTAAGTCTTTATTTTACAAAAATAAAGACTTCTAAGTCTTTATTTTTGTTTGTAGACGTTTTATAGAAAAATATAAACTACGTTTATTGTACTTTATAAATACCTTTATATAAGTTTTTATTAATTTCTTTATATACATACACTAGCTGCGCTCGGTAGACGTTGTTCTGCCCTATCCGGTAGAAGGCACAATGCGTTTCACTCCGAAATCACTCCGGACTTTTTACCGTATAAATATAAAAGTTGTTAATAACATAAGAAAGTTGAACGTCGTCGGCACGACTTGTTAGTTGTTAATCACAATTTTAAGTTCTTATTAAAGATGTGCTTGCTGGTGTAAATGCATCATGTTGAAATCTGTATACCCGGAAAATTTAAAATATCAGATTTTAGGTCCAATAAACCGCATTGGTATAGTATGACAGACTCTTATTTACTTCACAACCCAATAATAATAGGAGACCTTTGCATAGCTGTGGGATTTCTTTTACTTATTATAAGACAGTGCTTGACCATAATCTCACCCAGTGGTAAATGGTGATGAAGCCCTAGATGGTAAATCGCACTGCCTTAGCGTAACTGTAAACTGTTAACTTCAAAAAGTAACATAAGTGAATGTATCACAACTTGAAATTAAAAGGTTCCTATACCAGAACCGGAGACCATATTTACTGGTATCAAATTATTCCATATTGCCCCTCAAGGGGTGGCAGCGTATTTTCATTTTGATTATTAATCGAGGACAAATGTTGGTCTATAGGCAGCCTTATTTCTATGAGAAACGGGAGTTACTTTTGTAATGTATAATTTATTGCAAAAACAACTATCATGTACAAACTTTTAAAACAAAAGTAGCGTGCGCCGAAGTTTTCGTCTAGAATAATTCCGTATGACAAGTTTTAACAAAACATCTGCAGTTATAAATCACACTGCAAAACATTCTAGTATGCGACAGAGTACGGAATCTTTATTAGCAAAACTTTTCATACGCCATTAATCCCATGACACTCATTCATCTAATGAATTGTTTTGCTAGCTAATATTATTTGCCATAGAGTAGTATCGAAGTAGAGACAGCAGTAGTAATTAGTATTACTGGTACTGCTTTGGTAAATAATGGTGTGAGAGCAGACCCAATAAATCGGTATTTCAAGCTTTATATTTACTGTAATGACTTTGTGGCGATTAAGTGTATAAAACTGCACTAAGTATCTCTCGGCTGTAGTGAACAAAGAAAGTCCAAAGTTCAAGTTAATTTTGTTGTAATTATCTTTGAATTTACATTTAACTAAGTCACTAAATAAAATTAAGCAAGCGAAAACCAGAAATACAGGTAAAAAGAAATAAGAGTATAAAGAAGGAACTAAGTAAACGGTAACAAGATCTAATTAATCGTGTAAAATTGAAGGCTGTTGAAAGTGCGTCTACTCCCGTATCTTGAGTCTGCTGCGCCAGCCACGCCATCTGCTCGCTGTTGTTTACGATTGTGATCAAACAAGTGAAGGACACCGCAGCGCGGTGAGAATGTGCTCGATGTCTTCTCATGAACGCAACTTCCGAACGTTGCCAAAGTATTACGACGGTCGCGTACACGCCGCGGCTTGATGCACAGTTGACACTGCAACTTGTTTTGAATGCCTCATTGGTCTAGTGGTCGTAAGCCTGACTGCTGATCATGTGATACTGAGTTGGAAACCCTGGCCAAATCAGTTATTGGCTTTCTCTCAAGTAATTCTCGGTAGCAGCCTGCAGACAGGATGATGACGGTGTTACACCCCATGCCTCAGACAGAACGTAAAGCCGTTGTCTGGCGCCTTATCTTTCACCGGTCACCTCGGATATCCGTTCTATTGGACTATGAGAGTGAGAGAATTAAAATTATTGTGCACCTGTGCTTGCGTACACTTGTGCGCTATAATCCTATCCTAAAAGATAGCTAGTCTCCATTGAGACTGGCCACCGTGATTGAAATTCGGTCTGGAGGACATTGCTTGTTATCATTACTTGTTACTTCTACATACAACGTGCTAAGTAAAAGTATGCTAAAAAATTAGGTAACGGCCAACAAACGTCTTACCGCCAAGCATTGGTCTCCTCTCATCTCTAAAAGGGTCTATCGAGCAGGAAAGAGCTGACTGAGCTGTTACATTATAAATTTGTTGACTTACATGTTCGTCACAAATATGCGTGGTATCTTAGAAGGATAATCTTCGAAAAGTGCGAATTTTCTAATTATTTGTAAACATAACCTCTATCGATATCCTACTCTACATTATAGATGAAAGTTTATTTGCGCAAATGAACTCATGGTTGACGCGACCGATTACAATTCTACAAACTCCTTCTGTACTGTTTCCTTTTATTAAAAATTGCATAGTTGCTAAAACTACTTATTATTGGTGTGTGCTTCTGGTCGCTTTAACATAATGCATTAAAGAAAAAGAAATTCGAATAGTAGATTTTTTTTTGAAAAAAAAAAAAACGATTGTATCAATACCATCCCACACATAGAGCAACATTTTGTGAACATGGGTTAATTTACAGATCTCGATATGTTACTAATAAAGTATAAGGTAGGTTGTCTATGTCCTGCCGTTAGGCATACAAAGTATAAAATTAATAAGTGCAACGTTAATCAAACACATTCATTAATTTTTCATCCTCTGATGCTAGGTTCCGAGACGTGATAGCTCATGAGTTCAATGATATAATATATTAATAGGGAAATTTTAATTATATAAGTATAATGTACATACAATAATTGTCAACATTTTCTCATATTGTCATCTAGTACTTATTTCCACATATCTTGTTAGGTATGTAGTCAATGCAGTTCAATAATATAATGTTTTAAACATATAAATCCAATGTCATCAATTATGGGATATATCCTAATGTTAAAGTTGTCATCAAGGAATTCATCTAAAGAATAATATGCTTTATCATTTAGTAGATTAAAAAGTTTACGTTTATAAATATTTATATTTTCACAATCTCTAATGTAATTAGGTATTTACTTTTGTGTAAAAAAAACAGTTATACTCGGCACTAAATGAAGTTTATCAGTGCGACGTTGACTTTCCACTATACAAGTTAATATTACGTTTTACAAAAATGCTTGTTTCATAAATATATAATAAGGGAAATGTAAGAATTTAATTTTTTTAAATGTGGCTTACGCGTGTTGGTGCTTTTTAAATTACAGATCGCACGTAGACAATTTTTTTGCGCAATGAACACATCGCGAATATTGAGTGCATTGCCCCAAAATATAACGACATATCTCAGGATTGAGGCGACATAGCCATGTAGCTATATGCTGTTAGTAGTGCTGTTCGATTTTCAATTTTTCCCAACATGTAAAGGACGTATGCAAATTGGTGGAATTGTTTAAAAATACAATCAATTTGAGTCTTCCACGGCATATCATTCTATAAAAAAACATTGTCTATATGTAATCCCAAAAATTTTCTAACCTTTGTTTCTCTTATGTCTTGGCCCATGTATTTAATGTGTAGATTTATTGAGGTATTTTTATTATTTGAAAAGTCATTATTTTGGTTTTAGTTCATATTTAGGTTTATTTTCTTTCAACCAGTCAATAATGGATATAAGACTAGCCATACGCAGGCGTTACCCTCTGTAAAGTACAAGCCACGCGAACCTATGCGTACAATAAAACAAGTTGCTAAAACTAGTTTTTAGGATAGGGTGACAAACGAGCACATAGTCCACCTGATGGTAAGTGGTTGCTGTGCCCATCATCTACATCTCTACATCATCTACATCTACATTCTCAATAAAGAATCAAAATGCGTTGTCACCCGTTTTCCAGTAAAAAGGGTCTCCGGTTCTCTACACTCACCATACGAAACACAGCAGTGGTAAGCTACTATTTTACGCTGGTATTCTATGAGAGCGTGGTATACTACTAATATAGCTGCAGCATGGCTATACCGCGTATATCGTACACGTTACGTATATGTCCTACAAAAATTCTGAATTGTTCAGTGTTTTGCTACAAAAAGAGAGCTTTCACGTCAAATTTAAAAATTGATTGCGTTACCTTTCACATATAACTATTTTTTTATCACATTATTGCTATTTACTCCTTCTTAAACTTAAAAATTACAATAATACGGTCGTGTTGTTTCTGATATGTTTACCAAAACCGGCCGCTCGCCCTCAAACAATATGCAGATCGGTCGAGCAACTGATCCGAGTCTGTAACTGAGTTGTCGCAGTCACCGAGCGATACTATTATAATTTATCTGAAAGGGTCACGGCGCGTCGCTCGGCGTCAATCCTTACACTGAAAGGTCTTCCTTCGGCTGGTTTCTCAATCCGGCCGCAAAGATCCAACTGAAAGGGTTCAATCAGACAGGGATTAGTCTTTCATAGACGTTCTATCCCGAAACTGAAATCACACCACGTTGGGTTCGGGAGCAACGAGGTGGATGCGACCCCCGTGAAGGAGTGTCACACAATGACGGTCGCTGCCATTTCTGAGAAGTAAGTTTAGACGACTAAGATTACGGGTCCTCTTGTAACGGTCCCGGTCCTGACGTCACGTAGTGGACTGTATTTCTTCTTAGGTAGAAGATACTTTAGGAAATAAAACAGCAATTATCTTCAAAATTTCCCCATAAGAGAGCAACATTAACTTTCACTAATTTTTTATCACTTCCCTATGCGTTTGTTTTTCTTTCTTGATTAAACATAAAACTGGTAGCTGGTCCCGAACGAATTGACCATTTTTTTTGCGGTCAATGCTAGGACACCCTCCGGAAGCGGGGGAGGGAGGTGGTGAATGCTCATAGCATACCACGCAGCCGGCTACGTGGTTATGTGGGACTCACTTTGAAGAAGTGCCTTACCCACTAAACACCACCTGTGAGAACGCCTTTGGCCTGTATGGCCTTACCGCCGAATTGGAGACCACCTCCCTCGGGGGAGGGAGGCGTGAGGCACAACCGTCCAGGGACGGAAGTGCGGGTCAACCAACACAGCCGCAAAGGGCGGCGGTGCTGGAGTAAAGGTGTGGGAGTCGCATGAGTGAGAATGCACTCACCGTACGGGTACGGCGAGCACGGTCTTATAACACAACCGCACGGGGGGGCGGCGCTAGCGGAGGCGGGAAGGGAAGGCGTTCAACGTACGGGGACGGTGAGCGCGGGCGCACAACATAACCGCACGGGGGCGTGGTCAGCTAACACAACCGCATGGGGACGGCGGCGCTAGCTGAGGGGGACGGGTCGGGACTGACGTTCTATTCCAAGAAACTGTACTGACTGAGTGAGAAGATCCTTACGGGGACGGGTGCTCGGTCAGCTGGCGAATTCCGCAAGCGAACGACCGCACGGGGGCGACGGCGTAAGCGGAATCGACTTGACTTTTTTCTTGTGACGAATTGACTCAACGTTGTCGTCTGCATGTGTGCTGTTTAGCACCCAGCAGGTCTCGGGCCTCGGGGGTGTCCCCCATTACCCGGGTTCTCCTCGCGGTACATCACTATGTACCGGTCATGGGAGCCATCATGGCATTGTTAGTATTGTCGGCGGACCGGGGTTCGGTTCCCCGGTCGCTGCAAGTTGGATTCAATTTATGTTGGTTTCAAAGTGTTATGTCTAGGGTGGCCTATCTGCGGCATTGTGGATTGTTACTCGACTCTCTAATCGCTATAGAGAGGAGTTCTCTTGGTAGAGGTCGCCCGTCCGGAGGCCGAGCATGCAAAGGTGTTAGGTTATTAAGATGTTCGTGTGGCCCGTTGTCTGCGCGGTCAAACAAACCGCGCGCCAGACGGGCCACGAATTCTTGAATGCTTTCTATCCTTAGGTTGGCCGCGATGACGTCATTCTGGACGTAGCGACCTGCACCGACGATAGTTCGTAATGAGTAGTTCTGCTGAACCTGCAGCCGCTGCCTCTGCCGTTCGCTTAGGAGTGCGTACCAGGCCGGAGCGTCGTAGGTGATCTTCGGTCTGATGTACATTTTGTATATTTTTATTTTGGTCTTGATGGAGAGCTTGGATGCCAGGACTGGACGGAGCATCGCCCGCGCACATCTGGCATTGCGGACGACGATGTCGACGTGCGCGGTCATGCGCAGCATCCTGTTTATCCGGCATCCAAGGTAGGTCACGGCCTTCTCGTACGCAATCTCCTGGCCTCTTAGCGTCAACGGGGGTGGAAGGTTTCTATATCGGCGAGTGAGGAGAGCGGCCGTCTTCCCAACATTTACGGCCATCCTCCACTCATCCAGCCACGGTGGCAGCAGGTCCAGCAGGAGCTGCATTTTGGCGGCGGCGAGATGGGCTCTTCTGGACGAGGTGAAGTAAGCGCTATCGTCCGCATATAGCGCCAGCTCTACATCGTCCTCCCATTCGCGTAGGTGTCCTGCCAGTGTAGGGATGTCATTTGTATACGCCGCGTACAGGATCGGCGAAAGACAGCTGCCCTGTGGTACGCCAGCTCTTATGGGTTTTACTGCGGATTCGGCACCTTCGACACAGACGTAGAAGCTCCGGTCGGCTAGAAATGACGCCACTAGCCGCAGCATAGCCGGAGGGACACTCGTCTGTTGTATCATCTTATAGAGTAGGCCAGAGTGCCACACCCTGTCGAACGCCTTCTCGATATCGAGGAAGACGCCCAACGATGTGCGATCCCGATTATGTTCGGCCGCCAGGTGGTGCAGCACTCTGGACAGCTGTGTTGCTGTGGAGTGCCCGCTCCTAAAACCGTGTTGCTCCACCCGAAGTTGTATGCACGGGCGGATTCTTCTTAGGGTGATTCTTTCGAATAGTTTGGCTATGTGCGACAGCAGCGTTATAGGTCTATAACTAGCTGCTCTACGCCTGTCCTTCCCGGGTTTCGGCAGAACTATGACCTTGCCGATTTTCCAGTCCTCCGGGAAGTGAGAAGTCCGCAGTATGCCATTGTAGAGTCGTCCTAGCTCTACAATGGCTCTATTGGGCAGCTGTCGAAGTGCAGCGTTCGTGACCCGGTCGTGCCCCGGCGCCTTACTCGGTTGCAGGCAGGTTACTGTCCTCCGCAGTTCAGCGGGGGAGATGAAACCTCCTGCAAACGGTGGCGCGGGCGACGACAGGAACTCCCGTACGCGGCTCTCCTTTTGGGCGTGAAGCTCCATGTACTCCGCACTTGCTGGGTTCGGCATAAATTGCTCCTCGAAGTGCTCGGCTAGGATATCCGCTCTACCTTTGGCCTCGTAACAACGCCCGCCCCATTGTTGGTCAGCGGGCAGACGGGGGGTCTAGTCTTAGTTAGCTGTCGGTTCAATTTGTAGAGCGACGCTTCCTGATCTTCGGCTTTCCATATGCGTCGCTCCCAGGCCTTTCCACGGTGGGCCTGGATTGCAACCGACAGCTCATCCGTCAGTTTGTTTAATCGCGTTTTTATTTGTGGGCAGCGAGAACGTGCCCAGAGCTTCCTCAGCGCGCGTTTTCTGTTGAGCTGCACACGTAGCTCTCGTGGCAGCTCGTCTCTGCTATTCGTCAGAGGGACGGTCGTAGAGGCCGCGTTGAGGGCTTCTTGTATTGATTTTGTAATTCTGGTTGCAGCGGCCTCTACATTGTCCGCTGAGTTGATCTCTGTGTATACTGGAAGTCTCTCCTGCAGGTGTTGTTGGTAGAGCCTCCAGTTGATCTTGGTGTTAAAGGCTCTGGACAGCGTCGTCACTGCCTTGAGGCCAAGGGTAATCAGTATCGGGAGGTGCTGTGAACTCAGGTCGTACAGCACCTCTACCACTATCGGGCAGTTGACGTTCCTAGCGAGCACGATGTCCAGTACATCCGGACGTTTTCTGTGGTCAGCCGGAAAGTGTGGGGGCTCCTCGGGACCTAAAACGTCGTAGTTGTTACGATCTGCGTCTTCGTAGAGTTCTCGACCCGGCGGGGTGATCATCCTAGATCCCCAGGCCGGGTGTTTTGCATTTAGGTCCTCCGCGATGATGGTAGGTGCTGTGCCTTCCATGATCGTCCGGATGTCTGAGGAGTAAAATGGAGTCCCTGGCGGGCGGTATGCTGCGAAAATCCTTAGTTCCTCGCCCGCCGCCTCCATTTTTATGCCGATAGAGCGCGTCGATTGGTATGACGGTAATTCAAGCTCTAGGTGGACGATGTCCTTTCTCACTAGAACCGCCGTGCCTCTATACCTAAGGATCTCCTAAGTGTGTGTTGTTTGTGGATTAGCAGTGGTCCCAAGCAACCGCCGGTACGACATACTCCGCCGATCGTTGAGTCCGCATACTCCGTGAGGCGTCGAGGTCACCGGCCCTTAGGTAGATTCTTAGGCACCCTAGAGCGTTCTCGTGCCCTAGGTGTCTAGTCGCGTTCTAGAGTGCCAACTAAGCACTTCCCCCAACCCTTTCTTTGGAAAGGGGTAGGCAGTGCGCCTAAGTGTTGCAGCCAACCATTCACCACCCACAACCTACCATTCGCGCCGCGCTTCATTGTCGGCTCGTAGGTAAGTTACCAGATAGGACACACTGCATTGCATATCATTACAAGTAGGGACTTGTTAGGACAGCATGACGGGTAAGGGGAAGGGGGAGCCCCCCCCCACCCCCGCGCGTTAGGAAACCCCCGGACAGACCCGTGGTATTGGATCGTCCATTATTGGTGAGTGACCTATCGAATCCGGAGCGTTCCAGGGTCGTAGGCGCCTTCAGCCAAATACCAACCCGGAAACCTGTGTCGCCGACCAAGGAACCCGCAACGAGCGCCGCGCTCACGCCCACCGTGCCTGAGCGCACCAGTGATCGGGAACCGGCGCCCCTACCACAGCGGGGCAAGAAAACTGCGCGCAGGCACACACCGCCGGAAACCGACGCATCGCTTTTCGAGAAGAAACAGTGCGTCGGAAATACATCATCATCGTCATCGTCATCCTCCTCGTCCGGATCGGAGGACGAAGACAGCCCAACCGGGGAAGGACTTAGAACCTACGCCTCACCGCCGAAGTCGCCGTCCCCTCTGAAGCCAACCCCCCCCTCCTCACCCGGCCGCAGGATCAATATGGACGCAGCCGAGTTCGAGTTTGAGCAGGGAGGAGAGGGGTCCCACGGGTGGGACACAACATCCTACGCAACGATTGCCACCGCTGGACAATCCTCGTCAAATCCATCAGGCCTACCACATGACGATGGACAAAGGCCCTCAACCAGCTATGCCCAACTGGCAGCGATGCCAGCAGTACCCAGGACTAAGACTCCAGAAGCGCCGCAACCTCAACAGGAGGTAGAAAAGGCGCGCCACCCGCCCATCATAGTAGAGTGCCTCCCGGATTGGACGAGGCACTTCGAAATACTGAATAAGAAGCTCGGACAGCCTCCTAACGCCCGTCCGTTCGGGAAGGGGGTTCGATTCACCCCACAGAGCCCGGAAGAATTCCGGGCAATACAAAAATATCTAACCGAACTCACTGAAAAGGTACCAGAATTGTCCTGGTACTGCTACACCCCGGCAGAGGAGAAGCCCACTAAGGTGGGCATCCGGGGGCTGCCAGTGGGCACGGATACCGTCAAAATAGAAGAGGCTATCAGGGCCAGAGGATTCCCCATCAAGTATGTGAGGGCAATCCCACCCCGTAGGGGCAGACCTGGATGCCTTTACTACGCGCAGCTGGACCACCTAAGTTTAGAACAGCTTAATATGCTTTATAAGATCGACGAACTCCTGTACATGAGGGGGGTCGTCATAGAAGCCTGGCAAGGACGAGTGGGCCCGGCCCAATGCCACCGCTGCCAGGCTTTTGGCCACGCCTCAACCAATTGCCACAGACCAATTAAGTGTGTCCGCTGCGCCGGGGAACACGCCGCAAGCCAATGCCCTAGGGGTAGGGATGAAGAACCTACATGCGCTAATTGCGCCAAAAGCCATACAGCAAACGACCGCCGCTGCCCAGTCCTGAGGAGGATTGCGAGGAAGCAGGGGATTACCCTACCGGGACTACTTCCGGAAGACCCGAAGAGGGTCCCCCAGAGTCGCCCGAGAACAGTTGAGATCCAGCCAGACGGGTGGGCAACCATCAGAGGGAGAGGGAGGCAAACAGCCCCCACCCGCCCCCGTAACACCAATGGAAACGGTGGAACCCGCCACAGTAAGGGCAACCACCGGGGCGACTCTGCAGCCCCCCGCTAACGACGCCACGGAGCGTCAGCCCTCCAAGAAGAGGAAGCGGGGGAGAAAGAAGAAGAAGGAGCAGCCTCCTCCTCAGGCTGCAACCTCAACCCCTACCCCAATGGTAACGATAGCCTCGCAGGCGCAGGTTACCAGGAGAGAAATAAAGAAAACCACAGATGGTAGAGCGCCAGAAAGGGCTCTATCTGAAAATAGAGCCCGCTCTACTCATAGAGCGCGCTCTACCATAAGAAAAGAAATAAAAACCCAGCCGAGACCAGTACCAACTACAACATCTAGACAGCCAACCGCCAACTCAGACACCATGGATGCCATCCAGAGGCTGGTTGGCATCGCCATTGAGGTCGGTAGCCAGGTTCTGGCCGACATCAGAGCCAGCGCCGACCCTATAACCGCAGTGATGAGGGCACTAGCGCAGCTACTGGCTCGGCACTACGGTGGCGACGAATAATACGAACCTGCACCTGCTCTACTGGAACCCGGACGGTATCCAGCAGAAGCTCCATGAACTCCGTACTGTCGCTCAACATCAAGACATTCATATAATCTTGCTGGGAGAGACAAAGTTGAGGCCATCTACGCACATCAAGATGCCCAACTACCAAATTTACAGGAGGGACGAGGTCAACGCTCATGGAACTGACGAATTGACCAAAACCAGTTTACTGAGCTACTTCAAAGCTATACGCGAAAGAGAACCGAGCACCGCGCGCGATTTGGCAAAATTTTACATCGATTTTTACTATTGCCCTCTTATATTTTTTCCAATAACTTTATTCATATAAAACATACAGTTATACAATTTATATATAACAATAGCACAAATAATCTTAATATTATGACATACATCACATTATAATCACATGAAAACTTTTTAATTTATTTTATAAAATATGCCTATTTTACAACACTTTTTCAAAGTTAGAAATCTTAAAAAAAGACAAGGTCGAAACAACAATCTTTATTAATAAACATAAACATCTTAACTATTACAATAGCTTAATTCACGAATTTACACATATTTTTCACTTAAAAACAACTTTAATTTTCTTATATAAAACTATCTTTATTTCACTATATTCAGCACAAATTTAAACATTTTTAACACAGAACTATCCTATTTTATACGCACAATAGTCCTGAAACATTTATGACCTACTTTTACATGCATTTATGAAATTTTTACAAATTAATAAAAGTTATTTTCGTATTTATTTCACACGATTTTGCGCTCGGTTCACATCTCACACAATATGAACAACTGATATCTAGACGACTATAATTACATTGATAGGAGGCTAATGCCCTCCTTGTCTAAATTACATCTATTGGTATTGGGAGATGGTAAGGATGGTGCTAATGAAATGCAAGGGTAATGAAAATATTGTTATATTAGGAGATTTTAATGGAAGGGTTGGTGTGAAGAGGTTTGGTTATGAAAGGATATTGGGAACGTTTGGTGATGAAAGCATAAATGAGAATGGTGAAAGCCTCCTCGCCGTATGTGTGGAAAAGAATATTTTTGTGATGAACACTTTCTTTCGTCATAAAAAGATTCACATGTATACATGGAAAAGAGGTGGTAATAGAAGCATGATAGATTTCATAATTGTGGATGAAAGAATGAGAAGCGCAGTGGTAGATACAAGGGTTTACCGGGGGTCCAACGTAGGGACGGATCATTACTTGGTCTTATGCCGAATTAATGGTCTACCACTGCGGTACAGCGTATAAAAACAGAGAGGTTACAAGATGAAGGTGTGAAAAAAAGTTCAAATGTAGACTGAGAGAAAATATAAGTGGTATGGATGAATTGTGTATGAATGATTTAGACTTGGAGACTGTGTAGTATAATGGGTAAACTGTATGCTAAGGTGTTAATTGAAAGAGTTATGGAAGAAGCTGATGGAAAAATTTGCGATGTGCAAGCTGGATTTAGAAAGGGGATGGGGTGTACGGATCAAGTCTTTTCCATACGCATGATCGCGGAGAAGTTTTTGGCCAAAAACCAAAAGGATTTTTGTGCGTTCGTGGACTTGGAAAAGGCCTATGACAGAGTGGACAGGGATGTATTATGGCAAAAACTGAACTCATTTGGGTTGAGCGCTGGGTTGATACAGGCATCGAAGTCTCTGTATAGGGACTCCAGTGTTTGTGTTAGGATCAACGGGGCCTACTCGGACTGGTTTAGCATCCATAAAGGTGTCAGAGAGGGCTGTGTGACTTCCCCGTGACTGTTTAACCTATTTATGGACAGTTGTTTGGAAAATTTGAAAGTTGAAGAATGCGGGTTAAGAATGGGTGAGTTAACCGTCAAATGCCTTTTGTACGTCGACGATCAAGTCATACTTGCGTCGTCGGCGGCCGAGTTGCAAATGATGGTTACATTAATGAACAGGTCATTAAAATAAAGGGGAATGAAAGTGAACATGTAAGACGAAATTTATGGTTTTTGAAAAAGACGAAAGTAAAACGATATGTGAAATAAGAATTGAAGGGGAATTGGTCGAGCAAGTACATGAGTTTGTGTTTTTGGGATGTGTATTTAGCAGAGATGGTAGATATGATAAGGATATAGAACGACGAGTGAACGCAGGAAATAGAGTAAATGGGGCTCTACACTCTATTGTGGAAAGTCAGAATGTGTCCCAAAAGGCACGTATGGCAATTCACAATGCTGTGTTAGTCCCTATTTTAATGTATGGTAGTGAAAGTTGGGTGCGGCAGAAGAAGCACGAGAGTAGAATAAATGCTGTAGAAATGCGGTCATTAAGGAGTATGTTAGGGCTGAATCTAAATGACAGAGTGAGAAATTGTGTGATAAAAGAAGAGTGTGGTCTGCAAGATGATGTTGTGACCAGGATTAAGAAAAGAATGCTTCGTTGGTTTGTTCATATAGAAAGAATGAATGAGGAAAGAGTGACAAAGCAAATTTATGTGGCATAGGTGAACGGCAGAGTCTTTAATGGATGCCTGGGCGAAAATTTATCTACCAAATTGCCGATATATTGAAAATGGGCCAAATTAAGAATACCCTTAACCGACAAGCGTGTATGCGTATGGATGTGGAGGCGGCGAGAGAGGTGTGTCAGGATCGTGCCAAATGGAAGTCCATAGTCTCTGCCTACCCCTCTGGGTGACAGGCGTGAGTGTTTATGTATGTTTTTGAAAGTCACTCTTTTGTTTAATTACCACTGGTTCGAAAAAAAACCTATGTCCTGGGAAGAACCAGCAAGAAAATCAGCGGGACTTTTTTTTAAAAATAACAGCTTACAATCATGCATATTACACAATTAACAACACAAAACAAATTAAAAATAGCTTGGTAGTGATCACCTCATTCCCAGGGGTTATTATCATCCATAAATTCCATAATATTATAACAACCCTTTTTATACAAACTAAGTTTAATAAAGTTTTTGAACTTTAAGCAGGTCAATTTTTTTATATTTTCTGGAATTTTGTTGTAAAAGCGTATACATCGCTCCATGAATGAATTACTGACTCGGTTGAGTCGAGTATCTGGTATTACTAGCTTGTGTCTGTTCATAGTATTTACAGAATAAATATCACTTATTTTTGTAAAACTACCTTTATTTTTGTGTACGTACATTACATTTTCATGATGTATTGAGAGGCTAAAGTTAATATATTAATTTCCTTAAATTATTGTCGCAGTGACTCTACGCTTTAAATCATAAATTGCCTTTATGGCCCTCTTCTGTAAAACAAATATAATTTCAGTATCAGCCGCGTGTCCCCATAGCTAAATACCATACGACATTATGCTATGGATATAGCTAAAGTGAGCTAGTCTAGCTGTTTCAACACTGGTAAGATTTCTAATATTTATAACAGCATATGCTGCAGAACTAAGTATGCTTGCTAGTTTTGATATATGGGGGCTCCATTGAAGCTTCGCGTCTAGTGTGATTCCAAGAAAAATGGTGGTATCGTCAAGACTCAGTTCCTCCCCATTTAAAATTACATTAGTATGTAATTGTTTGACATTTGGAGTCATGAATTTTATACATTTCATTTTAGTGCCATTTAAATGCAAATTATTAACATTGAACCAATTTACTAATTTAGATATAGCATTATTTACTTTGTCATATTTTAATAATTGTCGTTTGAATTTGAAAATTAATGAAGTGTCATCAGCAAATAATACTATATTATGGTTATCCCCTACTATGTAAGGAAAGTCATTAATATATACAAGAAACAGAAAGGGGCCGAGAATTGAGCCTTGAGGCAAGCCGCAAGCAGACAATTGATTTTGTATACGCAGATATAGATTTACCTGGGAAAATTCTATGTCTACTTCCATCCAGTCCGCCGGTGGCCCGTGTTGCTCTATGATGCTATATCAACTTGTAATTTAAACAGAATGTTTCAAATCTCAACGTTGAACCGAGCCCAGTTGTTACAAATATGACATTTTATTATTCAAGTTTTTTTTTACATTTAAGGGAATCGTTAAATTTGAAGCCAGATTTTTTTATACACACAAAATATATGTCTTTATTGATGTTTTAAAAGTAACACAAAAACGCAAACATGAAACCTAAAGACCCCAAATAATCCCGCTTAACTTTTCAGCGTGGTAGGGACGTATATATTTTCTCTTTGTTTTATAAAAATTAAGTGACAAATGAACTTACAGTTCTCATTATGATAAGCGGCTACTGCAGTCCATGGATACCTACAGCTAAAATCAAGAAAAGAAGGCTACAAGTGCGTTGTCAGCTTCGAAGACTAACATGGAACGCCTCACAACCTGCAATTATACTGGCTCTCTGTTCCTTAAGACTGGAACGCAACAATGCAAGCACTACTATTTGGCGGCAGAAATAATTGAAGAGCATAGATAAGAAATTAAATAAACGGACAAGGCACTAGGAGTCTATTGAATTTTGATCACTAAATATGACGTATACTAACACATTTAATTATGGTTTTCGTAGAATAAGGGTGGCAAACGAGCACACAGTCCACCTGATTGTAAGTGGATGCTGTGGCCCATAGACATCTATATTTATCCTCGATTAAGAATCAAAATGCAGATGCGTTGTTAGCCCTGAGGACTAAGATGGAACGCCTCGTTTTCAGTTAAAAGAGTTTTCGGTTCTCTAAACTCAACATACGAAACACAGCAGCCTTAAGCTGATATTTTACGCTGGTATTCTGTGAGAGCGTGGTCCTACCCCGGTAGAGACTACCCATTCGTGCTACAACTAATATAGCTGCAGTGTGTCTCACCCACGTACAAATATGGTATTATGATACTTTTGTATTTAGTCACAAAACATATTAAAGCAAGCAGGTAACTACTACATTGTATTGCGAGCTCAGCGGTTTTAAATTAATTTGCACTCAAAGGTGCAATAAAGGACGTAATTTTCATTCCTTTTTGTTGAGAGCTTATGCTGCAATGGCAATAAAGTACTCATTTCTATTTAACTAGGTAATTGTTTTCTTAGGAAACTGTTCAAATTAATATTTCATTTTGAAATAATCACTTCATAAGGAAACTTATGTTTATTTTTTTAATAAGGCACACTATATATTGTAACTTAAATGGTTCGCATAATATATTGAGTATATCTAAATATTTTTCTGTTCAGTGCTAAAATAACGGAACACAGTATCATGGAATCACCTTGGTGTCTGTTTGTTTGTCACAGACATTTTTCTTAGGGAATCTTTCATCAGGATGTTTCAATTTCAATTTTCATTTTAAGATCAAGCTCACATTTCAATTTACTAACTTCGAAGAGTGTTAACGGCTCCGTTGCACAGTAACTATGGGTTTGGTTGTGATGCTGCAGGGCTGCAGGGCAGTTCGAATACCGCATGGAACTGGTGTTTGCACAAATTAAGCTTACAAATAACGGTCCCGGGTCTGGAGGTGTCCTTGTCCTATTTATGTATGTAATCTCCACGATACAGGAAAATGTCCTACCGCAGGGACGATTAATTAAGAAAGAGAAATAAAAAGAGTTAAGATAATAATAAAAACGCATAAAAACGGAACGCACGCGGTGATTCTTTACAATCGATAAAGAATCACCTATCGGTTTGTCTTTTTAGTTACAAGAAAAATTTGTAAGCAATAAGCTTTAAATAGATAACTTTTCATAGAAGAGGGGGCAAACGATTATGCAGCTCACCTGTTGGAAAGTATTGACAGCCACCCATGAACACCAGGGGAATTTCAGGAGCGTTGCCGACCTTTTAAAAAGGAATAAGCTCGTTTATAAAAGGCCTGTAATCTATACATATTATAATAAATTTTTAAATTACAAGTGCCTGTACATTGTTTATTTTGGTGACAAAAATTATTGAGGGGGACTAAAAATAAGTAATTAAATATATTTCTATCATATTAAGAATTGTCTGTCTGTCTTTATGAAAGTTATTTCCCATCTAAAGTACAATTTTTTTTTCAAAAGAATTGCTAAGAAAATCATAAAGAGTATCTTCGGATAACATTTAGTTTTGTTTTATTAAAATCGGTTTATTATATCAAAAGTTATGTTTATTATTTTGAAATGTAGGCACGAATTTGTTCAATGGTGGCGTTGAGTCATTTTTGTTTTTTAATCTGATCTCAGAATTAGTAATAACTAAATATATATTAAATAAACTTTCTTTCGAAAGTAACCCAACGGGTTTTCGAAGAGCGACTACTGTACACAGGAAATGCAATGTCTGGTCTATTATGAAACCTTACATCTTATTGGACAACAACCATGTAGTAGCGCTGTAAGAATATCCACTACCACATATCGTCCCTGTGTGTCGTAAGAGGCGACGGAGGGAAACTGAAAGAGGAAATAGGCAGCAACAGTATCATCCTAATAACAACTCAAAATAATTAAAAACTGCGGTTGCCAGCCCGCCTGCCAAGCGTGGCAACTATAGCAAATATAATAAATAAATCTATGGGGGAGCTCTATGTTCAACAGTGGATTTTTAAAGGCGGTAATGGATGGATGGATGATATTTTATCTTGTCAACGGAAATAACATTGTGTTTCTATGCCTTAATTTCCAATGAATAACAAAACAGTTGATAAGATCCTCACCCTGATATGTACCAGTCAATTTGTAAAAAGACACCTTCACCGCGCGCGGCTACTGTACAACATTATTTACGCTAAATTTAAGACAAACATTTACAACCACGAACGTGTGTACTTATTTATTTATATTTATTATATTTATATAGCGTATTTCTTATTTTATTTTTATTTTAACTGTAATTATTTATGTTATTAAGGCTTGCAAGTCTTTTCCTTGTTCTTATTCTCCACCTCGGTCAAACTTTAAAAGAAGAACATGAAAACGAATTCGGTGGCACGATAATCGGATATGCGCGCCACGGCGCCGTATGAAGTTTCCGATTTTGGCAGTGCAGTGGGTCAAAGCAAAATAATGATGCCAAAATCGGATATCTGACTATTTCTGCCATTTCTCTTTTTTGTGCAAGCCAAACAGTATTTTCAAGAAACAAACGATTTATGATCCAAATTAAACCTCGTTCAAATCAGATACATAATATATAATACATACTTTATTTTCTAGTATATATGTAGTTTTGAATAAGCCAATGAGATGATACCTGAGGATGTAACAGCATTTTGTAACACCTTATTAATGATTGCACGTGCTAAGTGTGCTAATAAATCATTTTTAATAAAGCGTTCTTTCTTCCTCTTTAAAGCCTACCCTAAAAGCCTCTAATTGTGCATGTAGGTATAGTGACTCCTCACAAAGCTGTGTGACTACTCCAAAGTAACTGTTGGCCCCTTAAACGTGACTGGCGCTATTAAATCTTTGAAAAAGGCACAGATTGTTGTTAAAACACGAAGGAAACACCCGTAAAATGTTTTACGACCTAAACACTTGGTGTTCAAAGCGATTTTATCTAAATAATTAAACTATTTACAGAAAATCGCTGTAAACTATTTATTCATAACGTCTTAAATACCTGTACTAGCTTCGAATAAGAGGCAACTCAAGGATTTCCGGACCAATATATACTGATTGGTGAAAAGCAGTAACGTCTAAAATAACGTCTAAAAATATGATCTTCAAGTCATTTGCCAAGCCGTACAATTTTCTCTGCAACAGAACTCAAAATTTCATCCACATCATCTCAATGATTGTTGGATAATTGTGCGTTTTAGTATTTTCTGCCACGTCAGACCACATTTTGGAATTTACTGACGCCAGTGGTTTTTTTCCGGACCAGTACGACTTAGGGAGCCTTAAGATAAAACATATGAATGTATGATAACTACTTTGTAACATTTGTTGTAGAAATTAGGGGCTATAGAATCTACTTGCAGTAGTCCGTAAAAGAACTGTATCCGCAACTTGTCGTCGTTGCTGGTGAGAAGAGGGCTGGTCATCTTCTCGCTTAAAGTATAAATAAAGCCATTCAACGTGGAAATGCAGCCAGATTTCTTGGCACTATACCGTGAAGAGCAGGACTAAATTAAAATTAATGCTTTTTGTGTATTTTTAGAAAGTCTTAAAATATAAATTAATCCTTAAAACATAACATGTATAATAAAGGTAGACTTTTTTTAACAGAATAAGAGTGACAAACGAGCACACAACATGATAAAGTGGAATAATAAGTGGGGGATAGTAAGTGGATGCTGTAGCCATGAACATCTATATATATTCACGATTAAGATCAAAATCAGATGCGATGTTACCCCTGAGGACAAAGATGGAATGCCTTGTTCCAGTAAAAAACGTCTCCAGGTCTCCACTCACCATACAAGACACAGCAGAATTAAGTTGCGATTTCCTCTTCTTTTGCCTCTCGGGTATTGAATTTTGTCCCGCCAAAAAGTTGTCCAAATTCTGTAGGCGCAAGGTCTGGTGAGTACGGCGGATGACGGAGAACTTCCAACCCCAGCTCTTGTAATTTGGAGACCATCTTTTGCAGTATGAGGTCGCGCGTTGTCATGCAGGAGCAGCGGGGACGAGCGATTGACCAAAGCTGCTTGGAGACATGCGAGCTTCTCCATCATTATGTTCTGTTCCTCGAAGTACACCTCTGCAATAATGCTTATCCCGTTTGGTATGACGCTGTGATGAATCACACCGGCGCTAGAACACCAAACAGTGAGCATCACTTTTCTAGGGGTAAGTTTTCCTTTAGGGTATTGTTTAGGTGCTGAACTAGAATCCAACCAACTTGCTGAGCGCTTGCGATTGTCAAACAGAATCCATTTTTAGTCGCAAGTAACAATGCGGTTAAAAGAGCAGTGCAAAGCACATCTCGACGCGTTCCTCGCGCTGGCGCTAATTGAGTTCGTGAGGCACCCATTTGTCAAGCTTTTTTACCTTGCCAATTTGAAGCAAATGGATCAATATTATTGTGGTGCTAACGTCGAAAGCTACTGCTAATTGAGCCGCAGATTGGGTATCATCAGCTTCCACATTCGCCTTTAATTCGTCGTTGTCGACCAAAGTTTTTGGACGATCACGGGGTTCATTTTTCAGGTTGAAATTTCCAGAACGGAAGCGAGCAAATTAATAACTGGTGGTGTGTTCGTTTGTAGTATTCGCTACGTAAACATCGTTGATGTTGCGAACCGCTTGTGATGCGTTGCTGCCACGACGGTACTCATATTCCATAATTACTCGAATTTTTTACGTATACATGATGACGAAAAAGACTAAAATGCGATGAAAACATAAAGCTAATCTATAAACAAAACAATAATTTTGAAAAAAGAATTCCATGTTTTTAAAATAAAATAAAATTAATTTGAAATTAGAATTCTTAGCCAATCAAAAATTATTTTGATTTGAAATGGCCAGTACTGCAGAACGGCAATTTCATAGGTTATTAAGTATTTCTTTACTGTCAAGATTTCCTGTAATTGTTACTGTTTAGATACATGTAATCTCTTTCAAGACCCTATGACTTTAAAAAAAGTGTTATTCCTAATATTTATAATTTATTCAGTCAGGATGTACCACAATTTTATGATTTAATATTTTTTTTTGATCTTTATGGATCCAGTCAGGTCAAAAATATATAGATGTCAGGACCCCATGGTGATCACCATTAGTTTTAGCTGGCTAAAGTCCTATGTACGGCATCTGTATGGTATGTTTTATGTGGTACATCTTACAGTATTGAAAGAGACCCATATAAGAGGTTTATTATTATTTTGAGCTGATAAATCAAATCAAATCAAAGATATTTATTGCATGACTACAGGTAAAATTATATGAGATCTTAAAATTATTTTTATGTACGATATGTTCTCCATAGTCTGTCTATTTCAGGTGTACAATATTGAGTATTAAATATATTTATTAAATATTCAATATCTTTAACAAGTATATAGATCCAATCAGTAATATCATCATATTTTTTACTAAATTACTATATGGCACACGGCGCGTTGCTGCTACAGAAAAAATAATTATCGTTTTAAATTTGGAAGATTTATATTGTTTAATTAGGAATATTACATTAATTGAAGTTGAATGATGTATAACTCTCAAATAAATTTGGTGGTACGATACGCTCGCCACCTATTTTAAGTTAATTGTACTATGGCTATAACCTTCACACAAGTGCAAGCAATAAGTTGACAAAGTTTTAGCGCAATCTGATGAACGGTATGGCAGCGTATAAAATACGAACAAACAAAAACTCATTTTTATATATTCGATTATTACAATATAATACGTTAGTTTTACTTACAATCTTATTATATTTTTCATATTCAATATCTGTAATTAGTTAGAATAAATAAATTAATTAATTTTACCACTAAACATAACATTATATTATTTATTCATCTTTATTTTCCATAAATTCCTGTAACAAACGACGTGGCAACGGACCGGCCATATAGCTCGAAGAACCGTCAACCGATTCGGAAGAAAGGTTCTTGAGTGGCAGCCTCGTACCAGTAGGCAAAGTGTAGGGCGGCCCCCACTAGATGAAGTGACGACCTGGTTATACAGGAAGTCGATGGATGCAGTTGACTCAGGACCGTGCTTTGTGGCATTTTTTGGGGAAGGCCTATGTTCAGCAGTAGACTTGTGAAGGGCCATAGTGATAATGATGACGATGATTAATTTTTATATACAATATTCATGTATATTTCTAAGTAAATTATAAGACGAATAAATAATAAGACAATATTGATCTATAATATGTTCATACTATGGTAAAATGTTATATATTCACTATTTATAATTACACTTCCTTGATTTCGTGTCCGAGAATCGATACCACTTAGTCCCTGTTATCTAAAATGTAATGTAAGAGCTCAATTAAAGATGTTATCAGTGCCAATGAAAACATATAACATCAAAAGCCGCGGCGCACTTAAGCGTAATCTCTATATTAAGTAGCATGCAGTAAATCCACTTCTATTGAGCTATAATCTCTAATCTTGTCTTCACTAATTTACTACTATTGAGTATTTTGTATTATGGTGTATTTATTTGCTAAAATGTATTGTTCCTACATATACTATATGTGAAGTAATATTTGTCATAGTAACCACACAGCGGCACGCACAAACAGTGCATGTTGAAAGTGATGGCAAATGCATCTGAGGCGAGGTCTTTCACTGCTGGTCGCTTAAGAAAGCTTTAGGTCACTTAGCTAGCAATGGAAATTCGGAGTAGAACTATAGCAAACGTCATAGCCCAACGCATTAGAAAGCTGAAGTGACAATGGACCGGCCATATACGTCAACGAACCAAGAACCGATGGGGAAGAAACGTTCTCGTGTTGCAGCCTCGTATCTATCTGTAAGCGAAGTCCCTTCACTAGATGGGGTAACGTCCTCGTAATACAAAGTCAAGGAAGTCCGTGTGTGTATAAGATATTTGTATATAAACATTTAATTTTATCTTTTATAATCTCATAGAATGTTGTTATTGTAGAGGCGGACTTAATCATATTAAGCATTTACAACCAGCCAGAAATTGAAACATCATCCTTATCATCATTATAACAAGTCCACTGCTGAATATAGGCCTCCCCAAAGGAACGTCGTAAAGCACGGTCCTCACCAACCTGCATCCATCGACTCTTAGAAAGTCATCACTTAGTTTTCGTGATGTTAGTGTTGTTAGCTTTTTGGCTTTTATTTGACTCACCGCGAGCTATCTTAGAAGGTCGTTACTGCATGTAGTGGGAGACCGCCATGTACTTTTCTTACCGGTACGAGGCTACCACACGAAAACCCTTTCTCCTCAATGGCTGTCGTATATTCAAGCTATACGGCTGACCCATTTCCATTTCAGCTTACTGATCCGTTGCGCCATTTCGGTTACTCTAATTATATTACAGATATATTTAAAAGAAATTAAAATAAACATTAGGTATAGGTAGAATAAACTTTAGTAATATTATCGTTCTGAAAATAGATTGAGGAAAATATTTTTTTTATTTAATTGGGGAAATTATTTGTTGTTATTCCTTGTAACAACAAAACAGTGGCGTTGGTGGCAGCTGGACCAGTGGATCAGTAGATCAGGACCGTGTTTATGACATTACTTGAGGTTAATGTTTGCCAATGGACTTGTGAATAACAATAGTGACGACGACTTTATAGTAATTACTTATATATTAAGTAATTCATATAAATGAAACGTATGATCTTCAACATATACATAATTCAATACGTAATGTGAGACTTTTTTGAATGATTTTCCCATACTTACCACGCTAGGTAGACCGCTTGGTGAGCACGAAGTCTATTTCAAACCTGTGAGATTTACGGCGACATTCGGTCGACGGAATATTGCACTATAGTTAGCAAAGCAACGCTTTCAAATAAGGTTGGAACTTGAAGATTGATATTGATTTCTTTAAACTTAGCCAAATGGAAAATGTTATAACACTTTTCATTTTGTCTAAGGTTTTCCTTAACTCAAACATGGATGTCCACTAAACAAAATGTTTCGAGAACATGTGAAGTCCGCCAACGCACTGAAGCAGCGTGGCGGACAAACTACTCTAAAATCCTCTCAGATATTAGATAAATCCTGTGTCTATCAGTTTGACGTATACAGACTATTATTTCTTTTAAACGACTTCAAAAAAGGAGGAGGTTCTCAATTCGTCAGAATCTTTTTTTTATGTATGTTCACCGATTACTCGAAGACGCCTGAACCGATTTGAAAAATATTTTTTTTTGTTTCAAAGGGTATTCTTTTCAGGTGGTCCCATTTAAATGTTATTGAAATCGGTCGAGCGGTTTTAAAAAATCTACAATAAAATATATTTGAAAGTTTCTCATGTGGTCCCATATAAATTTGATCAAGATCTGACCAGTAGTTTTTGAGTTATCCTTAATAATGCGTATTTAATTGACTTCGACTACATTGATGATGTTCTTATTTTATATAAATTGAAGTCGGTTTTACAAAATTTTAAACTTTACCATTTGTTATAATTTACTCATTTCATAGCTTGGTATTTAGTATAGGCGATTACCATTTTATTGGATTCAGCATTAAATGTTCCCTTTTAATGCCATAACATTGAATAAACTTAGCGAATTACTCATATTAACAGCAGTTAAAAATAAATTATTATTTTTGTAGGTATATAAACGTGAATAAGGCGAGTAACAATTACCGTGTAGCCGCGATGTAAGGATATCCACTACTGCATATCATCCCAAGGGTGTAGTTAGAGGTGACAGAGGAAAACAAATCAGGAGATGGGCAGCAGCGTCTTCCTAATAACGACTAAAAATAAAAATAAAACTGCGGTTGCCAACCTGCTTGCCAATCGTGGCAACTGTGGCAATTATCCCCCCTATGAGGTTATTTTCGGGGGAGGCCTATGTTCAGCAGTGGACTTTATTAGGCTGTAAGGGTAAGGGGTGTGTCATGATCATGCCAAATGGAAGTCCGTAGTCTCTACCTACCCCTTTGAATGGGTTATGTTGGTAATAAAATAAACGCTGCCTGGTTCAACACTGATTTTATTATTTTTATGAAGGTACAGTATCGACACAAAATATCAATTTACCCACAATTTACTACATCCTTCCCCTTTTATAATGAACACTGAAGTACAAAACTATTTTATAACAAAAAAAAAACTATATAATGCAAACAAATAAAAGATTACGCTAACTGTAGAAATGGACCGTATACCAAATAAAAACTCACACAAAAATTTATATATCTATCATAATAACGAAGCCACCTAGCAGTAAATGAAAATATTTCTATATATTATGTTATTATATATATAACTTCTTTCTTTTATGGTTTATTTTGCTTCACCAAATATCGAACATAGTGTTTATTGAAGTTACATAATAATAGTAAACCTAAAAATAAACGAAGTTAAGTCAGACTGCGATTGAGGCGCAATCCTGCGCGAATCCTGTACTATGAGGAACGTGGTTCCTCCGACGATCTAACAATAGAAGCGGGTTTCCTATTTCCGTTATCAATTAAAACTGCTTTATTTCCTGGTAATAAAGTCCGCAACGGCTTGGCCGACTTACCATACTGTAATTTATTATATTTTCTTTGTTGCATTAACGTTTTATAATTTCTATTTCTTTCAAACGTTTCATTTAATAGATAATCACTAATCGGTAGTTTCGTACACAAACGTCTTCCCATCAGATTTTTTCCGGAGAATCCATTCCATACCTGGGCGTACTCCTATAGTTCAATAAACTTATAAAGAAATCATCCCCAGAATCGACGCATTTTTGAGTAGATATTTTATAGTTTGCACTGTGTGCTCACTTTTCCCATTTGACTGAGGGTAATGAGGTGATAAAGTCATATGCTTAACCTCCCATACCCTAGGAAATTTTTGGAATTCTTGCGAATTATACGCCGGCCCATTATCAGTAATAAGCTCGCTAGGGATGCCATGCCTCGAAAATTGTTCTTTCATAAAGTGAATAATTGTTCTACTGTTTATATTATTTACTTCTTGAACTTCAACATAATTAGAAAAATAGTCTACTAATATGACATAGTATTTCTTATTATACTCAAAAATATCTGAGGCAAGTTTTTGCCAAGGTGCATTGGGTACGATATGTTGAAGTAGTAGTTCCCGCGCGGGAGCCGGTGCATGCAGGGCACACGACTCGCAGCGGCGCACGGCGCAGGACTCTGACAGCCCTGGCCAGAACATTACGTCACGCGCGCGCCGCTTACACCTCTCTATGCCTAGCCGAGCTTCGTGTACTTTTACAATAATTTCGGCTCGTAAACTTTCCGGAATAAATATACAATATATTTTTTTTAATATTAACCCATTCAGATACTTGAGTTCTCAACAATATGACCAAAATTTTCTAACGTTTTTATGAACATCATGCTCATTTTTTGGCCAGCCGTTTAATATGTACTTAATTAATAACTGACATTTCTCATCAACCTCTGTCGTGTTTCGAACTCTATCTATTTTTTCTCTACTAAACGGCATACATTCAATCATAAAACATGTTTGCGTCTCAACATCCTCAGAAACCCGATCGTGCATGAACTCTGGTCAGAGGAGCCCTCGATAACGTATCGGCAATATACATATAATTGCCCGGAGTATACAACACCTTGAAATCGTATCCCTGTATACTCATCATCATACGTTGTAGTCGTATCGGTACAGAACAGTACATTTATGGCAGTAACATATGACCTGTCAAAAATGTACTGTTTAAACCTTTCTGCCCCAAACACATCTCTTTTTCGATTTGTGCATACCCGGTCTGAGTTTCGGTGAGCGTTAAGGAAGCAAATTCCACTGGACGGCCTGCAACAGCACTGCTCCCAGCGCTCTAGCACTCGCGTCCACGGACATCACCACCGGTAGCTCTGTCGAGTAAAGCGCTAACACTGGTGCAGATGAAATTTTATTTTTAAGATTGTCTATAGCATCTGAGTGATGTGGCTCCACAGCCATTCAGAATTCTTTTTTAATAACTTCGAAGCACAGACACACTATCCGAATAGTTTTGAATAAATTTGGAAAGATAATTCACCATACCCATAAACCTCTCCAATGCTTTACGATCTGTAGGATACGGCATACCCATAATAGCTTTAACTTTAGACTCGTCTGGTTTCGTCCCATTCTTATCGAATTTATGACCCACATAAGCAATTTCTCGAACTCCAAACTTACATTTCTCCTTATTAAATTTATACTAATTTCTCTAGCCCTATTCAGTAAACATTTTTGCCTGAAATCATGTTGTTCTTTAGTATTCCCCCATACTATTACATCATCAATAAAACAGTCAACATCCTCCAAATCTTCCAGATATTGTCTTAACTTTGCATGAAATACTTCTGGAGCACAATTTACTCCATACGGTACCCTTAGTAACTGGTATCGACCAAACGGTGTTCCAAATGTACAAAGATCTGCGCTGGCGGAATCAATTTGAACCAACCAAAAACCAGAGCGCGCGTCCAGCACGCTGAAGTACGTAACACCGCGCAGCCGCGCTGCCAGCTCGCTCACCGTGGGCAGCGAGTAATGCGCGCGCCGCACCGCGCGATTAAACGGTTTCGGCTCCAAACACACACGAATATCACCTTTATTTTTTGCTACTAGCACAATAGCGTTAACACATTCCGTAGGATGAGTGACTTTCCTGATAACGCCTAATTTTTCCATCCTATGTAACTCTGCTAAAAGTTTGTCTTTCATCCCCAGTGGTATTTTCCTAGTAGGGAAAATCACTGGCTGTACATTTTTATCTACGACAATAAAATACTGTCCAGGTTATTTACCCAGTCCTTCGAAGAGATCAGAATATTTATGTATATTTATAGTGTCAACACGGGATACGAGTCCTAATATGACACAGCCTTCCAAGCCCAGAACATTTTGACAGTTTAAATCTATTACCACAAATGGTAAAACGTAATGTATACTTTTACAAATAAATGGTAATTCGTACATGCCCAGAATATGTAATTTATTACCAGTAAAAGATTGTACACATTTGTTAAAAGATTTTAGGTTATGAATCGACATGCCTAAGTTTAAATAATCATTTTTCGAAATTAAATTCAACATAGAACCTGTATCTAGTTCAAATTTCACTTGTTTACCATTACATTGAAAAATAACATTCCATTCTTTAGGTAACTTACATTTTTTATCCTGGCTTAATATCATGTCCGCATAGAAATAGAACATTTCGACATCGGACATGTCTTCGGGCTCACACACATTCAAGCTTAAAACCTTATCGCATAATGTATATTAATCACACAAACTTTAGCGAAATGCCCTTTTTTATCACACACATAACACAATGCATCCCGCGCCGGATACCGGTCATCGGTGGAGCACCAACCATTGCCACATGACAAGCAGCGTGTTCGCGAAGCCGCCGGCCCGGCATCGAACCCCGGTCCTCAGCCACGAGCGCCGCGCCGCGCTCCGCGCCACCTTGCTCCACCGCTGCGTCGTACACCGCTGCAGCTGCGACCGCTTGCATCCCTTACAACATCAATTCGCATTTCACTACCGCCAGGACTACTTTCGATGCATGTACTTTCCTCCTTCGATATTTCTGCCACTTGACATATCTGGACCGCCTTTTCTAATGTTAAATCATTCGTACGAAGTAGCCGATCACGTTGCGATGTTGCGTATGATACCGCACACAATTCTGCCCCGTATTAAGCTTTCATTTAGATTACCAAACTCACAAGATTGATTTAGCAATTTTAGTGCAGTAACATATTGATCTATATTTTCGCCTTCCTCTTGGCCTCGCGTAAAAAACTTAAACCAGGGTAACGTGACATTAGGTTTTGTCCTCAAATACTGATCAAACTTTTTCAACAAACACTTAATATCGTCTTCAGTTTCGTCCTTGGGGTATGTAAAGGTCGAATAGATTTCGTAACCCGCCAACCCAATGAGGTTGACCAGTAAACTAGCCTGCACTGAACTTTCCTCTTTAACCACTCCCGAGGCTTTAAGAAACACTTCAAATTGTTTCCGCCACTTGTGCCATGATTCTGCTCGAGCAGCGGGGCCACCTTCGAGCACTAATTCTACGGGAGGTCGCGCATGTTCCATCACTTAATTTTACAGAAAGTACACAATTTACGTCAAAAATAAGTTCCCTTATCAACAAAGTTATTTTTATATTGACTCTCTAATTTATTTTCAACACCGCTGTCACCATGTTATAAAAAAATGCTAGCTGATTCAACACTGATCTTATTATTTTTATGAAGGTACAGTATCGACAGAAAATATCAATCTACCCTCAATATACTACAATGTTATATTTTTTTTTTGGAGTTTATGGCCTGGTATCTAGACCTTTAGGCCAAGTCTTAGGTATTTTTATTCGGTTTATTATAATTTCCCCAAATGTTTATTCATCCTTCCTAGTACACTGCTTCACAATATATTGATGCGTCACATTGTGCAGCCCTTTGGAGATTTTGGTGGCAACTTGAATCAGCAGACAGCTGACAGTTGGCGATGGTATCTCAAGGCGCCTAAGCAGATAGACACCTTATCTTGAGAATCACATCACCATCAGAGCACTTGTTTCACCGTTTCCACTAATAGTTTACATGCGCAGACACTTAACACACAAAATCGCACCACTTTTACATATCAAAATCCACTTCAAACCATTATTCAAACAATAATACAGGAGCAGCAAACCGCCGCCGATCAAGTTCCCGCCAAAACTCCCTACTACAATGTTATGTTATTATTTTACATAGATTATTACAAAAAATATAGCAAAAAATAAAAAGTGGCAGTAGTTTATACTCTGGTGCATTCCAAATGTTTGTTAATAAATATAGGAAGGGAAATAATAGATAAAAAAATTAAAAAAATCAAATTATTTTCTTCCCTCTTTGTGCGACATTATATTTTGCCAGCAAAACAATTAATTAGACGAACGAGGGCCGCAGGAGTAATGGTGCGTGCAAAGTTTTATTTAATAACGTTTGTCGCAAACTGCTTTTTAATGTCGCTTTATTTATTAGTGCGAATGTTAAAAATGTTGTAAAACTCAAAGCAACATTCTTCCTAAATACACTACTGGACAAAGATCTTTCTAATAATGCTATGGTATTAATATTATAATTAATTATAATTATTTGTTGGAATATTATTACTGTTTATTAAATTCTACAGAATTTTCTTATATTTTTAAGTATTTCAGAATATACATTTATTGCTAGACGATACTAATTTTAATTTTGAAAACCGTGTTCTAAACTTATTTATACTTCTATTCTTTCTTTCAGAACTTTCTTTTTAAATTCGTTTAATCTGTGAGTTGAAATTGGGATGTTTTCTGACGAATTTTCCTCCTTGAATATAAGTCCTCACGATATTTTCCTTCACCTTGGATCAGTCATTCTACGATTCCCTGGCGATGTCGTGATTCTGTCCTGCTGTTAGTTTGCATATTTCATCTATTTTGGTGTTATTTTGTATTTATTTATAGCTGCATACTGTTTTCTATTAGTGTTCTATTACGTCTTCGAAATTAATTCCTTTTCTTTAAATAGTTTTGAGAGTTATTTCAAACAGTACGTAAATTAAAGTTGTTTGACATTGTTTTGATATTGCGATTATTTATGTTCTCGATTACAAAGAAATTCAAGCCTCAGATGAATATTGTCTATATCCATTAGTTGTGTGAAGTCAATTAGCGCCCCTGTTGACCAAGTAACAAGTTATTGTTTTGATTTTAATCATTACGGGCGTTAGAACTTATTAAAAAGAATAAAAATGAGCCTACAAAGATAGCTAAAACAAACAAATCTGTGCTACAATACTTTTTGTTGTTCCTAGAATATTTTTAATAGAACATTATTAAAATTTATTCTAAAATAAATGTTTTTTTTATGTAACTTCATTTAAGGATATTTGCAGCAGAACCAGAGTTATTGACATAGCCCAATGGATCAGTAAGCTGAAGTGACAACAGGCTAGCCATATAACTTGAAGAACCGACAAGCGATGGGGAAAAAACGTTCTTGACTTGTGCTTTCGTACCGTTAAGTGAAGTATAGTACGGCTCCCTACTTGAAGTGAAGAGATGTATGAAGTCGATGAATGCAGGTTGCTCAGGACCGTGTTTACATCGTTCCTTTGGGGAGATCTATTTTCATCATTGGACTTGTTTTGGGCTGAAATGATGATGAGGGTATGTTGTAATTTCTAGCTGGTTGGAAATGCTTTTTTTATAGGATAAGGGCATTTTTTTTTGCTAAAAAATAAAAATATTATAAACAAAGGGCTTATCACGTGCATTGTTAATGTTCTAGTGCCATCGTTATCATACACCCTTAATCAGATTACAAGTCTCACACATGATTGGAATATTGACCGTAATAGCCATAATTGGTATTGACAATTTTAAAATGGTAGATTTCAAACGAGGAGTAAACTCGTTTCTTGAAGGTTCCGAAGTCGTATAGGTCCGGAAAAATCACCGGTGGTAAACGTTTCCACAAAAAAGTAGTGCGAGGAAGAAAATTCCTAATAAATCGCACCGTGGTAGACCGCCAAGCATCCAGATGGTGTGGACGGTATTTTATAAATTGTTTTTTTTAATTTCGTATCATTTACAAACTAAAATTTCTAATCGACAGAGTGACAATGTTTACTAGAAACATTAAATATTTACAAGACAAAGAAAAGGAAACTCTGGCAAAATTTTACATTGTTCACAATACTTTAAGTTTACTGTAGCTAATAAATTGTGAACCAAGTCACAGGTTGAAGTGTAAGCTCGAACAAAATACTCGTAAAATGTTTACGCGCTCATTTTAGGAGCTAAGCGGTCGGTGCTTCATGGTACGGTAACTTTGACGAGATATAAATGAGATATTCGGGAAATTAAGTACTGGGTTTCATGATGTTATGGATGAACGATTTACATTCACTCTGTTTTGTAAATTTTTAAAAATGTAAATTTTTGCGTGTAGTGGAAAAAATATTTCAATTTTGTTGATTAAAGTTACAGTATACGTTAATCTTACAGTCCGCTGCGCTGCGTTGAGGGGTCAATTTCATGTTTCTTGAAAAACGTCTTTCTTCGCCGATACACACATGATAAAACATCACTTAAAATTTAATCATTTACAATTCGACTGCCTCGTTGGTCTAGTAGTCGTAAGCGCGACTTCTGATCATGAGTAATTTGAAAAATCAGTTATTGAGTTTTTCTGACAAGAAATTACCGTGTAGTGGTGATAGTTTCCTTTCCCTTATATTGAGTCTCCGTTGAGACTGGCTGCCGAGACCGAAATTCGGTCTGGAGGAAATGATTTAAAATTTTAGTGGAATTGGCGGGAATCATGCACAATCTCAGTTAAAAACTATAAAGAAGATTAACCTAATTGTATGCATGTTTTACGCTTAAATTTGACTAGAGTTATGCTGTTTGATGGCGGCATGAGGCGACTATGAGAAACTCCAGAAATACTTTATGGCTTCTAATACATGGCGATTTAATCACCTCTTTTACACCAAACTTCGCGTTAAAGGTTCGACACATCTGGTGCTTCGTTTGCCTTTCTTCCTGCGGATAGACTACGGGAGAGCGTGCTGCGTGCTTAGAGTAATCTTTATCTACAGCTGCGGTTCATCCAGTTGAATTGAGATTTCTTTTATCTCGCCTTAACTAATCCCGAATAAAGGGAGTTACTGAGAATATACTCGAAGAAAAAGAAGAACTACTGTTTATGACATCAACATTAAAGTAATTGTATTTTTTTAAATAGGGCAAAGAATGGTGCCTACCCTGTTAGACTCCTGGACAGGAAAGGTGTCCTACCACCTATAAAATAATGTAATTCCAACACACAAAATTCGGACTGTATTCTATAATGATACATTGAAGTTTTATCTTTTATATAACTATAATGGAATTTAAGGTAATGATGATTACCGTTACCGTAACAGCCTATTAAAGTTCACAGCTGAACACGGGCCTCCTCCATTGATTGCCTAATAGAGGGGATATTTTGATGATAAAATAGTATGTATGGATTTTATTAGGTGATAAGGTGATACCGCGATGCATTTTAAATAATGCTTAGCTTAATTAAAAAGCTTTAAATAAATTTGTTTCATAATTAGAATTTTTGCGGTACATTACGTGTCTATAATTTTTTACTTTTCAAGGTAAACCATTAAAGTATTTTTACCGTCACCGTCACCGTAACAGCCTATTAAAGTCCAGTTCTGAACATAGGTCTCCGCCATAGATTACCTCATAGGGTGGATTTGTCATAGTTGCATGTTATTTATACGTGGTAGAGCCATGCTGCAGCTATATTACTGGTATAGATGTAGTACAAATAGGTCGGCTCGACCGGAGAAGAACCACGCTCTCATAGAATACCAGCATAAAATAGAAGCATAACGCTGCTGTGTTTCGTATGGTGAGTGTAGAGAACCAGATACCCTTTTACTGGAAACGAGGCATTCCATCTTATTACTCACGTGTGACAAAGCATCTGCATTTTGATTCGTAATTGAGGATAGATGTAGATGTCTATGGGCCACAGCAACCACTTACCATCAGATGGACTGTGTGTTCGTTTGTCACCCTTATCCTGTAAAAAAAAGTTGGCGCTCTAGGCAAGTGGGTCGGCAACCGCAGTTTTTTATTCTTAGTCGTTATTACGAAGACGCTGCTGCTCATTCCTGATTTGTTTCCCTATATCGCCTCTTACGACACCCACGGGATTATATGGGGCAGTGGATATTGTTACAACGCCACTACACGGTAAATGATGAATTTAATACCTCATTAATTCGAGTGGTACTAAAAAACCCAAATCGAACACTTAAATCAATATCAAGATTTTAAGTTCTTGAGTAGTTTCTATTTGTTAAAAGTTAAAGTTACAGCCTATAATATATGTCCCACTGCTGGGCACAGGCCTCCTCTCTTTTCTGAAAGGGTTTTAGGACAAGGAAGTGTCCGCCGCGCTGCCCCAATGCGTGTTTGTCACCATGTACCATTTATTAATTGTGGCGCGCAACAATATTGAATGGTTCAAAAGTCTATGATATTTTTCTCTTATTTTTACCGGTATATATACCTATGTTTTCAGCGCAACCAGTCTTTCTTTATAGAATAAAGGTAACAAATGAGCATCAGATGGTAAGTGAGTGCTGCGGCTCATAGACATATACATTCATCCTCGATCAAGAATCAGAATGCTAATGCGTTGTCACCCAATAAAACTAATAATGGAATGCATTGTTTCCTGTAAAAAGAGTCTCTGGTTCTCTACACTTCTAGTAACATTGCAGCATTAAGTTTCTATTTTACGTTGGTATTATGAGGCAGCGTGGTCCTTCCCTGTTCGTGCCAACCAATTCATGCTGAAATCATAAAATAGCTGTAACGTGACTCTACCACAAGTAAAACCCTCCCAAACTTAACTGGAGACGCTTAACAGGACTCTTATGGGTCTGAAGTTTAAGAAAATATATTTCAAGCTTATGTGTAAGCACTGTTTTCCATTTGTAAATGTAAAACAATTAATATCCGAAAAACCCACCAAAACGCTTAAAAGCTTGGACAAGTTGCATTATGCTTTCATTATTTCTGCATATCAATATTAATTAATAATTCACTGCTTTAACAGTGGTTAAAGTAAGTGACTATAATGTTATCCACGTTCCTCCACCTCGCATGCACTTTATGCGACTGTTTTCTGAGAAGAAGGCTCAGAGGTTCAACAAAAAACGGTACATTAATATGAAAATCATCATCGTCATCATTATTGCACCTCGATTAGTGTACTTGACACTGCTAAAAATAAGCCTCCCCCAAGGAATGTCACAAAACACGGTCATATGCACCTGCATCCATCGACTACGCTCATATCTTACCAGGTCATCACTGTAACTAGTGAGTGGCCTTTTTTCCCCATCAGTTGTCAGTTCTTCGAGCAATATTGCAACATAAACGCATAGCCACTTCAGTTTATCTTTATATTATACACTATGTTGGTAACGTCTTATTTATTTTATTTTGTATGCTCTAACAGTCGGTTCACAGAGGACTAGCCTTTAGTATAACAATATTATATGCTATTGTATTTTATATTTAACCTAAGTCCATAATAAATAACTTTGAATTTGAATCAGATATGTAAGTTTTTATTACTTCCAAATCGGAAAATAATTTTGTGTTTACAGTTACAATTTTACTTGCGCTGTTGGGGATCGAACTTCAAATTTAAAGGAAGTGGCCTAATGCTATTTACTACTTTTGAATTATTTAACAATATTAATAAAATGAGGAGTAACTTCGCAAAATCCATTAAATTAGAGATAATTTCAGCATAGTTAATTTCCTAAAATCCGGATCTTAGTTAAGCTAATTTGCTAAGATCGAAAAGCAAAATTAAGAAGAGGTCGATCTAATTTTAAAAATTGCAATGTACCGTTTAGAGGCTGATGATAAAAAGCGCTTCGAACGCAGAGTAAGACATCCTCGAGCATTTATAAAACTTCACTGCCTCGTTGGTCTAGTGGCCGTAGGTGTCGGAGTGATATAAAACCAGTTATTAGGTTTTTCTCTCAACAAAATTGTCACTAGCAGCCGGGAATCAGGAAATTGGCGGTGTTTTACTCAGGTGCCTTGGAAAATACATACATATAAACGGTTTTGTCCAGCACCTGAACTGTTTCGGATTGCCGTCCCATCGGACTGTGAGAATGAGGGAATAGAGACCGCAACCGCGTCTACGTTCGTGCACTCTAATCCTGTCCTGCGCAGTTGGCTTGTCTCAGTTAAGACTGAGACAAAATTGTTTCTGGGGTACATTATTATAAAAATTTTATAATTTCTTACACGTGCAAGTGTCCTCACGAGTTTTTCCTTCACCGCCGAGGAAGTAGTAAATCGTCACTTATAATTATTGTATTCAACAATTTTATTCGTACACTACGAGTACCATCAAATATGAATTTCACTTTTGCGGTTCGCTCGCAATAACTGTACGCGTAGTATAATATAATAGGAGTAATTGCAAGATCACACAAATTAAAATAGCACAACAGTAACATGGCTTTTCACGTTGTAACCCAACAGAGCTTTACTGCAGCACTTTATATTTGCTTTTTTTATTGAATAAGTTTGACAAACGAGCACACAGTCCCCCTGATGTTAAATGAATACTGTGACCTATAGACATTTATCTTCAAATAAAAATCAAAATGCAAATGTGTGGACTCCTGAGGACTAACATGGAATGCCTCGTTTCCAGTAAAAGGTTATTCGGTTCTTTACACTCAACATACGATATACAGCAGCATTAAGCTGCTATTTAACGCTGGTTGCTTGTACTAAAGGAATATTTACAACACAATAACAACATTTCTCAAACGATTAATCAAATTAAGAGTTGATCCTTACCAGAGCTAATCTCAAAAGCATAGGGAAGTTTAAGGTAATAGTAGATGAAGTTTTAAATTTTAAATTATAGAATACTAGGATAAAGTTTTAAATTATTGTATTGTCATCGGTCCTTGATAGGAGTGCAAATCTTCAAGTCAATCGGCCGTCTACAAGTTGGTCAAAATTACATTAAAATAATCCGTTACATAGATAGAAACTAATAAAAGCGTGTTAAAAAACAAGCGATTGACAATACCTATTTAAATAGTTCCCGTTTAAGTATTTCTTATTTAAATTCAAAAATTAAATTCGGAAATTTTTATTCTCCAATACTAACTGAAGCATGATAAATCATAAATCAATGAAAAATGCTCTTAATACCAAAAACTAGAACCTCAACTGAATTTATGTCGTGAACATAATATTATATTGAATTCTTTACTTTAAAAACATCCAAAGGAATTTTTTCTTCTTTCTTGAATTTTTTTTTCTTATACGAATTATGTAACATTATACGTGGTTGTAGCACGAATCGGTCAGCTCCATACTGTCACAGAATACCAGAGTAAAATAGCAGCTTATTGCTTCTGTGTTTCGTATGATGGCTATAGAGAAACGGTGAATGTTTTTTCCTTAATATCTTTAGCAGTATTTCTGCTAAAGATATTAAGGAAAAATTATATAATATATAGATATATATATATATATATATATAATATATATATATAATAATTATAATTATATTAAAATTAAAAACGAAGTGATAAACAAACTTAAAGTCCACTTGATCGTAACTACTGCAACTGTATCACGTGACACCCGCCACAAATTTTTAGCAGAAAGCTACAGTGACGTTGTAACCTAAACGGCTCTCAGCCTGTAATTATACTGACTTTTTTTATAGGAGAGGGGCCAAAACGAGCATACGGCTCATCTGATGCGTAGTGACTACCGCCGCCCATGAGCAACTGCAACAACAGGGGAATTGCAGGTGCGTTGCCAGTTTTTTTGGAAAAGAGTAAAATCTTTTCTTGATGGTCTAAAGTAAGTCATATCGGTCCGGAAAAAAAAGAAAAGTCCGGTGGCAAGCTATTCTACAGAGAGGTCGTACGCGGAAGAAAACTCCTAGTGAAACGTACAATGGTGGATCGCCAAGCATCCAGATGATGTGGATGGCATCGGTAATTTAGCCGCGATGTGCGTTCGTGAAATTTGATGGCTGGGATTAATCCGAACAATTCTTCAGAGCACTCCCCGTGGTAGATGTGAAAGAAAATGCAAAGGAATGCAACATCTCCCTCAACATCTTCGCAGCGCTAGTAAATCGAGCCGATCAGAAAGGACTCGGTCGTTGACGATTCGAACCACTCTGCGCTGAATGCGGTCAAGTGGAAGGAGCTGGTACTGGCGAGCCCCAGCCCAGAGATGGGAACAGTATGCAATGTGAGACCAAACCAGCGCCTTGTAAAGTTGCAGGCGGTGTGCTGGCATAAAATACTGTCCCACTCTGCTGAGCACGCCAAGCTTTTTAGAGACCAATTTGGCATTCTCTTCCAAGTGACCGCGATACTACACGTCACTCGATATGTCGACGCATAGGATTCCGACACTGGCTCAGGGAACACGGGGAGTGCTTTGAAACTGAGGAGATACGACAATGGGGTTCTTTTTAGCGGTAAACGAGCAAACTTGTGTCTTCTGAGGATGACTGTCTATATTTACTTCAGACAAGAACACAGTAGAGCCCGCACTGCTGTTTGGCGGCAGAATTAGGTAATGTGGTACTAAATTAAACGAACTCCTAAGCAGAAGAGAAAGTAAAGTAAGTTCTTGAAAAAAATACGTAATTAGGAATTTTATTTAAGTTTTAGAATATTTTATTTATAGAGCGTAATTAATGGTTACCTATTAAACGCTGCAAAGCATACAATACAAAACAATATTCTTTATTTTACACCAATGAAACATTATTATAACTCAATATACAAATACTAGCTATCTGCCCCGGCTTCGCACGGATGATCTCTGAATCTCGCCAGCACCACCTACTGGATCCAATTGTAAATCTAAGCCATTTCCGAATCAATTTAATTACACACACAAAATTTCATCAAAATCGGTACAGCCGTTCAGGAGGAGTTTAGTCACATACACACGAACAGAAGAGTTATTGTTTTCGTCATATGGAAATAAAATTGAAGCAAGTCTTTTTAACTCTCAATTTATACACTACAAAATAATAGACTACATTTTTGCTTATTGGTAATAATTTACATATTTTTTTTTTACATTTCAGAACTGGAACAATAAAATGATGTACCAATAACAAAATGCACGAATGCAGTTTTATTGAGAACAGTTTAAACTGAGCAATAAAGATGAAACGCTTCATTTTATTCGAAACGGAAGTACTTTTACGTACAGAGTGTTCAGTGGCCGTGAACAATTGGTAGTTTGTGTCAGAATATAAATAAAATTTAAAAATGAGCACGTTTTCAGAATATTGTTTCAGAGCATATGTCACGTCATAGGGTTGTGACACGTCAAAAATTAAATCAAGCCAGGCAACAAATTCCATGCTTTCTATAATATGGATACAACTCGATATAATAAGAATGGTAAAATTATTTTGATATAAAACACACAATTTTTTATTTATTTATGTGATATAATAGAAATATACTGTGACAGTTTTATAATCTGCAAACTGCTCATTGCTTTATTGCCAGAAAAAAATGCTCTCTTACTGCCTAACATGCAAAATAAAGCTTACCTAATACAAATATACAATTTAAAATACAAGAAACCAATAGTATCCATATAACATTAAGGCGTTAAGAAGCCTGAATGACCTTGACGAAACGGCGATCCCAGAGATTTTAGCCGACGTCAACACCGTCTAGCGACTACTTAGAAAAGTGCCTATTATGATTGCGCATCAGTGAGAGTTATGTCGCGGTTAAGCATCTTCAATTACATTGCATGGTGTGGTGCTGTAGCTTCGTCCGGTAAGCATCACGAGCTATCAAATGTTTAAATTTTAAGTACATAAGAGTTTTTATTATATTTGTTTATAATCGTTTTTATTTGTGTCGTATTAGTAGCTCTGTTGGGTTATATCCCCGGCAGCACCAATGAAATTTTTAATTGCAATTTTAAGTGCTGATTTAGCACGTGCTCGGTGAAGGAAAACATCGTGAAGAAACCTTTCTCAGGAATACGAAAAAAACTTTCGTAAACATGTGAAGTTCGCTAACACGCATTGGGGCATCGCGGTGGAAATTTCCTTGCTCTAAAACCATCTCAGAAATAAGAGGAGTACTGTTCCCAGCAGAGGGACTTATATAGCCTATTACTTTACTTTTGTATCGTACACATATGCAATATTCATATTCGTTTCAGATACCGAAGGGTACCTAATGCTCAGAAAAATATCATGTGGAGGCCACGAAAACGTAAAACATCTTTGTACCTAGATAAAATGTTTAAGTGATTGTCAGTCATTTCATACGCCACATTTTCTATAGAGTTATCGTTTCAGATAGGGCAAAATAAAAAATAATACAAAATATTATTGGAATGATATATTAAAAATATATACATTTATAGGTACTATGTAAAATAAAAATATTGAACAAGCTGCATAGTTCAACTGATAGTGTTTCTTGTAAACAAAATTGTAAAATTGCTGTTCTCATTTTTATCAATGGTGAATTGATGAAACGTAGTGAAGATCACTTTATACAAAATATATTTAATTAAATTTGCACATGGCGTATTTGAATTTCTACAATCTTCTTAAATCTCGGCGGAAATTTGAAAAGAAAGATTTTGTCTGTTCTTTATTTTATTGTATACACAATTTTTCACAGAAGTATTGTTTATAACTGAAGTGGTTTCCAAAAGCATGATTAATATATATATATATATATATATATATATATATATATATATTATAGTTTTTGACGAAAATAAGGTATCTATTTACACGCATACCACCAAAAGTTTCTAATGTAAGCTAAAATGTGATAATAACTGTAAACAATTGAATAACAAAATAATGAAAACATTTGTAAAACAAATGTTTAAAACATTTAACCGTAATAAAATAGAACAAGATAGTCTTCGGCATGAAAGTAAAAATAAAAAAAAACGATTATTTTTGCAATATCTTAACAACCTGGTCAGCGTACGAATCAGATCCGTCTAAAGACTCTAAATTTCAGCCAGCACTGTCAAATTCAATAGGAGTGACAGAAAAAACACTACTTTGTATAGAAGGGCAAAATAAATTATTTAAATCAAAGTAAAATCACTTTATTAAAAATCAAAACAGCCCAATAGCTTTATTAACATGTGACACATAATTGTACTTATTATACTCAACATAATTTTATGGAAATCTGAGAAAGTTGAAAATTTAAGTATTTTCAAAAGCTACTTTGCAATTATTTTCTATTGAGTGAATTTTGTGGAATTGTGTTTGAAAAACCGCCACCTAGAATGCGCTCCGATCAACTTACAAACCGATCCCAATGCAGATCAATTTGGCTCTTTACATACTTCGGGATTCAGAGATTTTAAAAGTTTTTATGCGCAGATACTGGAAGATGTAATATTATATTATTACTGTCCCGTGTGAAAAACCTTTATTCTTATATACATATTCCCATCACACGTAATACATTTTTATGGTTGGTTAGAAAAATAATATCTACATGCAAACTTTGACAGGGTAAATTTCTTTCTTTTTTACTATACTTAGCCCGGGCTTAACTACAATTCCACCTGAGTGGCTTAACTACAATTCCACCTGAGTGAGAGTGACTTCCAAGTACTCATCTTGCACTGTACGCAGATGATACAACTATTTATTCTTCTGATAACCGAGCCGAATGCAGATTTTTATATCAGAATCTGCATTCGGCTCCAAGCTGCAGCAAACGCACTAGGCGGTTGGTGCAGAAAATGGAGAATCGAATTAAACCCCGATAAGAGTAAAGCCATCATGTTCAACAGGAGAAATTTATATAATAAATTAATCCTGAAAATCAAAAGACACAAAAAAGGTACGATCTCCCTCTACGGTAGCCCAATCCCATGGGTTCGGGAGGTGAAATACCTGGGGGTACTGTTAGATAGTGAAATGAGCTTCTCTCAGCATATTAAAATAGTTAGGAATAAGGCAAAATTCGTAGTGTATCGTCTTTTCGCGTTAACCAATAAAAGCAGTAAGCTGCCCCTGAGACACAAACTGCATCTCTTTAAAACCTGCGTACCTCCTATTATTACATATGCAGGTGTGTCCTTTGCCCATGTCTCCAAAATGAGTCTTCGACAACTTCAAGTTGTTCAGAATAATTTCCTGCGACAAATCAAAGGAGCTCTTTACTATGTGAAGAACGCTGATCTCCATAGCGACCCCGACATGCCCACCATCCATTCGTATCTTAAGGAATTATCCTTAAGATACTTCGATTCGATAAAAGAACACATTAATCCGTTGGTAAATGAGGCGGGCTCGTGCTCCCCAGTGAGGGATGCTGCCCCCATAGGAGACGTCCTAAGAACTTTCTTCTTGATCCCGACGACGAGATCACTTCTATTAATAGGTTGATCCCGTCCTTCCCCCTCCACAGGAGAGGGAACCCGTTTATTTAAAATTAACACATACACACACACTCATACACTAGTCTAATACAGAACACTAGGGCACACCGCGTTCGCCGGCGAACCCGAGGTCATAGACACCCCGTACACGAGGTTCAACACCCGTAATACGGGGCGTTTTTAGCTTTGCGACCCGTAACTGACATTGCGATAGTGGTTCAAGCCGAGGTTCGTACCTCCTTCTGAGCGGCCCTTGAATCACATCAAGCCCCTCCCCCCCCTAGCTTGAGGAGCCTCACTCCGAAAGCAGGGGTCGGAGTGCCTCGGGATATATCAGATATTATCAGCAGTTTAATTAACTGGATAGCAAATTTTGAGTAAATATTAGATACGAATGTGCAATATGGGAAAATCTAGCAAAAGGTTTTGAAAGCAACTGATTTTTTTTATCAGTGCATTATTAATTGTATTTATAAAAGAATATACATCAACAATAAAACTGTAAAATAGACTACATTATTTACAAATTTTGAAATAAAATTTATAAATAATGTAATAAATAATGTAGATTAAGTGTTTTTACTTACTATTAATTAGCTTTAAGCTAATTAAAAGTAAGTAAAAACATTATTTTTACATTAATTAGAGCAAATGTTCAAATTTCCCATAAATACTTATTTATATTAATCAAGATCCCAAAAATAAAGTTATGTCCGAAAGCGCTTTGAAAGGATATAAGGTGATGCCTTTGATGCACAAGAATTACTTTACAAGTATACACTTGAACCGTAAGATTAGTAAGGGTTAATGAAAATATAAGTATAGTCTATACAAGCTTTATTATTGTAACTATGTACAATTACTTAATTACAATAATAAAGCTTGTATAGTATATTTGTTGTATACTTGTATACAAGACTTAAAGTTGCAAATTAAGAATGTGAAATTCACGACGAACGAATAGCCGCTGAACTACCAAGGCTTAATTTATCTAAGCAATTTTAATTTAAACGAAAAAAGTGCTGAATTACCACGTACGCAGCGTTGAAGTAAAAAAACGTGAGCAATCTTGCATGTCTGAGGAATAAAATGTTTGAGGACACACGTAATCCACCAATGCGTTCGAAAAATTACCATTATCTTTCAATTTGTCCGCGATATTCCAAAAATGAGAAAGTTATGTTTTTATATATCAGACCATTTTCTACGATTGCGTTTACAACTACAATGAAAATGCTTGAGTTTGTCGTATTCTGTACAACTTTTAACGGGAAGATCTCGGAAAATTGCTCTATATATTTCCGGAGTCACACAATAAAAATATCTAGTACATTAATTGTACTGATAGCAGTCTCAGTTATTTCTATTTACGTTCTTAAAGTTCAGCAACTTTGTATTACAAATATTATTTCTGTTGGTTGTGCGATGAATAACTGAATCTATATACATCTAAAACGTTGCATAGGCAATTAAAATAAGTAAATAACTTTAAAAAGAAACTATATTTTACATTATTTTTTAACCTGGTGATAGTTTTTAATATTCGTAGGAGTTTGCAATGAGTAAAGAAGTTTTTTTTTTACTTAATTTCCAAGAGAAAGACAATAGATTCATTTTATCGATATTTTAATCCTTTAGATTTGCTGGAATTCTATACTTAGGAATTATTGTATTTTTATTATAAAAGACAAAGAACGAAGAGACGTAAGGGCTAAATTGTTGAATTGTAATTATATAAAACCAAAATAACCGAAAAAGTTAAAAAAATGTGTCAGCAAGAGACAGGTGGCATCGAGTTCTTAGATCAGTTTGGTACGAAAAAACTAAACGCTAAGTACAGTCTGGGTTACATATTAGGATATCAGGATGACACACTTCGCAGTCACCTTTAAATGCGACAGTATTATGTGCATTAAAAATGAAAGGGAAATGCAGGAAAATATGGATATATGCCAGTTGCTGGAATAAACATACCATAACATATCCGGACTGGTAATAAAGAGTAACGTCTAAGAACTTAGGGGCGTATTGGGATAGTCAATTGTATTGGTAAGCTTGGCGATGGATTGATGGCGGAGAATCTGTATAGATGAGGCAGACCATAATGAAAGTAAATTAAACATATTGGTAGGTAGCTAGAGTTAAGCTTGGAGAATGTTTCATAGTCGCCTCTTACGACACACGCGGGACGAAATTTCCATTTATAAAAATGATTTTACGTGGCAGAGCCACGTTGCAGCTGAATTTTGGCTACAGCGTGAATAGATCGGTAAATCCTTGGGGAGGAGCACGCTCTCACAAAATACATAATATGGAGAGAACTGGAGACCCTTTTTACTGGTAATGGAGTATTCTATCTTAATACTCAGAGGTGACGACGCATGTGCTACCACACCACAGCGCACTGACTTTGGGCGCAACAGCATCTATACCATCATTATATTTAGCATGCTCCAGCTATATTAGGAGTATAGTTGTAGCACGAAAGGGTCGGCTCGACCGGGGAAAGACCACGCTCTCACAGAATACCAGCGTAAAATAGCAGGTTAACGCTGGTGTGTTTCGTATGGTGAGTGTAGAGAACCGGAGACCCTTTTTACTGGAAATGAGGCATTCCATCTTAGTCCACACGGGTGACAACGCGTCTGCATTTTGTTTGATGTAGATGTCTATGAGCCGCAGCAACCACTTACCATCAGGTGGTCTGTGTGCTCGTTTTTCACCCTTATAAGTAATATAGGCAAATGGTGAAGAAAAATATCTCAACCATTCTGTCGTTTTTATCTTTTAAAATGCGTGGTAATGTATTATTTTAACTGATTTTACGATTTTATTGCGCACGCAAACATTCGTAATGGTCGATCGCTAGGCAAAAACGTTATTGCCCATAACTCACATTCAATTTGATATAATTTTAAATAAAAGTAGAAGCCTTATTTACTCGTATTTTCAAAAACTGCAATAACCGTACATCATTATTTTTATTTATTTGAACTTAAAATTAAAATTTGTCTACTCTTTAAAAATTGACTTGTATGTAATATAAGACTTGTATATATATATATATTTGCTAGTTAATCTACTTAGGCACTAAATTCGCCAATTGTTAACCGATTTTTAGTTACTCATAGAGGGTGGTTCCATTTTAATAAAAAAAACTCCATTCCTAAGAGTGGTAAAAATAGGGCATGCATTTTTTGAGGTAACTGTTTAAACGATATTCTTGCTTCTTCATTACGAGCTGCATTGAAGCCGTATAAGTCTCGCCGCATATACTTGGATAATCTGTCTGTTCAATAGCCTGTAAGCCGACATATCAGTTGCCGGCATGCAGTCTTATTTCCCGTCTAGCAGCCATTAGATTAAGAGTGTGATCGGTTATTTTTTGGGTACCGCTGCGGTGGATCTTGCAATATTTTGCTCCGACCGCACAGTTTCTATGAGCTCATCATTGATATCGTCTACCATACTGCAATTTTCTAGGACCTGGAAACAATTTTGTAGCACGAGCTGAAAACCATTGGGGTTCTGGACCACAGGAGTCCCCGAAGAGATTCGAAACATTGATTTCATAAGGAAAGATCGCTCTAGTTTGATGTTAAAATTCAGTGTGCCTATAACCATTTGGTGATCACTGTCGTCTTTCAACATAGCGACTACAGAGACATCTCGTTATTCGTAGAATCGTTGGGGCAAATCCAAGTCTAATTTCGCTGGTGTTCTTTTGGAAGAAGGAATTCATCATATGAGGCCTACCCTCTCTTTGAAATCAGCTAGTTGTTGCCTCTTCGGATGCGTACTCCTATCCCAAAGTCACCTACGATCAGCAATAACATCGTGTAATGAGTTTTAGTGGAATGCACGTTTATTTAGATATCCTCATGCATCGCCTCCACATCCTTATCCTAATGTGCCAAGGTTATGCGTACACCTGTATGACTTTCATCGAATGCCGTTTACTAATTCTGAGCATAAGGTAGGCAAACCTCGTGAAACTCTCTCAAACATTACAACGTTGTTAATAAGAGACAGGACTTGGTCGTTCTTTCGATGATAGAGCAAGTAACCGGATTACAGGATTACTGTGTCATCCGCCTGTCGTTGGATAATCCTATAAAAAGTTTTTCGTTTAATTATTCCTAAAAACAATTATCATTCTTGTAATAAAATCCGATGTCTAAAATTCAATTATACTCGAAATAAATAAAAAACAATTTCATTATTTATTTACTGAAATCGATACTGATAGCTTTGAAAAATTTGCGAAGGGACTTACAAAAGGCTCAGCGGACAATTTAATTTTGATGAATTAACAGAATGGACTGGATGTAATGGACGCGGCATATAAACTGTACTAAACAGATCTTACAGTTACCTACGCTTTGCAAATGATATTGTCATCAATACAGAATCGATTGTAAACTTATTACAGTTAAGAGAGCTTATTAGAGACACGAAGGATTGAAATATTAAAAACTAAAACTTAATTTACTTAACTCCGTTTTTGAAAATGTTAGAGGCAATTTTTTTTATATATAGGAATATTAATTATTACATAGAAAAATCTAGCGTCGCTTTAGTAAAAAAATGTAATATATTCCTTGCATCAAGTTTTCTAAACCAATCTCGCATTCAGCTAACAAGTTCTACTGCAACTTAAAAAGTGAGAAATAAAGCTGGTATTCTCTATGTAGTTCTCAGTGCGTTGTCTGGTAAATAGCTTTCATGTTTCGAAGGCAGGTGTAGTAATTGAAATATTTGTAGAAACTGACGTTGAGAATATTTTTAAAACATGTAGGTATTTGAACACTCGTTTATCTTAGGCTCTTACGAATGTCTAAATTTAGTACCAACTTGAAAATTAAACATTGTAAAGTTTTAACTTTTGAAAATGGTATTGCATAGTAAAATTTTTTTATGTTTTATACACATCTACGAAGGACTCTTAATTCTTCTTTAGGATAAGGCGTTTCCAAGTAGGCTCAAAGCTAGAAGCGATATTTGAAACATTTGCTCATACTTACCACGCTGGGCAGGTGGGTTATCGCACAAAACTAAGAATTTCTTTGGTAATGTTGCTTTCCGTCACGATGTTCTGAAAGTTAGGTGTACAGTTTTCAGATGGATCTCCCAACATCTTTCGGTCGCTAGTGCATCTAGCATAAGCCCATCACTTGTTATGATAACGTAACTCTTAAGTCCAAGAGGCCCAGGTTTGTTTTTAACTAAGACTCGTAGGCTATAATTTGTTCGTCAAATGAGTATGTACCAGGAATCTTTTCAATCACTCTTCAAGTATTTTTGACGGCATAAAGAACCGGCTGTAATTTTTAATTACGAGATTTTCAAGAAACTCTTTATCATAATATGTTTCAAAATACTATAATGGAGTCTTCACTTCTTGTCCTCCTAGGCGAGAAGATACTTATGGGATACGTCATTAAATGTAGTGGCTTTCCAATTTCTTGATCTTTTATTTTGTGATATACGGCGGTTGTTAATTCCAATGGCGTTTTTGTTTGCAAGTGGTATGTTTTCATGATCCTCACATTCTAGTAACTCAGCACTCAGCTAATGGGACATTTATGTCTGAGTCACTGTCGCTCTCTTTGTCACTGGGTGTCTCTTGTACAGGATCCCCATCCAGGAGTCGGGGAGCACGAACAGGTTGTTCCACCTACTCTTCGGATATCTCCCATCTTCGATCAAATCTTGCAACAAATCGCCGTCTAAAAGCCACCCCGTTGAAAATATTACACGTGTACATTATATAAATTTTACGTCTTCCGATTACAAATGAAAACGACAACGCACGATCGTGCGTTTTAATATTGTGGACCTATTACGAATTCAAATATTTTTAATTTCAAATATATTTTTACTGTTGGCGACGCACTTAAAAGATTATTTAAATATTTTTCTGTTTTTAGAAACAAGCATATTTACATTAATAATCGTTCATGTTAAAAGTAAATAGAGTCGATATAATGATAAGAACATTCGATTGTCATGCGAGAGTCCGGGGTTCGATTCCCTGGCTGAGAGTAAATTCCACAAAAATTGTTTTATTAATTAACTGAGAGTCGTGTGTTATATAGTAATCGGCTATGTATATGTATGATACTTATTTAGTGAAAAACATGTAATGTTCTTGTGATAAGAGATAAGTTACATAATGGCTAGATAAGAATGTGAATAAATAATGTTATATAATGAACAAAGACGGCTGTAATTTAGACAAGGAAAACACTAGCCTCCTACCGTGATGCCAAGGGTTGTGCAGAAATTAGTTGTTCATTTTGTATGGGATTAAAACAGCGTCTAAATAACGCACTAAAATATATAAATAATAGTGTTTAAATCACACACTACAAATTGCCACATTTCGTTTCATATACATACATATATACTAATCTTTACTATACACTCATAACACTTCTCGCTATATTAAAGATGTTACATGTTAAGTTTAATCATCATTTATATGACAATGGGCGCTGCCAGAGTCTTAAAAGATTTATCATAAATTTTTGGATTTGATTTTTTTTTTAATCGTAACTGAACTCAAAAATATATCCATTCTTTATCAGAATGTTAGGGGACTACGGACAAAAACAAACGAATTATATAATAATTTATTACTTGTTAACCAAGATATTGTATTAGTTACAAATACCTGGCTATGTGACGGAATTTTGGATACAGAAATTACTAATATCAAACATAATATGTTTCGAAAGGATCGTCTTTCAATGGGTGGAGGTGTTATGATCTTATTTAATGCTCGATTGCAGGCATTTGCAAGACCCGAATGGTGTAATCATGACCTCGAATGCTTATGGGTCACTATTCCCGCAGTAAATATTGGATCTTCACATGATTTGCATATAGCTGTTGTATACATACCTCCAAACTCTTCACTACCGTTGATAATACAATTATTTATTGACATCCTTTCATTAACTAGAAATTCATATCCTAATGATCATTTTATTCTCGGTGGAAATTTCAATTTACCATGTATAAATTGGTTATCAACCATGTATAAATTGGTTGGTGAACCTACCGTGTTAAAGAAAGGTTCTGTGGATATAGAAAACACTGCTAAAAATTTAATAACCCAGTGTTCGTTTTTAGGTCTTACTTAGTATAATTTCCAATCAAATAGGCATGGTAACATATTGGATTTAGTTTTTCCGATTCCACTCTATCAATACATAAAGGTTCGTTGACCCTCGTTAAGGAGGATATTTTTCATCCTTCCTTATTTATTAATACATCTGATATTTTAATACCTTTACTGAAACCCCTCTTTCGTATTAAATTTCAATTTTTTCGTGCAGACTATGACATCATTAATACATCACTTAATAAACAAAACTGGTCCTTTATTAAAGAGTAAAATAATATTGAGTATATAATTGAACATTTTTACATAATTCTGAATGATCACATACAAAATCATGTACCGAAAGTCAAATATTCTGGTACACATTTATATCCCATTTGGTACAGTAGAGCTCTTATACATGTGATAAAAGAAAAACGTAAAAAACATAGTAACTGGAAGCGATATATTATAATAACCCAATTGATTATGCTGACATTGCTGATCTCAGAAAGAAACAAAAAATGCTACAGGCTAAGTGTTATAACTCCTTCCTTACCTTTAGTCAAGAAAAAATAAAAATAAAAATTCTGGACTTACGTAAAATCTAAAAGAGAAAACAAAATTCATTTCCCACAACAAATGACGTATGGCAATGTAGTCTTGAATAGCCAAGAGGATATTTGTTCTGCATTTAACAATTATTTTCATAAAAACTTTAGTATACCTGCTGATAAATACTCTTTTAACTCGCCCATTAATGAATCTCATGATAATATAATTCATTCTATTGCTATAGACAAAGATGAAATAATTAAGCTCTTCCATGGTATTGACATAACAAAAGTTGCTGGCTGTGATGGCATCCCACCAATATTTTTTGCTGAGTGTATGGAATCGTTAGCTACTCCAGTTACCTTGATTTTTAATAGATGTTTAGAAGATGGATATTTTCCTAAAATCTGGAAAAGAGCTCATATAGTTCCAATACATAAAAAGGGTTCCCTAACATCTATTGAAATTTACCGCCTCATTTCAATTCTTAACGTATTAATCAATATGTTTGAACGGGTGGTACATTCGCGGATCTATCCTTCTCTATCTTCGTTAATATCAAGTGAACAACATGGGTTCATCAAAGGGCGTTCTACAATAACCAACTTAAGTGTTTTTACTGAATATGTTCGTAACAGTATGGATAGTGGCATGCAGGTAGATGTGGTTTACACGGACTTCAAGAAAGCTTTCGACCGTGTGGACCACATGATACTACTGTATAAACTCTATGAACTAGGGATCCGTGGTAATCTATTCAGATGGATGGAGTCATACTTACTTAGTCGTTCTTAGGCAGTCGTAATTAGTGGATTATGCTCTAATTTTGTTTTTATTTCATCTGGTGGTATTCTTCTTATTTATGATTTCATTATAAATAAGAAGTCGAATTCATTATATGATATCGGTACTTACTTACATTATGCAAAATACTTAATGTACGCGGATGACACAAAAGTAAACATGAGTATTAAAAATCATACTGATTGTATCAATCTTCAATCTGATCTCGATAGATTAAACGAATATTACGCTCCAAATCGTATATGTGTGAATATAGATAAGTGTCATTATATATAACTTACACGTAAGAAATATGTCATACATTTTTGTTATGAAATTAATCATGTTAAAATAAATAAATCACATTCCGTTAAAAATTTAGGCATTATTATGGATGCAAAATTACTATTTTCGGAGCATATTGAGAGTATAGTAAGTAAGGCTTAAAGAAATTAAGGTTTTTTTTTAAGAGTATGTAGCCCCTTTTCAAATATTACGTGTTTAAAGATTTTGTATTATTCATACGTTAGGACTATTCTCGAGTATTGCAATATAATTTGGAATCCACAATATATGACATATATTCGTGCTATTGAAGACATTCAGAAAAAATTTGTTAATCACATAAACTACAGGCATCATCGAATTTCCCAAAAGTATGTCGATTCTTGTAAGCATTTCCACCTCTTAACGCTTAAAAGCGTCGTATAATAAACATGTTATGCGCTAAAATGTAATAAATTGTCGGTTCGGTTAATATGAAATGTTTTTTACAAACAAAAAATGTAAAAAAAAATAGCTGTAAGATTAAAGAGCTGTGGATTTTGTTAAATAAATAAAATAAAAGAAATTTAATTTTCTCCGGGAGAAAAACCGGCGACGAGGCTCGCCACCCGTCAAGTTCTGTCTCCCGGAGGGGCGAAAAGTGGATTGCGGAGGCCCGTCTGGCTACGCTGAATGTATGTGGAGCAATGAATGATAAGATGGATGAAGTATGCGAAATGATGAATGATAGAGGAATAAATGTGTTATGTGTAAATGAGACGAAACGAAAGGGAAAGAATGCCACTGCACATGGCATGTATACCGCTTACTGGTCTGGTGTAGACGAGACCGAGCGGGCATGCCAGGGAGTCGGTGCATCCTTTCAGAAAGAAAGAGCCAATGTGTTAAAGAGTATGAATGTGTAAGCCCAAGGCTACTATGGATACGAATGAAAGTGGGCTTAAAGAAGTTGTTTGTGCTAGGGGTGTACGCCCCAGACATATCTAAGCCCACTTATATCCGAGAGCAGTTTTGGGACATGGTAAGGATGGTGTTGATGAAATATAAGGGTAATGAGAATATTATTATGTAAGGAGATTTTAATGGAAGGGTTGGGGTGAAGAGGTCTGGTAATGAAAGGATATTAGGAACGTTTGGCGATGAAAGTATAAATGAGAATGGTGAAGACCTCCTCACCTTATGTAACATACATAAACACTCACGCCTGTCACCCAGAGGGGTAGGCAGAGACTACGGACTTCCACTTGGCACGATCCTGGCACACCTCTCTCGCCTCCTTTACATCCATATATCTACGCATACACGCTCGTCGGTTAAGGGTACTCCTAATCTGGCCCATTTTCAATATATCGCCAATTTGGTCGATAAACCTTCGTCTAGGGCGTCCCTTTCCGACTCTGCCGTTCACTTCTGCAGCATAAATTTGCTTTGTCACTCTTTCTTCGTTCATTCTTTCTACATGACCAAACCACCGAAGCATTTCTTTCTTAATCCTAGTCACAACGTCATCTTGCAAACCACACTTTTCTCTTATCACACTATTTCTCACCCTGTCATTCAGATTCAGCCCTAGCATACTCCTTGATGACCACATTTCTACAGCATTTATTCTACTCTCATGCTTCTTCTGCCAGACCCAACTTTCACTACCATACATTAAAGTAGGGACTAACACAGCATTGTGAATTGCCAAACGTGCCTTTTTCGACACATTCTGACACTTCACAACAGCTTGTAGAGCCCCATTCACTCTATTTCCTGCGTTCACTCGTCGTTCTATATCCTTATCATATCTACCATCCCTACTAAATAAACATCCCAAATATACAAACTCATCCACTTGCTCAATCAACTCCCCTTCTATTCTTATTTCACATAACGTTTTACTTTCTTCTCTTTCAAAAACCATCACTTTCGTCTTACTTGCGTTCACTTTCATACCTCTTTCTTTTAATGATCGGTTCATTAAAGTAACCATCATTTGCAACTCGGCCGCCGACGATGCAAATATGACTTGATCATCGGCGTACAAAAGGCATTTAACGGTTAACTCACCCATTCTCAACCCACATTCTTCAACTTTCAAAGTTTGCAAACAACTGTCCATGAATAGGTTAAACAGCCAGGGGGAAGCTACACAGCCCTGTCTGACACCTTTTTGGATGCCAAACCAGTCCGAGTAGACCCCGTTGATCCTGACACAAGCACTAGAGTCCCTATAAAGAGACTTCAATGCCTGTATCAAACCAGCGTTCAAACCAAATGTGTTAAGTGTTTGCCATAACTCATTCCTGTCCACTCTGTCATAAGCCTTTTCCAAGTCCATGAAAGCACAAAAAACTTTCTGGTTTTTGGCCAAAAACTTCTCCCCATTCATGCGCATGGAAAATACTTGATCCGTACACCCCATTCCCTTTTTAAATCCAGCTTGCAAATCCCAAATTTTTCCATCAGTTTCTTCCATAACTCTTTCAATTAACACCTTAGCATACAGTTTACCCACAATGCTAACAAGCTGATCTACAGTAGTTTTACAGTCCTGCTGTGACCCTTTTCCTTTATATATTGGGACTATAACGGCTTTGCACCAGTCTTCCGGTACCCGCTTCAGTTCCCAACATAAATTAAACAAGGTGTACAGCAGGCCTGCCACCACTCCCTCTCCAGCCTTTAGCATTTCGGTGATACTCTATCATATCCGGCTGCCTTACCTGCTTTCATGCTTTTCATTGCTTTCATTATTTCATCTACACTTATCTCCTACCTCTCTCCACTTCTTTCGGAATTTCTTTTCACTTAATTCAGACGACCTTCACTCATAAACACGCTTTCAAAGTATTCCTTCCATCTCTTTAAATTCAAACTTCCTCATTCAGCATACAGCCATTCTCGTCTCGTATAGCATTCATTCTAGGCTGTTTTGAATTTCCCTAGCAGTTCTTACGAGTTTCCAGAACATTTTAATATTTGTTTGGAGTTATCAGATATCCTTCTATCATTCTTATCCGTTCTTTCTTGCTGTTTCCTTTCAACAACTTCTTTTACTCTCTTATTTATAAGTCTAAAGTCTGCCTTTTTCTTTCAATCTCATCATTCATACCGCCAAATTACCAGCTTTGGTTGCCAGTAAATCTAGCCATGCTCTCTTCTTTGCTTCAACTTCCATCCGAATCTCATCATCCCACCACAACGTATTATTTTTCCTTTCATTCGTTCTGTTACTTACACCACATACTTCGGTGGCTGCATCCACCAAAACTTTCTTAACATTATTCCATACAGTCTTCAGGTCTAAATCATTCATACATATTTCATTCAAACCATTTATATTCTCCCTCAGTCTACATTTGAACTTCTCTTTCACACCTTCATCTTGTGACCTCTCTGTTCTTATACGCTGTAACGCAGTGGTAGATACAGATGTCCGATGCCGCCAACGCCTGAATAGACCATTAATTTGGCATAAGACCAAGTAATGATCCGTCCCTACGTTGGACCCCCGGCAAACTCTTGTATCTACCACTGCCCTCCGCATTCTTTCATCCACAATTATGAAATCTATCATGCTTCTATCATCACCTCTTTCCCATGTATACATGTGAATCCTCTTATGGCGAAAGAAAGTATTCGTCACAAAAAGATTCTTTTCCTCACATACGGCGAGGAGGTCTTCACCATTCTCGTTTACACTTTCATCGCCAAACATTCCTAATATCCTTTCATAACCAAACCTCTTCACCCCAACCCTTCCATTAAAATCTCCTAACATAATGATATTTTCATTTCCCTTACATTTCATCAACACCATCCTTACCATGTCCCAAAACTGCTCTCGGATATAGTGGGCTTAGACATGTCTGGGGCGTACACCCTAGCACAAACAACTTCTTTAAGCCCACTTTCATTCGTATCCATAGCAGCCTTGGGCTTACACATCATACTCTTTCACATTGACCCATTCTTTCTGAAAGGATGACACCGACTCCTGGCATGCCCGCTCGGTCTCGTCTACACCAGACCAGTAAGCGGTATACATGCCATGTGCAGGCATCCTTTCCTTCGTTTCGTCTCATTTACACATAACACATCTATTCCTCTATCATTCATCATTTCGCATATTTCATCCATCTTATCATTCATTGCTCCACATATATTCAGCGTAGCCAGACGGGCCTCCGCAATCCACTTTTCGCCCCTTCGGGAGACAGAACGTGACGGGTGGCGAACCTCGTCGCCGGTTTTACTCCCGGAGATTCTTCGCACCCCTGCCCCATTAAAGGGGCGCCGGGAACTCGGGGCCATTCCTTTAATGTGTTGGCTGATGGTGCGATCTAAGGGGGTGGTAGATTTTACGCCGCTACCATACGGTGAGGAGCCGAGTCTATCCTTTCGACTTTGTCGCTCGTTTAGCACCACCCGGGGGACACGTGTAGGGTGGGCCTAGAGTTAGGTGGTCGAAGCCTACGGACGCGAGCGAATCATCCCCATCACCTTATATGTGGAAAAATATATTTTTTGACGAACACTTTCTTTCGCCATAAAAGGATTCACATGTATACAAGGGAAAGAGGTGATGATAGAAGCATTATAGATTTCATAATAGTGGATGAAAGAATGAGGAGCGCAGTGGTAGATACAAGGGTTTACCGGGGGTCCAACGTAGGGACGGATCATTACTTGGTCTTATGCCGAATTAATGGTCTATTCAGGCGTTGGTGGCATTAGACATCTGTGTCTACCACTGCGTTACAGCGTATAAGAATAGAGAGGTTACAAGATGAATGTGTGAAAGAGAAGTATAAATGTAGACTGAGGGACAATATAAGTGGTTTGAATGAATTATGTACGAGTGATTTAGACTTGAAGACTGTATGGAATAATGTTAAGAAAGTTTTGGTGGATGCAGTCACCGAAGTATGCGGTGTAAGTAAGAGAACGAATGAAAGGAAAAATAATACGTTGTGGTGAGATGATGAGGTACGGATGGAAGTTGAAGCAAAGAAGAGAGCATGGCTAGTTTTACTAGCAACCAATGCTGGTAATTCTGGCGGTATGAATGATGAGATTGAAAGAAAAAAGGCAGACTTTAGACGTATAAATAAGAGAGTAAAAGAAGTTGTTGCAAGGAAAACGCAAGAAATAAAGGATAAGAATGATAGAAGGATATCTGATAACTTCCAGGCAAATATTTAAATGTTCTGGAAACTCGTAAGAACTGCCAGGGTAAATTCAAAATAGCTTAGAATGAATGCTATACGAGACGAGAAAGGCTGTAAGCCGAATAATGAAGTTTCGAATTTAAAAATTGGAAAGAATACTTTGAAAGCGTGTTTATGAGTGAAGAGTCGTCTCAGTTAAGTGAAATAGAAACCTCGAAAGAAGTGGAGAAAGGTAGGCAGATAAGTGTAGATGAAATAATGATAGCAATAAAAAGCATGAAAGCAGATAAGGCAGCCGGATATGATGGAGTATCACTCGAAATGCTAAGGGCTGGAGAGGGAGTGGTGGCAGGCCTGCTGTACACCTTGTTTAATCTATGTTGGGAACTGAAGTGGGTACCGGAAGACTGGTGCAAAGCTGTTATAGTTCCAATATAAAAAGGAAAAGGGTCACAGCAGGACTGTAGAAACTACCGTGGTATCAGCTTGCTTAGTATTGTGGGTAAACTGTATGCTAATGTGTTAATTGAAAGAGTTATGGAAGACACTGATGAAAAAATTTGCGATGTGCAAGCTGAATTTAGAAAGAAGATTGGGTGTACGGATCAAGTCTTTTCCATGCGCATGATTGCGGAGAAGTTTTTGGCCAAAAACCAGAAAGTTTTTTGTGCGTTCATGGACTTGGAAAAGGCTTATGACAGAGTGCACAGGAATGTGTTATGGCAAACACTGAACTCATTTGGGTTGAGCGCTGGTTTGATACAGGCAGTAAGGTCTCTTTATAGGGACTCTAGTGCTTGTGTCAGGATCAACGGGGTCTACTCGGACTGGTTTGGCATCCAAAAAGGTGTCAGACAGGGCTGTTTAGCCCCGTGGCCTTTTAACCTATTTATGGACAGTTGTTTGCAAACTTTGAAAGTTGAAGAATGTGGGTTGAGAATGGGTGAGTCAACCGTCAAATGCCTTTTGTACGCCGATGATCAAGTCATATTTGCATCGTCGGCGGCCGAGTTGCAAATGATGGTTACTTTAATGAACGGTTCATTAAAAGAAAGGGGTATGAAAGTGAACGCAAGTAAGACGAAAGTGATTGTTTTTGAAAGGGAAGAAAGTAAAACGTTATGTGAAATACGAAGAGTCTCCCCTTGAGTTGATTGAGCAAGTGGATGAGTTTGTATATTTGGGATGTTTATTTAGCATGGATGGTAGATATGATAAGGATATAGAACGAAGAGTGAATGCAAGAAATAGAGTGAATGAGGCTCTGCACGCTATTATGAAGTATCAGAATGTGTCAAAAAAGGCACGTTTGGCAATTCATAATGCTGTGTTAGTCCCTACTTTAATTTATGGTAGTGAAAGTTGGGTTTGGCAGAAGAAGCATGAGAGTAGAATAAATGCTGTAGAAATGCGGTCATTAAGGAGTATGCTAGGGCTGAATCTGAATGACAGGGTGAGAAATAGAGTGATAAGAGAAAAGTGTGGTTTGCAAGATGACGTTGTGACCTGGATTAAGAAAGGAATGCTTCGGTGGTTTGGTCATGTAGAAAGAATGAACGAGGAAAGAGTGACAAAGCAAATTTATGTTGCAGAAGTGAACGGCAGAGTCGGGAAGGGACGCCCTAGACGAAGTTTTATCGACCAAATTGGCGTTATATTGAAAAAAGGCCAGATTTGGAGTACCCTTAACCGACGAGCGTGTATGCATAGATATATGGATGTAAAGGATGCGAGAGAGGTTTGCCAGGATAGTGCCAAATGGAAGTCCGTAGTCTCTGCCTACCCCTCTGGGTAACAGGCGTTAGTGTTTATGTATGTATGTAGTGTTTAAAAGATTTAAATTATTTATGAAAGTTTCAGAAATGTATGAAAAAATAGGTAATAAATATTTCAGGATTACTAAGATAAGTGATGTGTTAAAAGTGTATAATTTTGTGTCTAGAATAACGAAATCTTAATAATAAATTTGTATAAGAAAATTAAAGTTGAATTAAAGTGTATTAATCCTGCTTTAAGGTATTAATTTGTGAACTAAACTATTGTATTAGTTAAGATATTGTTTATTAATAAAGATTATTGTTTTGAATTTGTGTAATAAATATTTAAGATTTATGACTTTAAAATGTCTTGTAAAATTATTGTATCTTTTAAAATATTATATGTCTTTATGTGATGTCAATGTTGTGAATATTATTACAATGTGACTTTTTTGTATGTGTTGTCAAGTGAAATTATGTAATGATATTCTTTTAAGAAATAAAAATATGGGTTTAAACGTGGGAATGCGATAGTGAAAATCAGTTTTAGATTATGTCGAAATGGCGCGCGATTCTCTTTCGCGTATGATTTTCGTAGTACGATAGGAAGCTGATATTTTGGAAATTCATTCGGGACCAGCTACCAGTTTCCAGTTTAAATCAAGAAAGAAAACGATAGGGAAAAGTGATAGGAAAAGGTAGTGAAATTTTCAATGTCGCATTTTCAAGGGAGAATTTAATGAAGAATAACCGATATTTAATTTTGTCAGCGTCGAACCCACTACACGATATAAAGTCCACTGATGACTGACGTCAAGACCGGGACCATTCCATAGGGACCCGTAATCTTAGTCGTCTAACCTTTCTTTTGAGAGAGAACAGACGGCACACCTTCTCAGGGGTCACGCCCACCTCGTTGTTCCTGAACCCAACGTGGTGTGGTATTAGTATCTGTGAATAGAAGGCCACTAATTGGTTGATTTCTGCTGCAGGGCGGGCCATGAGGAGCCGATTTTCCTTTTCAATTACTGTAGGTAAATATCTAAAATAAATATTTAAATACAAACAATTCATACAATACAACTTTAAACTTGCATAAATATACTTATGTCAACCGCTGTCGTCCACAATCGTCATGTCCATCTTGAACACTCAGAGACACGTCACTACCCACTCTGAGCCCTGCGTTGCATTTTATGTTGTGTAGTTAAATTAACGCACAATCGATCGAGACCGTTTCGGGGCAGTAAAACGAAATTCCGCGCGCGCTAGATTTTTTTATGAAAACGCACGCTTGGTAAAGTCCGTTCTGAAAGGGCTAAGTAGAATTACTCTATGACCGAATGCAAAGCGTTGGCGGCAGTGTGAGCCATCGAGATATTCCGCGGTTACATCGCCGATCATCAAGTTCGTGTGGTTAGTGATCAACCTCATAAGAGGTTACTTACTTTGCAATCGCCTACTGGAAAATTCGTGCGTTGGGCAAGGAAACTGCAATCCATAGACCTGCAGCTAGAATACACTCCCGGAAAAGCTAATGTAATTGCTGATATGTTCAGTCGCCCTCCATTTGAGAAACAAAATTACGACGCTTATAAAGTTTACACCGATACCATAGACAAGCCAAAATAGAATGCCACCTCACTTTGAGATCATTGGAATTCAGTCAATTAGAGAAAATCTTGGAAGATGAGGATGAAACATTTATTACACGATGGGTTGAGAGAGGGTTTTATACATCAAAGGTGTTCTCTATCATTACACAGATAGTGACAGCGAAGAACCGCAGGTTTAAGTTCCACAAAACCTCCGCAAACAGGTGATAGAGGAATTCCCAGACGCTACCCAGGTCACGGCGGAATTCACTGAACTTGGCACCGAATTTATTAAAGTATCTATTTTCCTGGGATGCGTCGTTACGAGCATTGAATGTCAACGATACAAGGCTCTGGATAAAAAATCACTAGGTTTTATTACAGATTCCTGTGCCTGCACAGAGGTTTGAAGTCATTGCCGGCTGATTTATTCGGTCTTTTGCGAAAAGGGTCTCATGGCATACGAATACTGTTAATCGTCAAGGATGCTACGAGCAAGTAGGTGACATTGTTGGCCTTGGTAGAGGCTTCAGCAGAAACGTGTGCAAAAGTGCTTATTAAAAACGTCTTTCTAGGGTTCGGTTACCCGAGGCGTTTGATTTTAGACAATAGGGTACAATTCGTCGCTGCAGTAATGTAGCATGCTTTGTTTGTTTTGGGAGTAAAGCGGAATTTAATTCCTTGACCCAGAGTAAAATACCGTCAAATGCATCTGAGGGTGCAACTAGCGATTTCAGGGGAGCGTAAGCACCAAAATTGACCTGAGATGTTGCTGTTGATGTTGTCTTTTATCTATGTTACCATAAATTCGTCTAGATCAAAATCTTCGAGTAATACTTCACTATTGGTTCAGTATGACATACGAGCCATCGAGGAAACGGAACATTATGTTCCCCCAATTTTTTTTATAGGGTAGGTTGACAAACGAGCACACAGTCCACCTCAATAAAGAATCAAAATGCAGATGCATTGTCACTCGTGAGGACTAAGATGGAATGCTTTTTTTCCAGTAAACAGGATCTCCGGTTCTATACACTTACCATACAAAACACGGCAGTGTTAAGCTGCTTTTTTACGCTGATATTCTGTGAGTGCATGGTCCTTCCCCGGTCAAGCCGATCCACTCATGCTACAACTATACTAATATAGCTGCAGCGTGGCTCTACCATGTATAAATCGCCAATTACACCATATTTGCTTTAGCTGGTGAATATCCTCAGTTTTGCAAAAGAATACAATGAACTTTAACAGGATATACGGAAGTCTACTTATGACAGATTAAGACAAGAAAGAGTTACTAACGAACCTGGTTTTACTTAAAAATCACAAGCAATCCTTCGAAAGTTGTCAGTCACAAATTCATATCGATATATAAAGGAAAGGTGCGTAGTGAATATGAAACTTTTCACACCACCCACGTATATACTGTACGTAGTTGTGTAGTGAGTATTAAAGTTACAGGTATTTTTAACACGCTTTTATTAGGTCGACCTGTATGTAACTATGTAACGGAATCTTTTAATGTAATTTTCTCCAACTTGTAGACGGCTGATCGACTTGAAAATTTGCACTCGTATTCAGGGTTGATGACAATACAATAATTTAATAACTTTATTCTAGTATCCTGATCGGGATCACTAGGATAAAATAAAATAATTTTAACTTTAGCGTGTTTCTTTAGCTTTTTTAAACTATAATTATTCGGGCGCTAATCATTTAATGCCTATGCCTTTCCTCTAAAATATAATTACTTTATATAGTCTTGACAACATACATGAAAAAGACGTTCGTTTATATGAAACAAATTGAAAAAAAATATATATATAAAGCTAAGCCAACCTTATTTATTGGCGTATAATGGGTAGCCGAGTAGGTCGCACCCTGGACCGCACCTGCCCCTGAAAGGTCTTGTGCCCTAAGACGTTGAATTACCAACGCAAAATTCTAGGTTAGAAACTTAAATAATTTAAATGAAAATCTCCTCTAAATAATGAATGTATTAATCTACAGCTGAGGAATCAACTTATTAAATACTTCTTAGTTAATTTGATTGCGTACATTAGGATTTGGCTTCATGGTTTAGCGCTTTTTAGGGGTCAAACCACCCAAGCCATTTCAAACAACACTACATAGAACAATGCTAAGATTAAATAAAAGAAAATTTGGTACTATACCTATCATAATGAGCCGTTTAGCGGCGGTGTAAGAACAGCCAAAATAGCCCTCATAGGCCTATGTCATCACGCGCTTGCCAGGTGCGTTAGCAATAGCAGTTTTTTTTAATCATTATTGCGTTCTTACCAGAAAGACGATACTGCCCATCTCCTGTTTCAGTTTCTCTCTATCACCTCTTACGATACTCGAAGGGCTATTAAGAGATTAGAGATTCTCTTACGGTGCCATTGTGTGCTGTGATAAGCATCTGATGAACTTTTGTTCTTAAAAACAATGCAAAATAAAATATAATAAAATATCAAGCGTATATAAAATACGCTTCCCTAAATCAATAGCACAACCAAAGCAAAATATCGACAGACGTCGATATACTCGTAAGTACCGCGAGACGCGTGTATCCCATCATATAATACTCAGTGCGACATATATCTTGGGCTTTGCATACGAGGCGTCATCGGTTAAGCCGTTCTTATTTACTAATATTGATATAGGCTTCGCCGAAATGACAATTACGCGTCGCGTATATTTCACGAAAGGTGATGCAGAATGCTGGAAGTGCTAACTTTCAGATGTAAAGTCTCCCTGAAATCCATAATAAGGAAGGGTGAGATAAGTTTAACATTAAATTCACAATAAGTCACGTATTATTGATGTGAAAATATATCTAGAACTTAATACCCAATATAAGACCATTGTTATAAAGAGTATAATCAAAGAAGTATTAACTCTTACGGTTTTATTTTCGCATACTTTCACAATTCAAGTCGGATAGGTATCACCTAATTTAAATAATAATAACAATAATTAATAGCGAAACCTGTAAAGACAAACCTCGTTACACAAACTATAAATTGGAAATTAAAAATGAATTGACTAGAGCAAATCAGGAAGTCCCAGCGGTGTTTGAGAAATATTTTACTATTGTTCCTATTTTGATAACAGAGTCATTTAATACTTCTCCAACGGTCGCCGAGTCATTACTCAAACAGAATGCAACCTGTTAAAAAAAATATAGATTTGAAAAAAGTATTACCACAAGATATTGTTAATTATTTCAAAACCGCAGATTTATGGGGGATTTCCTTTACAATTATTGCGTCCATAATATATTTAATTGCACCTCATGTTGCAAATATTTTAAATACTAGTATCGAATCTGGTGTATTTCCTGATTTAATGAAACATAGTAAAGTAATATCTTTATTTAAATCTAGTAGTAATTTGGACCCCACTAATTTTTGACCTATTTCTGTACTACCAACTCTCAGAAATTTTTTTGAAAAAATAATTTTACATCGATTGTTAATTTTTTTTAATAAAAATAAATTACTCCACAAAATCAATAGGTTTCCCAAGGGGTTGCTCGACGACTGACGCAGGTGTTGAGCTTATGAAATGTATTTCAATGCCTGTGAGAATTCACAAGACTCCTTAGGTATTTTTTGTGATATTTCCAAGGCTTTCGATTGTATTCATCATGAGATATTAATACGGAATCTACAACACTACAATGTCAAAAATATTGCGCTTAGACTTATTATTTCATATTTAAATAACAGAGTTAAAAAAGTAGTTATCAATGGTAAAGGTCCTTCCGGATCGGTAGTATAAATGGGCGTTCCTCAGGTCTCAATTCTTGGCCTATTTCTGTTCTTGATCTACATTAATGACTTACGTTATCTTGTAAGGGACAATCACGATATAGTACTATTTGCTGATGATACCTCTTTTATTTTCAAACTCAAACGACAGTCAATTCATTTTGACAATGTAAATAATGCTCTATCGAAATAAGTACTTTGGTTTAGCGCCAACAATTTGCTCAACGGCAATAAGACAAAATGTATTAGATTTACAATACCTAATGTTAAACATTCAAATACACCTCTGTCCTGGGAAGAACCAGAAAGAAACCAAGGGGGGAAATAACAGCTTACAATCATGTATGTTACACAATTAACAACACAAAACAAATTAGAAATAGCCTGGTAGCAATCACCTCATTCCCAGGGGTTATTATCATCCAAAAATCTTTTAATATTATAATAACCCTTTTTATACAAACTTAGTTTAATAAAGTTTTGAAATTTTAGCAGGTCAAATTTTGTACGTTTTCTGGGATTTTGTTGTAAAAGCCAAAGAGGAGTTGATTCTTGTGGATACCACTGTCTTTCTTGTATTAATATTGATGCGAAGCTTCAATGGGGCCCCTATATATCTAAATTAGCAGGCAGGCTTAGCTCTGCAGCATATGCTGTAAGAAAGACTAGAAGTCTCACCAATGTTGAGACAGCTAGATTAGTTTATTTTAGCTACTTTTATAGCGTGATGTCTTATGGAATTTTGCTATGGGGTAATGCGACTGACATTGAAGCCGTATTTGTTTTGCAAAAGACAGCCGTACGGGCGATTCATAACTTAAATTGTAAAGAGTCCCTTAGAGAAAAATTTAAAGAAATAAACATATTAACTTTGGCATCACAATATATTTATGAAAATGTAATGTATGTACACAAAAACATAAATAGCTTCGATAAGAGCTTTGATAAGAATAAAGATGTTCATATCTAAAGCACTAAGAACAAATATAAGCTTCTAATACGAGTTACTAGACTCACAGAATTATTAATTCATTTATGGGGCAACGTATACGCTTTTACAACAGAATCCCAGAAAATCTACAAAATTTGTCAATAAATAAAATTAAATGTTTTATTAAAGAAAAATGTACAAAAAGGGTTATTATAATATCAATGAATACATAAGTGAAAAAAACCCCTGGGAATGGGGTGATCGCCATCATGCTGGTTCTATTAAAACTCATTTAAAATTTGTACAAACTAAAATATTGTAAAGTGAAATATGTTAAAAAAAGTCCCGCTGGGTTTCTTGCTGGTTCTCTCCCAGGACAGAGGTATTTTCCGAACCAGTGGTAAATAAAAAAAATGGCCAAGTGCGTGTCGGGTCACGCACAATGTAGAGGTAGGGTTCCGTAGTTGCCCGTCACAATACGTGGGCTTGCTTGATAAGTGAGTTCGCGTTTTGACCGCTATAACGACAAAAATGGGCCCAAATAGGAAGATCGTAACTGAAGGACTTATTTTCAAATCAGATTTATAGGGAGTGGTATTCAAAAAAGATTAAATATTTCGATTTTGAAAATAATACCCTATCTATCCCGCCAAAGATAAAGTAAAGGTAATAATAGTAATGCAAATAAGTCGTTTTCTTCATAAAATATTAATTTTTAAGTTTAAAATAACATTACAAAGTTATAATGCAGCTAATTTTAGGTCATTTTCTATGGAGTTTTAACGAAATTTTTACTAATACAAGTGCATTTTACAACCTGGTTGACTATTACCTACTCGTTAACCTATTAATTCTACTTAGCTGTGATAATTTTCATTTTAACTATATTATACTACTATTGTGTAGTTAAAAATAACAATTTTAAGCTAAATCGAAAATATGTTGTTCCACACCCCCAGTATTTTTAAAAGACCTATTCAACGATACCCCACATGATGAAATAGACGGGTAAAAAGAATCATCCTTCATTTACTTGTATGGGAAGTACCCAAAATAAAAATGTTAAATAAGATTTTATGTCACAGTTTTCTAGGCGTGATTAATATCTATAACTATGCTATATTACAGATTTGTAGCATCTAGGGTCTCTGAGCAAAACCTCGGACGGACGGACGGACCGACATGGCGAAACTATAAGTGTTCCTTGTTGTGTAACTACGGAACCCTAAAATGACTTTCAATAAGTATTATGTAATAATCTATTGAATAAAAATTATTCTATATTATTCTATTCTAAAGATTTGTTTTTTAGGTTTACAAAATTAAAGGTGACACACGGGCACAATCACATCACCTCTGAGCACTATAAGGAAATGCGTCGTTACCAGTAAAATGAGTTCTTGTAACTCACTCATCTTTTAAAAAACATTGGGTTTATGCTGCTATTTTACGCTGGTATTCTCTGACAGCGTAGTCTTTTGTTGATTTAGTTTATTGAAGTGTATTTTAATTTAAAAAAACATTGAAAATATGTCAACTTTTACACCATATTCTATTCGTATTTTCTAACATGTCTAGGATATCAATTTATACAATTTCCATAATTTTTTCTTCTCTCATAGAGAGGATTTCCTGATTCGTAATTCATCATGCTTGACAGGCGGATTCTTGACCACAGTCCCAAATGTTTCGCACCTGTGTCGCTGCTTTATATAACCGGATTGTGTATTTTACGTGAATTTCTTAAAGGAACTCCATCCGCGGCTGGTCGTTGCTGCTGGTGATAAGAGGGCTGGCTCTTTTCTCGCTCAAAGGCTAAGTATAGCCATTCAGCGGGGAAACGCAGCCAGCGTTCTTGGCACGATACCGCGTGGAGTAGGACTGTTTGATAATTAAATTACTAGTTTTAATTCTTTTTTATTATAGTTTTTAATATTGTATATTATGTTACGTAAATTTAAATTCATAATTATAATTTTTTACGCTTGACTTAAACAAGATGGTTATATCAACATCTATCGGAAGCCATAATATCTTTTTGGCGTATCCCATAGTTGCCTCTTACGCCACCTCCACACGGCAAGAAATATAATTATTATTATCTAACGGCTTATCGCAATTAAAAATGGAATGTTATGTAGAATATGGTAATGAATATGCACCTTGCTGATTGACGTACGAAATTCTGACAACTGAATGATGGCGAAAATTTCATCCATAAATGCTGAACTAACTTTACGTACTGTTTTTATAAAAGGAATAACACCAACAACAACAACAACAAACTATCACAGAGTCAATATGCATTTCAACTCATAGACGCCTATCACTATTCAAAATGCAGATGCGTTGTTACCTCTGAAAATTGTGGTAAAGTCTCGGTCACATTAAAAAGGGTCTCTGGATCTCGTCACTTATAATATAACAACGTTATGTTCGTATTTCACACTGGTATTTTGTGCGAACGTGTCCTCTCCTGGTCGAGCTGATTCATTAGTTTTGCAGCCGTTACACTCCTGCGCCGTGGTTCTACTTGATGGGCAGAATATTATCAGTACAAAGATATTGGCTTACGCTACCAACTGGACTGGGTGAGGCCAGTTTGGTGAGTATGGCCAAATTGTCCAAGGTACGCTGGCGCATTCTTGTAAAGGTAGTAGTAAATAGTAGGGGAATCAAGAAGACTACTGTTGTTGTTCTTGTTTTTGGTGAAGTTGATGGTTCCATTGGCAGACCCTTTTTACTACCGGAGACTCTTTTCACTACCAGAGACACTTTTCACTACCGGAGACCCTTTTTACTAACGGATAACCTTTTTACTACCGACGACGCTTTTTACTAGCGGAAACACTTTCTACCACCGGATAATATTTTTACTGCCAAAGACCCTTTTTACTTGAAACGTGACATTCCATCTTAGTTCGCAGGGGCAACAATGCACCTGCATTTTAATTGAGGATAGGATGAAGATGTCTATAGGACTCAGCGTCCACTTACCATTAGATGGACTGTGTGCTCGTTTGTCATTCTTATTCTATAAAAGAATATTACACCTATCTCTTCCATATAAACTAAAATCTCCGCTATCAATACTCGCGACACGACAACGAATTTCCCCGGAGCGCAATCCACATCAAGCAGCGACGAAGAATAACCAAGTGAATGCAAAATGAATATTATCATACAAATTCCCTTTCCTATATGAACCGAGCAACGTTACTGTCACGGTGTAAGTATGCAAAAATATGGGAACAACTCCTTTGCCTTTCAAATGTCAACGCAAAGTAAGAAAATGTGTATTTGTTCGAGAGTATTTTCCTGCGCGTAATTTAGAGTGCTCATAATTTGTATTTGTTAAGTAAATAATGCATGTAAATAATACTGTCGTCTTTTGTTGATCGCGTTTATTATGTTAAATAGAGAAATATTTAATTTTTCTTGTTTGTCTTGTTGACAAAGGGAATGAAATGGAATAAAGCTTTCGTTTTAAATTTAATATTTAGGATATTGATTATGACAATCTAAAATTAAAAAAAAAACAAACCAACGCTAACACAAGCACAAAACTTAAACTTGATTCATCTTGTAGTAAAAGTTTTTTTTAGAGCATAAGGGTGATAAATGATCACATAGTGATGGTAAGTGGATGCTGTAGCCCATTGACATCGAGACGTCTGTCCTCAGTTAAAAATCAAAATGTAGATGCGTTATCACGACTGAGGAGGATGGAACACTGGTATTCTGTGAGAGAGGTCCTTCTCCAATCAAGTCGACCCACTTTTGCTGCAACTATAACATAGCTGTAGCGTGGCTCTACCACGTAAAATAGTTTAAAATTAGTCTATTCAATGAAGAAGTCCTGCGGAAAATATGTGAACTGAAATGTAAATTATGGAATTTGTTAGCAAATTAATTTCAAATTTCGGGACTTCTTTCGTGACAAGAATAGAATCATTTTTATTCAATAAAATGTATATGTATATAATACTGATTGAAAGTCATTTTTTTACTTGAACCACTGGTTCGGAAAAAACCTTTGTCATGGGCAGAATGAGCAAGAAACCCAGTAGGACTTTTTTTTAAATCTCAATTTACAATATAATACTTTTTTTTATGAAAACATTTGTTATGAAAACATTTGATGATGACTAAGACTGTTCTTAAGGCTGAGACTATCAATAACTTACGTTTTGTCCGTCTTATTACAAACTTTGACGCTACTCCCCGTCACCGGTCCTGGTATTTTAAATGATGTTGTTATACTGGCATCTATGGAAAGCCAAAATAAGTTGCATTTGAAGGATTGCTTCTCGCATTACCCACGGAGTTTAACAGTAAATGTCAAATTTCGCCAATACTTGGGCGCCGCTGTTACTTACTTCGCGGTAAAGACTTTTCAAACCGAGTACTAAACTAAACCACCTCTTGTGATAAGGCCATATAATATGAACCAACAATAGTGTAACAAGCGACCTTGCACTTACATGGTGGTTAGAATAAGTGGCAATTACACTGTGTAGTAGCGGTTTGAGAATATCCATTACCCCATATCCTCCCGTGGGTGTCGTAAGGGGCGATAGAAGGAAACTGCAACACTATATCCTTAGATTATATTGGCTCATGGAACATAATAGTGTATGCACTTTTGCCTCGTGGAAGATATAGACAAAAGGCCAAAAAAAACCTGCATTAACGAACTTCTAGGCTTCATCAGCCAATTCTGAACAGAAGCTTCCCCAAAGATTGCCAAGAAGCACAGCAGCCACCTGTATCTGTCGATTTCCCGCACGTTTTACCAAGTCGTCATTCCATCTATTACCCCTCTAAACTTCGTTCCTTGAATATTTTCACTAAATATCCTACTTACTTTTAAATTGAAAAAACTTCAACCCTTGCGTCGAGCCTGGCTTAGCTCATACGCGGCAATGTCAAGTACAAGTGGTTGATTGTACGCGGCGCGCGGGAAATTAGCGGAAAAACCGATAACTGCATAGGTTATGAACACGTAATGAGTTATGAAATTCTTGAAAAAAATCGGTTTTGAAACTTTTATATATTTATTACAAAGTAGAATTGTTACGCTGCAGTTAATAGCTTCAATTCCATAGAACTGTTTTCGGTTCTACGTATGTATTTGTACTTGTAACTAGGCGATATTTACGATGTTGTGGCCTGCCGACTAGCAGTGGTTAGCCGCAACCACACTCACTGGTCTGTCGTTATGTTAGAACCAAAATGAAAATACAAACATTTTGAAAATATATTTATCACATTTATTAATGTGTCAAATAAAATATTTAGAGCATTTGCTTGAGTAAAGGCGGGTTGTTTCACCTCTACGTAACGCTCGGGTATATGTTAAAACTGGCGCTAACTATCGTCGAATTTGAAAATGGGTTGTTTCACAAAATGTTGGACTTAATGTACGTTAAAAAATAACAATTACGATGGCCGGTGCCACTTACCCTCTGATGAACGTTATTATTGTATATTATTATTCTAAAACAATTTAAACAATGAACCAATCAATTTAACAAACGTTAAAGATCTTGAGGTGAAGTGGCGGTGTAAGAATATCCACCACTCCATATCGTCCCGTAGTTGTCGTAATATGCAACAGAGAAACTGAAAGTGCAGATGGGCCGAAACATATTCATATATATATTCATATTATTTTTGCATCCATAATGTTACAGTTAAGGTGTTGAGAGCATTTTAAGTTTTAACTTAAAACTATGAGATTATTATGGGCCCTGCAGGGTTCGGTAATTAAGAGAGAGGAGGGCCATTAATAATGATAAATACACTATGTTTTATTGCAACTGTAGGTATTTTTGAAGTAAATGTAGAATTGAAATACTAGGTAGGTATTTAAAATTTATCATTTAAGTATTCGTTTAGAGTGTAGTAGTGTTCACAAATTAAAAAATAGTTTGCCTATTCAACCAGTATGGCAAGACCGAACGAACAGCCTCGACAGTCCTGCTTTCTGTCTTCGGGTGGGCTAGACGCTCTTTTCACTTTTAAAGCATGAGATGCCGAGCGTGAAGCTTCCGCAACTGCCACTTTCTGGGAGAAGGACGGTACATCGTTGTCGAAGTTCCGAGCGCCACTCGTACAGAGACGCATGCCGCCTCATGGGAGATCGTCCGGTACCCTCGTACGATTTCGACGGCCATCGCCCTCTGAGGCTTTCTCAGGAAGGTGATGGTTCTTTCCGTCAGAGCCCCTACCCATATGGGGGCCCCATATAAATTGACAGCGGCAGTTAGCATCGGGCCCTCCGACATTAGGTAGCAACCGCTCCCATTAGTCGAGGGGCCAAGCGCTCGAAGTGCTCGCAGAAGCTCTATCGGCTATCAAGAATGAGTCTTAGATACCTCATGTTGGACCCAACCTGAATTTGGACATCACTGACAATGATGTAGAATCCCCATCGCGGCGCTTTTCGAGGCATGTGAAAAAATTTCCTGGGAGAAAATTTCCTGCAACACTCAGTCGTAACCAATGTTCCACAGAAGCGGTGCTGAAACCGAACCCTGTGGAACACCGCAAGACATTTTCCTCCTTATTATCCTGCCTTCCCGCCCAGGATAACAAACGCATCGCTCAAAGAGATAGTTTACGACTATTCGGCCGAAATAGGGAGGAACTTTGTGGTACTTCAGTGCCTCCCTGATGAAAGGGCAGAGTGATGAAAGCGTTGGCAACATCAACTAAGTACACTGCCACTAACACCCCTCCCCTCGCCAGTATCTCGTCCGAGTGAACTTTAACGCATTTAATTGCGTCTATCCACCACGAAACGACCCACACGAAAGCCAAACTGCTGGTCTGACAAATTGGGTCCCACCTCTTCGAGATGCCCGATTAGGCGACGGGATATTATTCGCTCGGAGAGCTTATTTGTTTCATCGAGCAACACTATTGGGTGGTAGGCGGAGGGAGAGTCCGCAAGGCGCCCATACTTCTTCAGAAGGACTAGCCTGCCCATTTTCCATTGCGAGGGAACTGACACGTCTCCAGGCAGGCAAGTAGTCTGCGGAATTGTTCCCCTAGTTCCTCGAGGTCTAGGACCCAGGCGCGGCCAGGAATGCCGTCGGGACCTGGAGCCTTGTTTTTCACTCGGAGTTTTAAAACTGCAGCGCCAAGTTCCTCCTGCGACACTCGTGGCACCTCAGTCTGTATTTCTTCTATCTCTTGTGAAGAGGCTATTGCAGGTGGTAGCCACTCCGCCTAGTTTGGTGTAACACACAATAAAGTGACTCTATAAATTGAGGTTGGAGACTTTCAGTGACTGGAGGCGCCCAAGATCGAAGTTTGCCACCGACCATCTTATACGGGCACCCCTATGGATCTAGGTTGAGAGTCTCCAAGAGCTCCTCTCTTGAGAGAATCTTAGCCTCACGAATGGACAGCTGCAGAACGTTCCGGCATTTTTGACTGTTCTTCTGCAGCATCGTTACGGAGCCGTCTTCTGCGATACCTGGTGTACTGGCGCCTCGCCTTCACACAGTTAGCCCGCAGAACTGCAATCTCTCCAGACCACCAGTACAGCTAGTGCCTAGGAGGTGGAAACCAAGTTGACTCCGTCTCAAACTCCACAGGCCCAGTTGGAGGGGACAGCCACGATTGGACTATAGAGGCTTCAATCAAGTATTTTTGTTCATACCTCTCAATACCCATCTCTTGGCTGACGATGGGGAATGCCTTCTGACCGGAAGACTGACGCTCGGAGTCTCTAGAGAAGTGGAGACATCGAACTGAATATAACGATGTTCCGACAACGTCTCCACATTTTACAAAACTCTCCAGCCACGAACGCGGCTTGCTATGGCAGGTAATGCAAATGAGACATCTACAATAGATCCTCCGTGTCTTCACACGTATGTGTAGACTGATCCCTGATTCAGTACTGTCAGGCCCATTATAGTCATCCAGCCTTTTAGTGCCTCGACAAGGGCATTAGTTACGGAAGAATCCCAGACTGTAGATTTAGCATTAAGGGCTCCCATGACAAGCACTGGACGAGGTAGGATTTGCTTTTGCAGAGCATGGCACAGTGGTTGATTGAGGTAGTGGTGGTCGCCGAGCCATACTTCGTCGCTCCCAGGGACAACTGTGTGGCCATAATATCGTCAAGAACTGCCCGACCTTTCACAATAGTTGCGAGAGGTAAGGGATATGCGGCGATCCAGTGGAGTGAAATAGTTATCATCGGGGTGTATTTCTCAACAAACAGATGTGTTGCTGAATTTGAGACGTTCTTGAGCGAGCTAGGGTATCTTATAATAAAATCAACTTAAACTAACCTAAAGTAACTTGAACTAAACTAAGGTAACATTTTATGATAAACCTAAACAAGTTCAGGTTTTTGAACCAAAAAAACAGTACTCCATTAATTTTGCCAATTTTTTAGCTAAAATGATTGAACTAACCTCGCCCATAGAAGCGTTCACTGCTGGTTTCTCTCGGTTCTCATTGGGCTGCTAGAGTTTTTAAATGCGTCGTTCGCGTGCCGAGCCAAGTGTTGAATTATTTTAATTTTTCATTATCTCTTAAAAGATGCGTCCAAATAAAATGCTATAAAGAGCAAAGTTTATCTCCATAAACTTCTCTTGATGATGAAGTAACTTTCGTTCGTAAGGATTTATACAGGGTATTTTTGAAACGCTCCCGAAAACGAAGACAGACGACAGTACTAACTATATCTTTGATGATGGGTGAAATATAAAATCGATCCTGATGAAAGCAAAATCATCTTTTCACAACGTTTTATTAGCTTTATTCACGCTCCATCGTGTTAGTATAGTTAAATAAAACGTTAATTTCAGTTAAAAAAAATCATGAAATACTTAAACATAAAACCAGGAGTGGAATTACTGAATTACAATCAGCTGACTAGAGGTCAATGTACGCGCGAACGCCGAATTTGCGCGGCCCGCAACTAGCGATGGTACCACAATACCTAATAATTTACATCACTTTTCTAAATACCTGACTTATCTACTTAACCTACTATTTGCCACTGTGCTTGTCTCCACGTAGCCACTTTAATTCGAATTCACAGGTTAAATAAACCAAATAACTGGTTCGATTCCCCGCTAATGAAAAAAATACTTAAATAAAATGTTAACAGGGTTAGAGTCATGCTTTTTTATCCATTGTATAGGTATGTTTATTATTCTGATGTATTCAGTTATGTACCTATTCAGATCAGTTCAGTACTAAGTTATTTAAAAAGAATTAGGTTAAATAAACCAAATAACTGGTTCAATTCCCCACTAATGAAAAAAATACTTAAATAAAATGTTAAGAAGGTTAGAGTCATGCTTTTTTATCCATTGTGTAGTTATGTTTATTATTCTGATGTATTCAGTTATGTACCTATTCAGATCAGTTCAGTACTAAGTTATTTAAAAAATATAGGTATGAAACAGCTTACCGATCCTCCGTGGGCTTATGAGATTCTCCAAGGCACATTAACATGTTGCCGTATTCACGAGCACTATAAACGTACCTACGCGTTAGGCATTATTAAAACAAAACAAAAACCACAAAACGTAACAACAAGAACAATATCATTAATAAATAACAAGTAATAACGACAATAATTTAATAAACAAAACAATTGAACTATCGCTCGTGATAGTCAAGACGGAACTGTCTCAAAAACTAAAATTATTAATCAATCCCGCCAAAACAAATGCGCATGAAGTAACGTCCTTGAAGCATGTATAAATTCTACAGCGCGAGGCGACACGAGGCAGCGTGTGTGGGGAAGGGTAGAGTGAGTAGTATACCTAATGCATTGTTTTGTACCTATCAAGATAAGAGTTCGGCGCCCGCGAGAATATTGACCCTATTGTCAGCTTATTTCCTTTTTTAAGTTTCAGTGCTGGTTTTATGTTTAAGTATTTTCATGATTATTCGGGATCGAATTTCTTTGTGACCCATCATCATAGGTATCCTTAGCACTATCATCTGTCTTCGTTTTCGGGAGCGTTTCACAAACACCCGGTATGCCATGCCTAATAATAACGTTAATAAATAACTTTTTGATTTTAAATTATTTTTGTTACAAAATACCTTATTGTGGCTTATGTATAAGAAATAAGCATATGTTATCACAGATTTTTTTTGATAGAGTAAAGATCTATATTTTTGTAGAACATTGTATTTACGTATCACTAACCATTACGCCAGCACACGCGGATAAATCATTTCGGGAGTGCTTTTTCTTCTGACTTGCTTTACTAAAATATTTAAGGTTAGCTGATAGGTGTAGCCTAATGCTATATCTAGCATTAAGCTACACCTATCAGCTAACCTTTTATGCAAATTATAGCCAGATTAATGAGGAATAGTATAGGCTATCGCCTATACTATTCCTTATGAATCTGGCTAAAAGCTTTTGGTAGTTTCAGAGATTAGTGTTTAAACAAAAACAAAAAAAAACCCTTTTGCTTTGTTATACCGGGTGTTTGTGAAACGCTAAAAAAATCAAATGGGAAAAAAATCATCTTTTCACAACGTTTTATTAGCTTTATTGACGCTCCATCATGTTAGTACAGCTAAATGAAACGATAATTTCATTAAAAAAATCATGAAAATACTTAAACATAAAACCAGCAGTGAAACTTAAAATAAAATTAGCTGACAATAGGGTCAATATTCTCACGGACGCTGAACTCTTATCTAGCTCGGTACGAAACAATGCATTAGGTATTACTACTCACTCTACCCTTCCCTTTCACACACGCGCTGCCGCCGCCCGACCAACTCGTGTCGCTTCGCGCTGTTGAATTTACACATGTCAGCCTTGCCAACATGTGGGGAATTCCCTATTTTGCGGGGAATTCAAAGTTGGTTGGGGATTTTATGGGGATTAGTATTATGCGGGGAAAATGCGGGGATTTTGAAAATCGATAGCCAGGGCCAAGTCAGAACCTTTTTTCAAGAAATCTAAATACTTATCTTAACATCTTGTTAGGTTACTTATGAATATCGAATGACTCCCTTTTTTTAATTATCTTCATTGCACCACATTTAATTTTCGGATTTATTTCGGCAAATTTGTGTATAATTTAATGCTTTTCATTTCTTTATTTTTTTCATTTTAAAGAAAAAAAAATGTTACTTAAAAAGTACATCTTATAAAATAAGTTAAAAATTGTTTCATTTCTTAAAATGAAACTTAGAGGAATTTGTGGGGAATCTGTTGAAGTTTTATCCTTAAATTGGGGAATTTCACATTAATTTTCGGGGAATTTGACAAATTGGTGTTGGCAACGCTGCTATGTTGCACCAAAATTTACCTACCAACATTTGTTTGCCGGCAACATAAGATTTAGAGGCGGCAATCACTATAAAACTTGCAAGTAATTTTTAATAGTTTTGACGCACCTCTTTTTAAATTCAAAGTATTGGTCGGATTAAATACGGAAAGTCAATTAAAATAAAGTAAAAGAATTATTTTTTAGATTAATTCTGATACATTAATTAACTCTCGATCATAATTGCAATTGATTTTAACTATTAAATTATTCAGTACCAGTTCATTTCTATTTTCTTGTACAAAATCAAAGATAACCCAATTAGGTACGGTTATTAATTTCAATATCATTTTTGTAGTAAATAACTGCTTGTTGGGTTAAGGTACAATTGATTGTGTAAGTGTATTAAAAAATGACAACCATAACTTCTAAATTCCATATGAAGACTAGTCGTAGGGATAGCTAAATTTATAAATAAAATAAACGTTGGCAATTTCGTAACAGTTTAACGATCTGTGGGAATGATCAAAGTGCTTACCGCAAGGACGTTACGACGCACGAGGCATTTGTTTTGGCGAGATTGATTATTTATTTTAGTTTTCGTTTTGTTTATTAAATTCTTGTTGTTATTACTTGTTGTTACATTTTGTGTTTTTTGTTTTAATAATGCCTTACGCGGAAGTACGTTAATAGTGCTCTTGAATACGGCAACACGTTAATGTGCCTTGGAGAATTTCATAAGGCCACGAAGGATTTAGATCGGTAAGCTGTTTCATACCTATTTTTTTTTAAATAACTTAGTACTGAACTGATCTTAATAGGTACATAACTGAATACAACGGAATAATAAACATACACTTTATCCTTGTTGACATTTCATTTAAGTAATTTTTTCATTAGCGGGGAATCGAACCAGGTATTTGGTTTATTTGATCTGTTAATTCGAATTAAAGTGGCTAGGTGGAGACAAGCACAGTGGCAAAATAATAGGTTAAGTAGATAAGTTAGGTATATAGACAAGTGTTGTAAAATATTAGGTATTGGTGGTACGATCGCTAGCTGCGGCCCGCGCGAATTCGGCGTCCGCGCGTACATTAACCCCTAGTCAGCTGATTTTATGTATGCCACTGCTGGTTTTATGTTTAAGTATTTCATGTTTTTTTTATGAAATTATCGTTTCACTTAGCTGTATTAACATGATAGAGCGTGAATAAAGCTAATAAAACGTTGTGAAAGGATGTTTTATTTTCCTCAGGATCGATTTTCTTTCTGACCCATCATCAAAGGTATCGTTAGTACTATCGTCTGTCTTCGTTTTCGGGAGCGTTTCACAATCACCCTGTATAAGTATGGATGCGTTAATACGGGCAAAAATCTGCGTTATAAGAATGGGACTGACACATCGCTTTGCATTACGCACCAAAATCAAATGCAAAATATAAAACTAAAATACAATTATTAAATATTCATTTTAGTATTTTAATTAAATATTAGTAGCGGCGTAAGATAATCCGCTGTTCACGACTCCATATCATCCCGTGGGTGACGTGAGAGGTGACAGATGGAAACTGAAACTTAGCAGCAACGTTTTTCTGATAATAACTTAAAATAATAAAAATATTTAGATTGCCAATCCGTCTGCGAAGCGTGGCAGCTGCTATGGCAAATATTCCCCCTATGAGGCAATCTATGGTACAAAGAATTGTTCAGCTGTAGACTTTAACAGACTATAATTATGATCATGATGATGATGATGATGATGATGATCTTTATCAAAGAGAGCCATGGTAGCTCAGGCAATCAGGTATATTCAGGTATATCAGGGTAATTGTTAATTTCAATTTTAAGTGCTGATTTTATCACGTGCTCGGGCGTGAAGGAAATATCGTGAGGAAACCTCATGCAGGTCTGAAAAATAAGAAAAAAGGAATATTTTGAAGACATGTGAAGTTCTCCAATACGCTTTGGAGTAGCGCGGCGGACATTTCCTTGCCCAAAAACTCTCTAGAACATCAGAGGATACCTGAGCCCAGCATTGGGACGTGTATAGGCTGTAACTTTAACTTTTTTTACCAATGAGTATATAACCACTTGCTCATTACAGTGTCATGAAAATTGATTCTTAAAAATTGAAGTTGTTAGTTATTATTATTCTACATGCATATTTTATTTATGTATTACCTACTATAATAGATTTAATATAAAATTCCAGATAAGATTGAACTAAAATACAAGGAAACACACGTGTGAAAAAGTCGACTTCATTATACCGTCACATCCTCTACAAATGAGGATCAAATTCCTAACGCTTTTCAATTTACAGGCTCTTAGGGTAATTTTACATTATTTCAAGATGAAGGTTTGTCAAGCGTTATTGAATTATTGATTATAAGCAGACTCGTTATATTTAACGTTTTTTCATTAGCTTTCTGCTTTAATATTACCTTAGTGGATTTCGACCCAAGCGACGAAATCTGGGAACACAACTGGACGCATTATATCGCGCAAGTGCGGTTTAGTTAAGATGCCGATAAGGATGAGAAATTGATATTTGCCTAACACGCGGCAAGTGTATTAAATACGTAGTTCAAGTATCAAGGTATTTTCGCAAAGTTCCTCAACCGGTTCGAGAAATATCACTTTTTTTTTACGACTGCACGAAGCTGTCTCAATAAAAACGATTACTACTAAAAAACTACTATAGCTACATTCAAATAAAAATATTCTCAAAAAGCTCAAAAATTCAAAATTTTGTTAAAAGAAAATTGCTCAAATTATACATAAAGGATGAAAATAAAGCTTAAAAATAGGAATATCATTAAAAAAATTCGTATTTATTTTTTGTTTCGAGTTTTAATAGAAAATTATAATAGTTACTGGAGACAATAATTTCATATAAAAATAGTTAATGATATTCCTTTTAAAATGAATAATATGTTATTTACTCAATATAGATAAAAATTACTCAATATAAATTTTAATAAATATAAATAAATTTTAATTTCTAAACACATCTCAACATATATTTCGTTTATAAATGGCCATCAACGTGTGCATTTTTTCATATTTAGTGAAGCATTCTTTTATATTTAGCATTTATTTAATACAAAAAACCGATTAAAATACAAACAATATATAATCAAAAAGGGATGATCGCGAATAGTGATTAAAATTTCGAGGTAAATTATTATATGTAAACGTTTTAGAATTGTCGTAATGATACATATTTCCTAAAGAAAATATCTTCACTATTAATTTGATGTACAATAACATTAGAAATAACGTATAAAAACAGAAAACTTATCACATTTTTTATCGAGTTCCTCACACTAACAGTCCACAAACAAAAATGGCGAAATGTCATTTTCACATTTTTTTCTAAATATCTTGTTACTATTACACAGATAAAATACACTCTTACAGATGACAAATTTCAAATAGCGCCATCTCTAATTTACTGTATTATTAACAGCTGTCTTTAGCGCTGTACACGTTTAAACGGAACGATGTCGTTTGGTGGCTATGGACAGGTAAGTTAAGATTTTTTGTGGGGACTACAGTCACCGTAGACGGTTGAGTTGTTAGCAACTGTGGTAAACGATCAAAAATATTGATTTCTTGTTGAATTTCTGATTAGATGCGCAGACATTATCAAGTTATATAAAAATTCTAAATTTTAAAATCAAAATGAGGGTATCCTTTCGACCAAATTACAAGTAAAATTACAAAATCTCGCATCTTAAATTAATATGACCACAATATATCCTCCTTTTGCTTTATGGAAGCAGCGTAAAATAATCCATCAGCCCATTTCGTCCCGTAGGTGTCGTAATGAGGCGACTATAGGAAAGGTTAGAAGATAGATAGTGGCAATAAAGATCGGAGATTTGGAGCAGCGAAAACAGTACGAAGCGGTGGCACTTATTTTTATCAATAATTAATGTATTTTCCAAAAAAAAATTAAACAGTTTCGTGTCAATAAAAACTAACATAATAAATTAAAACTAGCGTTCCCATTTAAAAGACTACAACATCCATTGTCAAAAGCTAAGTAACAGGCACAATATTTCTCCAACATAAGTTATATAAAAAAGATAAATTCAATAAAAAAATTAAAATGAACGACCAAAAGACATGAAAGACCAAAGAACGCCAAGCGTGGCGATTAAAGCAAATCCTTCGTATAATGGGATAAGAAGAAAAAGTCACATTTTCCATCAAGAAGACAGTAAGTCTTCTTGATGGAAAATGTGTCCAAACGTTCAATAATTGGTCATTGTTGAACGTTTGGACATTATAATGCCTTTTCGACCATTGTGTCGGTGAACCTCCAGCAAATCTATTTGTACATGTATTTCAGTTTCAGTTTAAAATACATAGTTGAAAAAACTCCAATCGTTAATTATAAAAATCAAATATTTTACATAATTAATTTACATAAATTCCAAACTACATTGTTGTATACCTTGTGAAAGTTTATCACAATTTTTGACATAATCCTAAAAAAAACAACTTGTTGGCAAGTCATTAGAGCGAGAGTGAATTTTCAAGGAACGCCTTTGGAGTGAAATTTAATATAATCCCCCATGCTATGACATACTTTGGGGTTTTTTCATTGATCCGTTGAAATTTCAAACCGTTGTTAAAATTTTGCGCTCAATTTTATTTATAGGGAGCAAAACATTAAATTGATCCTCTTTTTTATTATTGACGGTCTTACTTATAATTTGTAATCGTTAATGACGATAAATATTCAAGTAGCAAAGCATCTGAGAGTACATTCATACATATGTTAAAGGATCTAATAATTCTCTCTCTGCGCAGTACGGTAAAAACTTAAAAAAGTTACCAATTTGCAAAATGCTTAATTTTAACGAAATGTGTAAATAGGATCATCAAAAAGAATGTAAGTAACAGGTACGACACAGGACCAATTCTCATTTCAGAGAAGGTAAAGGAATTTGTGCCATCGCACGATGGCCCATCACCTTAGTGGAAACTATGGGAAGTACCAACAAGATCGCCAGGTAAACGGTGTAAACGATAGCTCTAAAATACCTAGACCAGAAGGCATCATTGTCAAAGGTGAGAATAGTCTGGTACTCCGACCGTCAACCAACCTGCCAAGGGGGATTAATCCTCTACAACGGCAGATAGGCACATGTCTCATGTGTGAATTATTTCTTGTATCATGTGTGAACTTTCAGGGCTAATGAAGATAGATCGTATAAAAAATGCCCAGGCTGACGACAGAGAGTAGCGCCAAAGCGTAAGACGTCTGGGATTGTGATCGCTAGTCCTCTTGCCAAGCGTGGCGATTATTGAATATCCTCTCTACTATGATGGAGACTCAAGCACAACAGTGGACTTTGCGGACTGATAAGGAAGAAAAAGAAAAATGGAGTTAGTAAAAGATAACTTGTACCAGTCAGTTCAATTTCTTGTTTTTTATGAGAATTGAAATCATGTCGCAATCTTTGTAATTTCAGACGAGCATTCTTCTAATATTCTATTTTTAGGTCGTTAGTAGACAAGTTATGTAAATAAAACCAGGATATTATACACGTGATTGCTGATATGAAATCAGATCTCTGAAAACCTTACAATTATTCAAGTGTAGCAAAGTCAAACTCACGGTATATCTTATTTTATATTACATATCATTTTATATAAAGGAGCTGCTTCGTCACAAAGAAGCGACTGGATGGAATATATATTAAATTGATCCTAAAAGATGTGTAATATATTGTGAACTTATTTCAGAACGTATTAACTTACTCGCATTTTTATTTCCTTTTCAATGAAAGGTTAATTTGATTTTATCTAATGAGTTTTTTTTTGTTTCCTCTAAAAATTTGCAAAACGTAACACTTAAAGCCATGCTGCAGCTATATTAGTAGTATACTCGTAGTTGTAGCACGAATGGGTCTGCTCGACCGGGGAAAGATCACGCTCTCATAGAATACCAGCGTAAAATAGCAGCTTAACGCTACTGTGTTTCGTATCGTGAGTGTAGAGAACCGGAGACCCCTTTTACTGGAAACGAGGCATTCCATCTTAGTCCTCACGGATGACAAAACATCTGCATTTTAATTCGTAGTTGAGGATGGATGTGGATGTCTATGAGCCAGAGCAACTACTTACCATCAGGTGGACTGTATGCTCGTTGTAACCCTCATCCTGTATAAAAAAATCTATGGGGAAGTTCTATGTTCAGCAATGGACTTTAATAGGCTGTAACGGTAACGGTAACTTTTTTGGGAAAAACGTTGAACAATTGCCGTCAATTCTTATTTTAAAAAAGATCGTCTAAATATCAATATGAAAACTTAAGTTATATGTGTAGATCATGTTGCAATTTTTGAATTTCAGACGAGCATTCTTCTATTCTATTTTTTAAAGTCGTTAGTGGACAAGTTATATAAATACAATCGGGAGGGATATTATACACGTTTGCTGATATGAAATCAAATCTCTGAAAACCTTCCAATTATTCAAAATGAGCAAAATCAAACTCGGTATATCTTATTTTATATTACATCGAGCCATGAAGGAGCTGCTTCGGCACAAAGAAGCGACTGGATGGAATTTAGATTAAATTGATCCTAAAATATGTGTAATATATTGTGAACTTATTTCAAATCGTATTAATTTTCCTCGCATTTTTATGTCTTTTTCTGAGGTAGGTTTATGAATTTTTGTGTTTCGTCTCAAAATTAGCAAAACGTAACTCTTATAAAATGAAATCGGTGTCCGTCTGTTCGTCAGTCTGTTTTTATAACTATTTGGTGTAAATAATTTAATATATAACGCCAGCAAAGAGGTTGATTCCCTGATATCGTCTATAAAGTAAATAAAGTTGAATTTAGGGGCTTTATTTTAACAGGTAAACCACTAACATTATAATAAATAATTTGATATATAACGCCAGCATAGAGATTGATGATGATTGTTTTGATATACAGGATGTTTGAAAAGTGGTTGCAAAGCCTGAAGGGGTGATCACTTTAACCATTTAGAATATATTAAGCTCAACTTGTCTTAGACGAAGTCTGCTCCTTTTTTAATTGAATTTCTAAGGTTTTTAACAATAAAACCCTTTTTTTATCAATTAATTGCTAATAGTGTCCAGAAACAGTTGTTATGTTATTATTTTTTATTTACGTAGTGTGTGATTACTCAAACAAAATAATTTTCAAGCATCTTCATCATCAAAAAAACATTCTACGCATATTTGAGTTTAAGAAACCAAAAAAAAAATTAAGACAATGTTGTGCTAATACCCTCATAAAATATAGCCTTCGTTGTTCAAACCTTTTTGAAAACATGCTTAGTTATTACCCTTTCTTTTGAAGTATTATTTAGGCAGATGTGTCATCTATTTTTGGAATTAGGGTGTACAAAGCAAATTGCGGCCGAATATTTCTAATTTTTAACAGACCAATAAAACAACATTTTTTGTTAAAATAATTTATTTTTCGTGTTCAAAATGTTGACCGCAATTTCTGACACAAGCGCGGGCTCCTATTTTCACTTCTGTGGTCGTAATTTTCATTTTCATCTCCTGCTTCACATCTTGAAAAGCCGTATGGATTCTTGCTATTAACTCCTCTCTGGTTGATATTTCTACATGCGCGTAGACGAGCTCCTTGGCCCGTCCCCAAATGAAAAAATCAACAGGAGTTATATCAGGCACTCGAGGTGGCCAAAGGATGGGCCCGTCTCTGCCAATCCAGTTCTCTGGTAAACAATTATTTAAATGTTCTCGCACGTTTAGAGTCCAATACGTGGCTCTTCCAAACACCTTGTATAACGCCAGCATAGAGGTTGATGCCCTGATATTGTCTACAAAGTATATAAAATTGAATTAAGGGGATTTATATTAACAAGTCAACCAGTGACATTATGGTTAATAATTTAAAATTAAAAAAAATTATGCAACCGCCTTCAATATAAATTATTTAAAATAACTCAAAAACTATTAGTCACACTATGATCAAATTTATATGGGACCACATAAAACACCAGCTTACAAATAAAAAAAGAATCATCGAAATCGGTTTACCCGGATAAAAGTTATGAGGTATTACACATAAAAAAAGAAAAACATACAGTTGAATTACGTGGTAGAGCCTATATTACTGGTATTGTTGTAGCACGAATGGGTCGGCTCGACCGGGGAGGGACCACATTCTCACAGAATACCAGCGTAAAATAGTAGCTTAACGCTGCTGTGTTTCGTATGGTGAGCGTAGAGAACCGGAGACCCTTTTTATTGGAAACGAGACATTCCATCTTAGTCCTCACGTGATAATGCATCTGTATTTTGATTCGCAGTTGAGGATGGATGTAGATGTCTATGGGCCACAGCAACTACTTCATCATAAGGTGGAGGGTGTGCTCGTTGTCACCCTTATCCTGTATAAAAGAATAAAAGTTGTTCAACGTTTTTCCCAAAAAAGTTACCGTTACCGTTACAGCCTATTAAAGTCCACTGCTAAACATAAGCCTCCCCTAAGGAATGTCACAAAGCACGGTCCTGAGCCACCTGCATTTATCGACTTCCTGAAGAGTAAAGAGTTTCAGGGATATAACGTCACCCTGACTTACACCTCTCTGCAGTTGGATAGGTTTCGTCTCTGGTTATGTACTCGGATAGTCATCGTAGCCCTACTGTACAAACACTTCAGCACTTCCATATAGCGACAATCAACTTGGCACCGCTGAAGGGACTGCAGCTCCACCCAAATTTCTACGGAATCAAAGACTTTCTCATAGTCCACATACTCATGACAAAGTGGCAGATTGTAATCTTCGGTCTTCTGTACAATTTGCCGAAAAGGGTATGTATGTGGTCTATGGTGCTAAAGCCTTTTCGGAAATCGGCTTATTTGGGAGACTATAAGTAAAAATATGAATTTTTCAATAGGTTTTTTCAAATGGATCCGCTTTGGGAACATTTTCGCATTATGATTTCAAATATCACCTAAAACTGGACGAAATGTAGTGACACCACAGAATAAATAATAGTACAAGAAGCAACATCAATTCCGGATGGAAATACTACCAAATACTTTCCAGAAGCGTTTACTGCTGTAAACAATAAGTAACTAATCACGGTGCTCCACAGGCTTTTGCTTGACCATGAAAATGTGCCTCCGCACTCAACGCTCAGCTCTTAGGCTAGCACACCGGATGAGTTTTTGGTCACTCTCCTTATAGCCCTGATAACACCGTGTAACATCCTTTTAGTCCCTAAAATAAAATAACACGTCTGATATGAATACAGATGAAGACGCTGGTAGAAAGTTCTTAAAAAGACTTACTAATAAAAAAAATACCACAGTACAATTTTTTAGTTTTATTAAACTTTCTGAGTGTTCCATGAAAACGTTTATGAGCATGAAAGATATTAGTCGGAGTATATAAACGAAAAAGTAAAGAATGTATATAATATTAGTGTTCCAAGTATTGTTTCTGTTCTTTAGAAAGCGATTCAAAAACAAAGCACGAAGGATGTGAAGAGGTAAGGAATTCCACAAGCGCACAGCAGTGGCAATAAATGATATCTGCGAAAAGGCACACAAGTGTACGGAGAGAAAGATTAACGGAAGATTGGAGGAACCGATCATGGTAAAGGGAAATATACTGAAAACGGTCTTTGTAAAGAAGGGTAAAGGATTTTTATAGCGCGCAGTATAAAGCGCAGAGAATGTGAGCGTTACTGCGAAGGCGAATATTGCAGCGCTAAGGGCTGCGGTTTCGAATCCCGCATGGAACAATTATTTATGGCCTATATGTTCCAGGTCTGGACGATTACTGTTGTGAAATGGAAATGCCCAATTTTGGCCATGAAGCGCCCAACAATTTGCATTTGTTAAAAAATACATTTTTTTATGGTTATTTATCGCGGTATTCATTTATCCAAACAAGTTCGCAACATTTTTGTACAAAAATATCCATGTGAAAAACGTACAAATGTTGTAACATAAAAAGGTAGTTATTGTGACATAACTGTAATAGTTAAACATATGGTATTGCAGACTTTTTTGTAGATATTGATGTCTTCTATAAAACTGTATTACATCACTTTGCTCTATTGTCAATAGTTTCCGCAGCGTACGCGATATAAGGATTTTTCGGCGTTACTATTGCATACTTTAACATGGGAAAGTAGTTATTGTGACATAACTGTAATAGTTAGACATATGGTATTACGGACTTTTTTGTAGATATTGTCTTTCATAAAACTGTCGTACACCACTTTACTCTATTGTCAATAGTTTCAGCAGCGTACACGATATTAGGATTCTTTTTGGTATTTTTTTCACACCTTGGGTTACATTAACGAAGTTTTCATATGGATCCCTAACTTTTTTGAAAATATTCTATCACCTATGTTCATCAGGGATAATGTAGGATTCTAATGATGATAGAATTTTTCAAGTCGGTCCAGCAGTTTCGGAGCCTATTCAATTCAAACAAACAAACAAATCTTTCCTCTTTATAATATTATATAGTGTAGATTTGCGGATGTACTTAATAGCTTATAGGCAAATCAATATTCGTTTCTCAACTCTCGTAATTTAAACAAAGATGGGATATTTATACAAGCAAAAACTGTCTCAACCAGCAAATGTATCGCTAATAAATGCCAGAACTTAAGTCACTTAACAAGACATTGTTGTTTTTGTTACTTCTAATAAATTCTAACCTATATTTTTAACCGACTTCACATATACCTTGACTCCAAAATTTAGTACAGGATATGTTGTGCTTACTCGTTTGCAAAGTAGGTAAGTACGACATATAAAAAGAGAAAGGAGATGTATTTTAACACGCTTTTATTAACTTAGCGTGTATCTATATATCTATGAATCGTTCAATGTAATTTTCACCAGCTTGTGGACGGTCGATTGACTTGAAGATTTGCACTCGTATCAAGGATCAATAACAATATTATAACTTAATAACTTTATCCTAGTATGCTGATCAGAATCACCACGATAAAATAAAATAATTATCAGGATCATCACAGCTCATGAGTGTATGCGTGTAGTTAATGATTTTTTTTTAATTCTAATATAATATAAATTGCTGTTCCATTAGTTTCACATGAATAAACAGTTACTTTTATTAATATTTCGTTAGTTGTAATTACTTAGAATACTATGTCGCGATACAAAATCGTGGTGGAGTTTTTATGGAATTCTGCGAGAGATAAATCTAAAACACTGTTGTTTAATTAGTACCGGCTTAATGAATTTCACCAGTGAACGTTAAATATTTGCCGCTAACAAAGGATTGCAAAAGGTTTCAAAGTAATTTGTTTATCTCATTTCTATCTCGAAATAAAATCTGTGAGATTCTTTGAATTTCAATATTGTAATTGCTTATGATTTTAAACATATTGTTAATAAAGATTCATCGCCCTCGCTTTTTAAAGTCCACTGATTGATATACGGTATTTCGGGAATGTGCTAATAGGGCATTGTAGCAATAAATATTTGCGTAGTAGGTACATACTGCGTACATATTGAACGCGTAGTGGCGGTATGGAATATCCACTATCCCATATCGTCCCATAGGTGTAGTAAGAAGCGACACAGTGAAATAAACCAGGAGATTAGCAACAGTTTATTTTTAATAACAACAAAAAATAAATAATTGCGGTTGCCAATCCGCATGCAAGCGTGGCAACTATGGTAAATATCCCTTCTATTGGGTAATCTATATGAAAGGCTTATGTTCATCAACAGACTTTTAATGGGCTTCAACGGTAACGTTAGCATATACTGAAGTATATGCTAACGTTCGTCACGCATTTTTGCAAGAATTGACCGTAGTCAGCACGCTGGGTAAACGGGTTAATTAGCGCGATAGCAAGACCATTGCAATAGTAATTCTGCCTCCATCACTAGTCTGCATTTGGATTCAGTATATTAACTCATCATAATGGAAACTGTGAAATACTGTGTTAAATATACAGTACTCTACAGTTTTAATATTCTGCCAGTTGGTAGGCAAAACCTTATTCATCCAGGTTTAATAATTAAGAAAGAATAATAAGAATAATCATTTTATAAAATCCCGGACTGACAGACATATAAAATATTGTATGTCTGTCAGTCCGGGATAATCTTCCGAATGGCTAAACCGATTATTTATTTATTTAAACTTCATACATTATCATGAAACTTCACGAACAGATAGAGAGCAATGCCAGGAGTGATCTAGGCTATATTTTATCTAGAAACTTGAAGATTTTGTTTTTCTTTAGGAATCGAGAAAATAGATAAAATAAATGGTTTTCGATGATTATCTTAAATCTGAATAACGCCACATATTTTTTTTCTATCCAGGCGTAGCGGGGGTGGGTCACTAGTTATTAATAATTATTTAAGAACCGTGGATGCTCAGAGGCTAAGCGTTCGCTGTGATTTCACAGTACGCGAGCACAGGGTTTGATTACAGCCGACACCAACGAAATTGTTAATTGCAATTTAAAGTGCTAATTTATCACAAGCTCGAAAAAAGCTGGGAAAAAAGCATCGTGAAACACATGGCTGGGGAAAATATTTTGAAGACATTTGAAGTCCGCCATCACCTTCAACATCTATCAAACCGGTGGCGACTATTTGCTATTATTCCTCTAATTATTCATGAATGCCAGTAACAATAACAAAAAAATTTAAAATTTCGATATTTTTTATCAACAATCCTGCTGGAACAATTCTTTTCAAGCGCCCTTAACGATATAATTATAAACAAAACCACGATAAAAAAAGTGAAAAAATCCGTACCTGGGCACAAACGAAATCAGATTAAAGATGATCACAACAGAAGATCAGTGAAACGTGAAGTAGTTTTCTCGCCATTATTTTATTTTCCAATATCTAACACAGAATTCTTGTTACAATATTCGTAAAGTAAATACGAGTACATTTTGAGAAACTACAACTTGCGAATAAAATGATTGTTTGATATTTTCTCCACTTGTAGGTGAAGATTTTCTTTTATAGAATAAGGGTGACAAACGAGCACACAGTCCACCTGGTCAGTGGATGCTGTGGCCCATAGACATCTACATTTATCGATTAAGATTCAAATCAAAATACAGATGCGTTTGTCACTTGTTGCTTGTCACCCCTGGGGACTAAGATAGAATGCCTCGTTTCCAGTAAAAAGGGTCTCCGGTTCTCTACATTCACCATACAAAACACAGCATCATTAAGCAGTTATTTTACGCTGGTATTCTGTGAGAGCGCGGTTAAGCCGACCCATTTGCGCTACAACCATAATATAGCTGCAGCGTGGCTTTACCACGTGTGGTAGGATATATAAAGCCTGAATACTTTTAGATTATTTTTTTTAGGTGTTGCAAGTTATGTTCAATAATTATTACTACTTGCTTTGAACTTGTGATATTTCTTAGACCACTCTAATGAGAAATAATTAAACGATTAATAAAAAGGAAAACAACGACTTCACAAACTAAAAGGAATTTTCACACAATAGCTTCTCAAGTACGGGTTTAATATTTCTTCGATACACTATGTTTTTATTACCGTGTAGTGGCGGTGTAAGAATATTCTTACCACATATCCACTGTACCCCATATCTGTGGATATCCACTACCCCATATCGTCCCGTAGGTGTCGTAAGAAGCGACACAGTGAAATAAACCAGGAGATGAGCAGCAGTTTACACCTTCGTTTTTTTTTAGAGCTTACACCTTTCTAAAAGGCCGGCAACGCATCTGCAATTCCCCTGGTGTTGCGGTGGTTCATGGGCGGTAGTAGTCACTTACCATCAGGTCAGCCGCATGCTCGTTTGCCCCTCTTCTATAAAAAAAAAAAGTTTCTTCTTAATAACAACAAAAAATAAATAATTACGGTTGGCAATCCGCATGCCAAGCGTGGCAACTATGGTAAATATCCCTTCTTTTGGGTAATCCCTGGGATAGGCCTATGTTTAGCAGTGAACTTTAATAGGCTGTAACAGTAACTATGCCTTAGCATTAACTTCCGAAGCAGATGCAAAAATTATTTTATCCTTTTTAGTAATTAAGCCACTTTTTATCAAAAGCTTAATTTTTAATAAATTATTTATATTATTAGCAGGATTATTCAAAAAAGATCACTATCGCATGGCGCAACTTGGTCTATTTTTTCAATGTAAACTTTATATATTTAGGAATTCTATTAAAAAAACTTTTCAATGAAAAAAGGATACATAATTATCTTTTGTATTATGTATAGTATCTTAAAATGAGAAAACATGTGATCAGAATTACGAAATTATTCCGATAATTTGCTTTGAACTTGATATTTTCTAAATATATAATATCATGAGAACCGTAATCAGTGAATCGAAGCGAGCTTACGCGATTCAAAGAAGCGGCTCGAGGGAATTTAGATTAAAATTGATCTCGATAGAAGTGCGATGTAACGTGAAACTCATTCTATTGATATTACTTCTTAGGCATTAAACGTTAATAAAATAGTAAAAAACGTTTTCTGTTATGTTTTGAGCTGATTCACGAAGATATACACCAATGGTTCTTAACCTTTTAGGGATGAAGGACCATTTAACCGAGTTTTTGTTTTGCCATGGACCAGCAACCTTTTCAAGTTTGTTCTATAAATAAAACACATACAAAAATGAATATGACAAGGTGTCATTGTGCACCACATGTTATAATTTAGCAACACATTCTACAGAAACCGTATCGGCAATATCTGCTCTCTCCAATATCTCCACCTCCATCATTACCGGGAATTTTTTATACTTTTCTATATGTGAGTCAATTGTATGATGCCTTCGCTAACCACTACGGGTGGCCATTAGGGACCACCAGTCGTAAAGAAAAACTGATATATACCAATATGACATTCGATGTTTTATAAATATTAGGATGATAAATGCTTGATAGCAAGTTAATACTGTGGCAAAATATCCAGTTCTCGATCAAAATGAAAAAGCATTTTCACCCATGAGGACAAATATGTAGTAGCATCATTATGGTGCTATTTTAAGCTGGTATTCTGTGAATGTAATCCTTTCCCGGTCAAGTAGAAACATTAATGCTGCTGCCATAATACAGCTATAGTGTCGCTTACCTTACTTATTATCTCACGAAATAAAAATAAGTAAAGAGGTACAATCTGTATTAAGATGGCTAAAAGCAAAAAAATTAAATGTAAATCTGTCAAAAACAAAATTCATAAAATTTGGTACGAATAGAAGTAAACACCCTGATAATAACATTAACATAAAAATAGAAAATGACAGTATAGAAGAAGCTGACAGCATAAAATTCTTGGGTATAACTTTGGATATATTTTATAATTGGAAACAACATGTAAATGATGCTTGTCTCAAACTAAGCAGATTTGCATATGCCCTTAGAAAACTTCGGACCGTATCAGACGAAAAGACTGCAGGTATAGCATATGAAGGCTATCTATGCATTTCGTCCCGTGGATATCGTAAAAGACAACTATGGGATGTGTACAGTCAAAAAGATCTTCTCGTTTATGCCAAGCGTAAAAAACCCAAACCGGGAACGGCAGCGTCCACCTGCCAAGCGTGACGATTAAGGCAAATCCAGTCTACAGTAGGAAAGGCCCATGTACAGTTGTGGGCTTTAACAGGATGATGATAAAGAAGAAAAAATTCGAAGGTATCACACTGATGTAAACTGGCCTTTATACTGACTGTAATTAATAGCATAGTTATTTAGAATTACATTAAAAACACTGCAAAATTGGGAAATTTCTGATCACAGTACCCATACAGTTGTGGACTAGGGTGTCGAACTTCAACATTTTTAAAAATACTTTCATGATCAATTAACTAATTGATCATGATTTTTTTTGCCAGAACAAGTATAACCTAGCGTAATGCCTAAATTGACGTTGTGTTTCGGGACAACCTTTATAATTTCTAGTGTAGGTCAGGTAGGTACTTTTAAAGGTTTAAGTCCAGAGAGATTTTTTGGAGCATGGAAGGGAATGCATGTTGTGTATCTTCTTTAAATTTTCAGACTTGCAGGAAGTCTGACAATGTTTTCTTTTCACGCAGCACGTGATGAAACAGATAATTGCAACTGCAAAAAGCAATTTCTTTGTTGCTGGGAGGGTCAAACTCGGTTTGTTCACGCTTTTAGATTTTAAAGCAAGACTTTAAAATCTTAAACCTAAACTACCACAAATCTTAACTTCTACGGCTAGTTATATGCAATAGATACATAAGTACTTACGTAATACCGGTTTGAAAAAACCGGTATTTCATACTAAAAGTCATTGAAAATGATCACTCAAAATAGTACTTTTAATAATTTTGTAGTCCTACTTTTTTGTAATCTACTATCTTGAAATTTAGCAGCGAGAGAGGTTTCTAATAAAAGGGAAGGTATAAAACCGAACAGCATTAATTTTAAATTCCGTTTGCGATTATTACTAGACAAACTTATTTTTGTGGCTAATTCCGTGCGGTGTATAACGCGGGCGCTCGCAAAATAAAAAAGGTTGTTAGGTGCTAATACACGTTCGTTTGTCGGATTTGGATTTCCCGATCCCGTAAGGTATGCCATCGGGATTCTGACAAGTTATTAAACTGAACAACTTTTGTTGTAGGTATTAATTTTATACGTGGTAGAGATAAGCTTCAGATATATAGCATGAATGGGTCGCCTCGAACAGTGTAGGACCACTCTCTTACAAAATAGCAGATTAAAATAGCAGATTAAAATAGCAGTTTAATGCTGCTATGTTTCGTATGATGAGTGTAGAGAATCGGAGACCCTTTTTACTATAAACGAGGCATTCCATCTTAGTCCTCAGGCGTGACAACGCATCTGCATTTTGATTCTTAATTGAGGATAAATATGTGGTAGAGCCATGCTGCAGCTATATTAGTAGTATAGTTGTAGTACGAATGGGTCGACTCGACCGGGGAAGGACCACGCTCTCACAGAATACCAGCGTAAAATAGCAGCTTAACACTGCTGTGTTTCGTATGGTGAGTGTAGAGAACCGGATACCCTTTTTACTTGAAAAGAGGCATTCCATCTTAGTCCTCACGGGTGACAACGCATCTGCATTTTGATTCTTTATTGAAGATAGATGTAGATGTCTATGGGTCACAGAAACCACTTACCATCAGGTGGACTATGTGCCCGTTTGTCACCCTATCCTATAAAAAAAAAATATAAATGTCTATGGGCCACAGCATCCACTTACCATCAGGTGGACTGTATCCTCGTTTGTCACCCTTATTCTATAAAAAACTTAGATTTTGTCATAAAAAACTAGCTAATATTAATAGAATTATATTTCGTAGAATTATTTCGTTTCTTCTGGTAACAACTTATATATTTCTGCCGGCAATTAGCAGTGACTGCTGTGTTCTAATTAAAGTGAGCCAGTATGATACAGGCTAAGAACCTTTCTATCTTGGTCTTCGGAGGTGCCAACGCATTTGTAGCCTTCTTTGTTTTAAGTTGTTTGCATTTTTCCATGTTAGGTGGACTGAAAGTTTGTTTGCCGCTTGTTTTTTATCTTTATATATAAAATTCCGGTCGCGCTTACGCCAACTAGGTCAATGAGTTAGTCATATCGCTCGCCATACGCCGAAATAATTATAACACCATTAATAATGGAATCGATAACACCGCACACCAAAATGCTTTTTTTTATAAAATTAAGTGACAAACGATCTCACAGTTCACCTAATGGTAAGTGCTCAATGCAGTCCATCGACATTTACAACCAACTTAAAACAAAAAAGGTTAGAGATGCGTTGTCACCTTCTAGGACCTAGATGGAATGTCTGTAATTATACTGATCTCTTTAACCTTCAGTCTGGAATACAGTAGTTCAAGCACTGCTATTTGGCGACAAAAAAATTAAAGAGGATAGATGACGCATTATAATAGTATGTTACGTCTGGTAAAAATCATTCATGCATTCATAACATCCCTTCAAAAATCCACTACTGAACATAGTCCTGTCACATAGGGGGATCGCCATAGTTGCTACGCATAAGTGGTGGGTGCACAACCGCAGTTTTTCACTATTTTCAATTGATATTAAAATGATGCTGCTGCCCATGTCCAGTTTTAATTTCTTTCCGTCGCCTTTTATGACACACACCGTTAATTTTTAACAACATGTCATGCGAAGCTTCGTTTCCCAATAAAATTTTTTTTGTAAATTTTTATGTAAAAGAGAAATTAATAAAAAAATAAAGAAATTAATTAAAAAAGAAAGAAATTGAATTATTTATTTCCTTTTGAATTTCATATTAACTGGCAATGACATACGCACTAAAATAAAACGTGAACCCCGTGGTACCTTTTAGTTCAATATCGTCGTGTAACTTAATTTGTCGAGGTAAAAATTTATCGGTCAATGCATTTTGAGCAGAGTGCATCACAATATTGTACATGAAACTGTGACTGTGGCTACTATACAAAAATTTATCAAATTTTTCGCAGGAACTGCATTTACAAGTATATACAGGGTTATTTTGCAATAACCGGCCAAATTTGCAGAGAAGGTTCAGAGTAAGTAATATTCAAATTAGTTAATAATAATTAATAATTATATATAATATAATTAATATTCAAACAGAATAAGTAATGTTTAAATTCAAAATTCGTGATAATGCATTAATTTTACTGATTCTACTGCGAACGTACACATTTGTAAGGTTCGATTGGTAGGCAAAAACGTCGTTGCCCATAAATCACATTAAATTTGGGATAATTTCAAATAAAAGTAGAAGCCTCGTATTTTCAAAAACTGCATTAACGCTATATCATTAATCATTATTTATATATTTGAACTTAAGTATAACATTTGGCTACTCTTTGAAAAATCCCCCTGCATATTGACAGTGAAGATTATTATTAATGAAGATTATATATATATATATATATATATATTTATATAATATTTTGTATATATGCCTATATACAAAATATTCAATCAAAAATATAACTTAAGTTTCCTTTGCAAATCATTTTGTAAAAAATGCTTTAAATAATATAATATTTATAATAATAATAAAAATAACACAATAACTAGTTAATAATGTAATAAATTATTATATAAACGAACTTTATACGCACTGTGATTGAAATAATATTGTAACTCCTGAACAAAGAGGATGCAGACGTTACGTCAGAGGTTGCAAAGATCATCTCACGATTAACAAGGCTATATTGGAAGATGCACAACAGAATCAGAAAAGATTATGTATGAGTTGAATAGACTACCAAAAAGCCTTTGACAGTATACCACACGAGTGGTTACTAAGAGTACTGGATATTTATAAATGCCCACCTGCTATCAAAAAATTTCACCAGATGGTCATGCCCAAATGGAATGTTATCATGACAGCCTCTGGCGCTAATGGCTTCGTTACTACAGATCCCATATACATTCATCGTGGAATATTCCAAGGAGATTCACTGTCACCTATTTTATTCTGCTTAGGTATTAATCCCGTTTCTCAAATTCTAAAAAAATATGAATCTAAGAATACAAATTAAAAGAAAATACTACGATCAACCATTTATTATATATATGGATGATTTAAAAATATATGCTAATAATAAAAACAATCTTAGAGTTTTAATAGACAGTATAGAAATTATTTAAAAAATATTGAATAATTTTTTTAACAGTTAATCCATAAAAGTTCACAGCTGAAAATAGATCACTCCCATGGAATGCCTCATAGGGAGGATTTTGCCATAGTTGCTACGCTTGACAGGCGAGTTGGCAACCGCAGTTTTTTAATATTTTGAGTTATTATCAGGAAGATGTTGCTGCCCATCTTCTGTTTTAGTTTCCCCCTGTCGCCTCTTTCGACACCCACGGAACGACATGGGGTAGTGGATATTCTTACACCGCCACTACATGGTCAATTTTTAACAATTATTAATAGATGAAAATTTAAAATTAAGCATAATAAACACGTTTTAACACCCAATTGAATTTACCAAGAAATTGAAGTTAGCATGTACCTACTGTTTTAATTTGCTGTAAACATTTTCAAACGTTTTTGAGCCTTTTTCGGGGGAAACCAATCAGGAGGTGGGCGGCATCGTCTTGTTAATAACGCTTGCAATGCTTGCCAAGCGTGCAAACTATGACAAATATCCCCCCTATGAGGCAATCTATGGGGGAGACCTATGTTTAGCAGTGGACTTAACGGATAAAGAAGAGTTATAGTTGGCTGTAATAAGAGACCCTTACTGTATTGACAAAAAAGCAATACAATATTTAAAGACATCGATTGATTTTTTAATTATTAATAATTTATTTGCCTCTTATAAGGAGTGCCACAAAATAACGGTTCTGTTAAACCACTTGTATTCATAGAATTCCTGTTCCTGAATGTCTTACTAGGTCGTCACTCCATCTAGTGAGGGTCCGCTCTACACTTCGCTTACAGGTACGAGGTTGCCACACGAGAACCTTTGTTACCCATTGTTTGTCGGTTCTTAGAGCTATATTGTCGGCCCAATCTGCATGTAAATAAATATACGATATATTTTTATACAAAGTGTCACATTGCCATACCAAAAAGCAATACCAAAAAATCTTTGAAAACTAACGTCGCGAAAATTTAACGAAAGTATTTCAGCTTAAAACTCAACATTATGATTTCAAGAACAACGGCCAGGAAATTTAATTAAAATTAAAGTTTCGGAGCCCGGATAAGGAAATTAAAAGGATGTAAAATTAATTAAAAAAAATTTCAGCTTTTAGGAAACAAGGAAATTTAAGTGAAATTATTAAAAATTATAGTCCTTCTTTCTTTGTTTTAAAACACTTTCTTGATTATCTCCTCCTGTATTGTGATGCTTTGTGTGTTACGTATATATGCACATGGACAAACATACTTACAGACCCGATACAATTATATATGTAGTCCATATAAATGCTTGTTCCGTGTGGGATTTGTACCTGTGGCCCGGTAGCTTTGCAGGAAAAAGGTTAAGCCACTGCGCTACTGAGCTGATAAAGATAAGTTTATAAAGACGATCTAAATAGTAAAAAGTATTTATTAAATACGAAGGCGAATGAAACTTACACCATTCGAAAGGTACTGTGCCATCATCATCACCATTACAGCCATAACACCAAAAATGGCACAAAGCACGGTCCTGAGCTACCTGCATCATTTTCTCTATAAATCATCAATATGCCACATTTGTGCAAACAAAAAAAATCATATGTAATCATGTATGCATAAACTTAAGTCTATGTGTGTATGTTGTTGCTAATTGAGTTTGCTAACTATTATAGATAAAAATGTAGTACATGACAAAAAAAAACATTTATACTAAATATTTTTTGTCTCAAATTAATTCTTAAAAAAAAAGTGTAACATCCTATAACATCATATTATAATAACACCATCACACAGGATACTATTTTTTATATCAAAGCCTTAGTTATCTCTAAGGCTTCGTTATATAAAACCAACTCTTTTTTTAATTTTTTTTAACTTGGTTGCCAACACTATCCCAGGTAAAATAAAATGAACACACGCATGATTTACCAATAAATTAAACTATTTAAATGATTGAACTTAGACTAGTCCCGACACTAGTAATAGTAAAACATTCACTTTTATGTATCCAACTAAATTAACGCCCATAACGTCGATTTGAACAAACGATGAAATTGACTTCAAACTCAATGTCTCGCTCTTTAAGATAACTCGAAATCATTAGAACTTTGTCTACGAGGCTGAACTTCCATTACACGATCCAATAAAACTTTGTTCCTGTGAATTGTCATTCATATTTATTATGATTACATAGTTATGACCTGGCCTTGGGACTACTGAGCCGACAAAACAATAACAATAAAGTAAAAACAGTAAAAAGTAAAAAAAAAAAACATACAAGGGGCCTTATTTTTCAGAGGTAATGTTACTATATATATGTATAATAACTGTAAAGTAAAAATAAATCAAAACTTTATACGTCCACAGCTGAGCACAGAGGCCTCCTCAATTAAAAGGGATGTGGAGAAATAAGTCCGCCGCGTTGCTCCAATGCGTGTGGGCGGACGCAACATGTTCTCGAAATATTTTCTTAGACATGTAGGTTTCCTCGCGACTAAGTAGTTTTAACTTTTGACAAAATAAATAATTTAATAAAAAAAATACTGTATTTGCGGCTACTTTGCATGCCCCATTGAACGTTTTCCGCTCAGGTCTTAGCCCTAGTGGAAAAGATTGAAACAATTAGTGCAGTGTTTCATGACAAACATTTCTTTCATGAAACTGTAGTGACGAACGAAATCACAGTCGACCTGTTGGTAAGTGGTTACTGCAGCCTATGGATACCTGCAGCCAACAACAAAATTAAGTTTACAGATATGTTGTCATCCCTGAAGGCTCAAATGAAATGTCTCACAGCCTGTAATTATACTCGTTCTCTATTCCATTCATAAACACACAGGTTATTAATGCACTAAAGAGGAAATATACTGACTTTTTCTTGCTGATGAATGAAAATAGGGAACGACTTTTGGCTAAATCGAAATCCAAAAATCCTCTGAAAGCATTACTACTGTTCAAGCATTCCTAGACAGGCGTATATTCACTAGTAGAAGCAAAATAATAAGGATACATTATATAAATTATATATGTAGGCGGTAGGCACACTTTTGTATATTCAGTTTTAAAGAAAATAACAAAATACCTGAAATTTATACAAACAAAATTCGTTCATAATTGCGAAGGGACGTCTGCGATAGGGGCCGCTTATACGTATAAAGTTCCGATATTCTTTCATTATGAATGCAAAAAATAAAAATACACTTTGAGTATTACTTTCTTTGCTTTTGGGCTTAAAGTTTTTCGCGAAAGTTGAAAATAAAATACTTAATACATGTTCTCAGTACCTAGTAGTCATTACATCTTTACTTTATATACTCGTTTGTGCGTCTGCTAGTGATCGAGTAACTTCCGATGGACTTGATCGATTGAGGTCATTTGTATTTAGTAGAATAGTTGTAGCACGAATGGGTCTGCTCGACCGGGGAAGGAGCACGCTCTCATAGAATACAAGTGTAAAATGGCAGCTCAACGCTGCTTTTTTGTATGGTGAATGTAGAGAACCGGAGACCCATTTTATTGGAAACGAGGCATTCCATCTTAGATAGATGTAGATGTCTATGGGCCACAGTAACCATTTACCTACTGTGTGCTCGTTTGTCATCCTTATCCTATAAAATAAAAAGGTATTAGTCACACAATATAATAGTGCTAAAATCTGGAACGATTTGACACCACCAGTCCGGTCTGCCTTATCACAATCTACCTTCCGGCGGAATCTGGATCTGGAATCCAGATTCGACAACAGTCCCTGGCTCTGTGTGGCTCTGATATCCCCTCAAATTAGTGTTTTTTTTTTAGTATTGTTAGTTTTATTTTAAGATACGTGTGTTTCATCACTTGCCTAAGATTCTGAATTGTTATGGTGTAAAAGTTGTGGCAGAATAGCAGGAGTAATGGGTGTGCCGTTACAACTGAGTCACAGACCGTTTTATCACAACTAATTATCAAGCTGTCTATTTAAATTTTAACATTGTATTTTTGTGGCAAACAAATACTTATTACTTTACTTTGCTATAGCCATAAAAATGTCTGGCATTTCCCATAGCCACCTCTTACAATACAAACCTGATGGTATTGGGTGGTGGATGGTGGATTCTTACGTCGCCACCCCATCGTTAAAGACTCATTGTACTTCATACTTATTTCTCTTACGACGTACAGGTGTATCTATTCTAAAATTCAAAGCTCAAATCTTATAGGCTAGTGGGAGAGAATAACTATGTGAAGAAATCTATGGTGTTGGCCTATGTTCAGCAGTGGAATTTTGATAGGTGTAAGGAATGAATACCTAATGAATGAGTGTTCAGTATCCTAAGTAGTAATAATATAAATACAACACGCGCCACCACTTTGCAAGCCTCGCCGTCGGCTCTACACTCTGAGTGACGTAGAGTTTTTAAAGCGAAAACTTCTTTAGTATCGTTGTGATTTGAAGCTCGATGAAACGAAAAAACGACTAAAGAGGACAAACACTATATCTATAGGATTTAGCTTGCGAGAGAATGAGATAGAATACAGTACTTGCCGATTTATATTTATTAAGTCGTGTTTAGGCCATCTAGTGTCTATTTTACGTACCACCTGAAGTCAATCAATTTGTTCGCTAAAATGACTTTACCTATAGAATGAAGTAAATGACGCTATTACAAAGCAATTTTACTCAAAAGAAAATATTCTTTTTCTGAAGGTTTCATTTCTATCACATGTAACTAATACATGTTTTTGAAGTGAAAACTTCTTTAGAATCGTTGTGACTTGAAATTCGATGAAACGAAAAAGCAACACTAAAAAGAGACAAACGTATACATCCATAGGATTTAGCCTGTGAGAGAATGAGATAGAATACGGTATACAGTGTTTCGTGTGTTCGGTCTCCTTATCTGAAGGTTTCACACATGTTTTTTTTTTTGTAGAATAAAGCTGGTTTTTCAACCAGCACACAGTCCTGATGGTAAGTGAATCGATCGAGTAAGAATCAAAATCAGACGCGTTGTCACCCCTGGGGACTAAATGGAATGCCTCGTTTCCATTAAAAAGAGGTTCTCTATACTCACCATACGAAACATAGCAGCTTTAAACTACTATTTTACACTGGTATTCCTTCCTTTCAGCAGCGTGGCTCTACCACGTACAAAATTCTATATATAACTTTTATCAAATTCTAACGAGTTTAATATCCATATGTTTTAATTTTCACCCATAGTAAACAATTTCGGGTTCGATTTCAGCTTCGGTCATTTGCCCTTGCCAACGGCTGATTTTACACGCACTTCGCGCTGTAAGCCTCAGTGCTGTATTGAAACGTACTGGGATATCCATTATCTGTGTTGACAAACTCGACATATAATTTTGTATATCCCTCAATAATACCATCTGTCTTTAATGCTAGCTATATTTCTGTTTTATAGCTTTATGTTAGTAAAGTTATATTATTTGTCCAAGTTGAGTTAACTTCAACGAGGTCAACCGACGGATTCAACGTGGCTGAGTAGCGTTCGGGTGATTATGACACATCTTTTCGTCACGTATTCGTCAAAACTTGAAAACTGGAGCATACATTGAGTGCGTGTTGTCAGTAATGACATATAGAACTGAGATGTTTTCTTTTACTGCTGGCCGTATGAAGAAGGTTAAGTTCGCTCAGCAAGCTATGGAAAGGGCTATGCTCAACGTTTCTCTGCGCATTGGAATTCATAATTAAGATATCTGCAGTAGAACATACTTACCGACATAGGAGAAGGGATCAGAAATCTGAAGTAGCGATGGGTCGGCCACACAGCTCGAAGAATCAACTACCGATGGAGCCAAAAGATTTTGGTGTTATTACTCCTCAGGCCTCCTACCTTTAAACGAAGTATAAAGCGGCCTTACGCACACCCTATTAGAAGGAGTTACGAACTGGTAAGTCATGCCAAAAGTCAACAGATGCAGTTGGCTCAGAACCGTGTTTTGTGGCATTCCTTGAGAAAGGCTTATGTTTGGGAGTGGACATATGAAGAGCTGTAATGATGATTATGATTTAGAATTATATTTATTGATTTTATAAGAACCTTCTTTAGTCGTATACTAGATGTGGTACCGTTCCTATCATAGGCACCAGTGACTAATTACCAAAATTGTTATTTATTACTACCTGTGTATTGAATGCAAGTATGTTTGTTGTGAGAAAATAATATTTATTCATTTATATAATATCACTAACTAGCGCTTCACCCCGATTTGGACGTGTGGAAACATCTACGCGGTTTTTTCTGTTTACGTGAACTTATGTTATATTTATGTGAACTTTATACTGGACAAACGAGTGTGAGGTTTCTGGATATTCCTTAAATTCCACGTCGCCACCATCGATATGACGCTCTGCTAGAATGACGCAATCTCTCGCTCACTATCGATCCAACCAGTATTTTAAGGACGCTCCGACATATACGAAATAACCTATCCTACTATCCAAGTAGTTCTACTAGTCCTGCTGATATTATAAATGTGAAAACTTGTTTAGAAGTTTGGATGTTTTTGTTGCATGGATTTCTCTGTGGCCCCATCACGCAAAAACTATACTGAACTTTATGATACTTGGCAATATTTTTTTTATAGAATAAGGGTGATAAACGGACACATAGTCCACCTGATGGTAAGTGGATGCTGTGGCCCATACCTACATTTATTCTCGATTAAGAATCAAAATGCAGATGCGTTGTCACCCCAGAGGTCTAAGATGGAATGCCTCGTTTCCAGTTAATAGGGTATCCGGTTCTTTACACTTACGATACGAAACACAGCAGCATTAAGCTGCTATTTTACGCTGGTATTCTGTGAGAGGGTGGTCCTACCCCGGTCGTGCCAACCCATTCGTGCTACAACCATAATATAGCTGCGCCGTGGTTCTACCACTTATTATAGATAACATACCAGAATAGGACATAGGCTATGTTTTGTATATAAAGTTTTAGTCTATCGTAGTATTTTTAATCCATGGTGCAATAAAAAGTTGGTCTGTTTTTAATTAAACGCGAACGGATCCGGGGTTAAAAGCTAGAGTATAGTAAATTATTTAGTTTTTAAATTATTAGCTTCCTGAAAAATTGTTTAAATTGATGGAAAATGGGTTTCTTGCTGGTTCTTCCCAAGACAGAGGTTTTTTCCGTACCAGTGGTAAATTAAACAAAAGAGTAAATTTCAATAAGTATTATTTAAAATCTATATCAAATAAAAAAGTTTCTGTTTCCGTTTCAATACATCCAAATCCATAAAATGATACCTATTAAAACATACATAACATAAACACTCACGCCTGTCACCCAGAGGGGTAGGCAGAGACTACGGACTTCCATTTGGCACGATCCTGGCACACCTCTCTCGCCTCCTTTACATCCATATATATACGCATACACGCTCGTCGGTTAAGGGTACTCCTAATCTGTTTTTATAATTAAAGTTTTAGACGAATATACAGCTATTTAGGGTTTAGGCATGTGTAGGTACTTAAAAGTTTACTACTGACTGACTTGGGTACTGTAAGTGATGATTTAAGAATTTTTTGGGGCAACAGAAACATATTAACATTTTATCAGTACAAATAACTTCCGGCATATTTAAAGCGCTTACCGCAATTTTAACTCAAAACGGTTCTCTTTAATTAGAATCACTTTAATTAAATTTACCTTTGAATGCTAAATATTTGCAATACATTACGATAAGAGATTACTTATTATCATTACGTTATTTAATTACTTGGTAAGATATAAAAACACAGGGTTTTCTCTTTTGTATTTTAAAATAACTTGTCTCGTTTCTAAAAAGTTGCAACATTAAATCATAACTATCTTATAATTTTAGTAATTATTTGGAAGACGCTGTTGCTATATATAAGTAAATAAAATAAAAAGTTTCTCTGTATTTTGTTTCTATAAAATTGAAGAAAAATCTCTTTGGTTCTACTGTTTGTATCTGGCTGGTTTTAATATCAGTACATATAGGACATTAAGAAAATGAAAAATATAAAGTAAAAACACTTTCCGCCATTTTCAATTGTTTTCGCAGAAATTCGCCTTACTGAGGTGATACATATAGTTACATTTGACAGGCAGTTTGGCAACAGCAGTTTTGTTCTTATTTTGAGTTGTTATCAGGAAGACACTGCTGCCCATCTCCTCTTTCAGTTTCCCTGGGGATAACATGGGTAGTGGATTCTCTTATACCGCCACTAACATTGTCAATCATAATTTTAGTTAAAGTTTTAATTTATAATATAATTTTTAATTTATAAGGTAATATAATTATAATATAATAATATTTTTTTTCAATGTTCTATTTTACCACGAACTCGACCTTACATAAACTTCGTGAAAAAGCCAGTATGACTAAAAAAATTAACAATGTTTCAAGTAAGAGACTCGTGAAGCTCGTCATCACGGATTCGGTTAACGCGCCAGATATTTTCCTGTATCAAACCCTCTCAGGAAGTAAGGGATTATTATATTAATAACAACTCTTTTCTTCCTTTTTAATTCTTTTATTGTATCCTATATTCATTTTTATAGACCTTTTTAGACACATTAACTGCATGTTATTATTAAAGATTTGTATAATCTCACTACGAGTACGTTAGGTAATCGGGTTGGCTAAGCACTTACCCTTAGCCGATATCCTCGCACTGATAATATTGATATAACATTTTAAAGAAAAAATGTTGTTGTCGCCGTTTTCGCATGAATACAAGTATAATAAATAATAATGGCACTTGATGATTGCCAAACATTTGTCATGGTGTGTTTGCTATTTGCAGAAGAACTATGTACATCACTTCAATCTCTTAATATTAACCTTGTTAATAGATTTTTTTTACATATAAATGGAGGTAATAAACGAGCACGCAGTCCACTACTAGATACATTGGCTTAAAGACGTCAACACCTCGATTTGAAATCAAAATGCAGATGCGTTTTCAGCCCTGAGGACTAAGAACGAATGCCTCCCCAACATCAGGAAAGGTCCTCGGTTCTTTTTCAATAATGAAGCAGAAAAAGTCCTTCAAGAAACGAGCTTACTCCTTTTTAAAAGCCCGGCAATGCACCTGCAATTCTCCTGGTGTTGCAGTTGAACATTGGCATGCTCATTTGCCCCCTCTTCTATAAGAAAAAAAGAAACATCACGCTACTATTTCACGCTGGTATTCTATGCGAGCGTAGTCCTTCCCCGGTCCAGTCGACCGTGATGTAACTATAAAACACCGTAGTGTGGCTCTACCACGTAATGATAAATTGTAAAGATTCTCATTTTATTTAACAGTTTCTATATAACCTCTAGTTGATGAGCTTGAGAGCTAGGCTTAGCGTGAGAGCTACGTTGCAGTTTCAAAAGAAAATAATATCGGAAGATTTAATTATCTGCTTCTTGCTGACATGTGACAGTCCTTGCCTTAAAGCCGGGGATGTACTCGTATAAAGGCTGTAGCTTTAATTTTACTTTAGCTTTTTTTTAAAGTTCGGAGCGAACGAGCTACATTAGACTTGAATAGATGCATAAAACTTTGTGATATTTCACTGTTACATTAAAATGCATTGGACTACTCAAGCAAGGGTTGAGTAAGGATTTTAATTAAAACATTTCTCGTCTCGGTTTCACAGGAGTTATAACCCGAAATACAATAAAAAATAAAAACAATATATATTTTACTGGACCAAATTCTTTAACCTGATTTTAAACAAAATATTTTACACAGATAATTAAAACAGTCAACCCTATTTTATACTTTTATTCCGTTGGCATGTGTAGGCATTAATATCCCATTGCGATAATTATCCATAAATTATGAGCAGATAAGAGCTACGAAAATAATTCAATTAACTTATTCGAACAAATACTATTGCAAAATTTATTTGCAAAGTTAGTTCTTAATATTTTGTCATAAGAATTTGATCAATTTCTTTCAAATAAATACACGGACGAAGTCAAAAGTAACAAAGGTAACAATAGATTTTAATTAACGAAATTTTGAAACAATAATTGACCTTATAAATATAAGCAGGCCTCTTTGTGGCTGCTATATAAAAGACAATAAGTTTAAATGAGCAAAGTTTGTGCGAGCAGGCAAACAAGTGGATAAGGTGCTTCAAATTTTCATTCCCGCTAAAAATATTAAAATATTTTTTATATCCAGTGCTTATAACCTTTACGCGCGGTTGAAGTATCACTTATTAATATTTATTATTTTTTTAATCTTTATTGAACGTTACAAAAACATCAAAAGCCGGACTTAATGTTAGAAAAAGTTTTCTCTGTCAGTCAACCTTAGAGCAGTGATAACACACCTGAGGTTACAGAGAACATAAAATATATTAAAAAGTACTCGTAAATAAAAATAAATACTATCATTTGTTTCTGTTTGTTTTTAATTTTCTCTTTATTTTTATTGTTGTAATTTATAAGTTCCTTGCCGTTTCTTCCCACAAGGTCTCCCGCAGTAGGTGCATAGTTTTTTTTAAAGTTGAATAGTAGTAAAATTATTATACAATGTATAATGCCTGGAAATAGACGACGACGGTAATGATATAATTTAAAATTTAGAGGAAAACTATATACTGCTTTGGGGTATAATTCAGAAACGCGTTAGAATATTATAGAAGTCAATATATCAAATAAAAGTAATTTTTTTATAGAACCTGATTTTGATGTTAGCACATTTTTATGTTGCTATTGTCCACCCGATTTTCTATTGTAACTTTTTCTATTGAAATAGTCTGCTATTGGAACTCGTTTTTGTATTTCAATAGGAATTAAGCCAGAACTAATACGGCCGCAGTGTGTCACTGAGTAGTATATTATTGTATATTTTTGTTCGTATTATATATTCAACTTTCACTGTCGTCACACCGAAAATTCAAAATTTAGTCATACATTAGTAAGTTTGAGAAACAAAATCTATAAAAATAAAAACATTCCACAAGTCTGATAATTAATATGAAGATACAGGAAGGATCAAATAAAAGAAAAATTAAAGAGGAATTCTTGTAAAACTTATACAAACAAAGTTCTTCAGAATGCCTGGGATAGGGATCAGCAACACAGATAAAGTTCCAATGTCCGTTCATTATAAAGTTTCAAGAGATGTAGATCAAAAATAATAGTCAATTGGAATATTTTCTTTCCTTTTGTTTGTGGTATTTTTAAGAAATGTAATAAATATATCTTATAAATTTTTCTTTCAACAGTGAATCGGTTTCCAGATTTCCACTTATGTTATTTTTGCCGTCAAATGAATTATATTTGTAAAATCCTGTGATCAAAGAAATTTCTACATATACTTCTTAGTAGTTTATTGGAGATATTTTAACGTGGCCGGTTGATATAGCAAAAAATACTGATACATTTTATTATATCAGATTAATATTAGTACCATTGGTAAATGGTGGCTAGGTTTTACGCCATCTATTCAATAATGCATGTATCTGTAGATCACAATCAAAGCTAGTTAAAATACAATACATTTATATTCTATTACAGCCTATGAAAGTCCAATGCTGAACATAGGCCTCTCCGTGCGACATAATAAAATCCATCGCGGAGGGTTTGCCAGATTCTCACACTGGCAGGCAGGTTAGCAACCGCAGTTTTGAACAAGTTCCTTGTCGCACAGTACAATTGACGGATGGGGGCTAGGCGAGAAAAAGTGTAGATTTTTCCGTCACGACCCTATAGTCTGAGCGAGATGGATAATATCTCTCGCACTTTTATCTTGCCATGAAAGAAATATTATTTTAAATCATGCTTCATTTTAATAGACGCTAGTAATTCATTTATTTGTATTTGTTAATCAATAAAATAATACGTTTATCAATAATAATATACTACGAAAGGAACTTCGTTCCAACCGAGTGTTCCCGACACTCACGCATGTTTTTTTTTAGTCAGCTGTTATCAGGAAGGTGCTGCGGCCCATCTCCTGTTTTAGTTTCCCTCTGCCACCTTTTACGACACTCACGGGACGATATGGGGTAGTGAGAATTCTTACATCGCCGCTATACCACTACCGCCACTACGCAGTGTTCGGGAGATTACGACACATCTTCTCGTCAGGTATACCTGAAAACTTGAAAATAAGATTATACAACCAGTTCATGTTGCTAGTGATGACATATGGATCTGAGACGTGGTCCTTCACTGCTGGCCGTAGCGAGCTATGGAGAGAGCTATGGCCGGGTGTCTCTGCGTGATAGACTTAAAAAATTAGGATATCTGCAGTTGTACCGATAGAGTAATCGACATAGCCCAATGGATTAGTAAGCTGTTAATGAGCCGGCCATATAGTTTGAAGAACCGACAACCGATGGTAATAAAAGTTCTCGAATGGCAACCTCGTACTGGTAAGTGTAAGTGTAGGGAGGCCACTAGATTGAGTGATGACCTGGTAAGGTATGCAGGAAGTCGATGAATGCAGGTGGCTAAAGTCCGTGCTTTGTGGCACTCCTTAAGGGAGGTCTATGTTCAGCAGTGGACTTATGAAGGGTTGTAATGATGATGATGGTTTTTGTTACTGATAAATATTGCATAGTATTATTTTCCATTTTTTAACTTTTAGAAAAAAATAAAAAAAAAATATTTTTAACTAATGTCGAATTTATTTTTAGTCGTTATTAGGAAGACGATGCTGCCCATCTCCTGATTTGTTTCCCTCAAATTTAACTGCGGTTGCAATCTGCTTGCCAAGCGTGGCAACTATGAAAAATATCCCCCTATGAGACGATCTATTGGGGAGGCCTATGTCCAGCAGTGGACTTTAATAGAGAGTTTTTTTTTTTTTTATAGCATAAGTGTGACAAACGAGCACACAGTCCACCTGATGGTAAGTGGTTGCTGTGGCCCATAGGCATCTACATCTATCTTCGTTTACGAATTTAAATGCAGATGCGTTGTCAGCCGTGAGGACTGAGATAGAATGCCTCTTTTCCAGTAAAAAGGGTCTCGGTTCTCTACACTCACCATACGAAATACAGCATTAAGCTGCTATTTTACGCTGGTATTCTGTGAGAGCGTGGTCCTTCCCCGGTCGAGCCGACCCATTCGTGCTACAACTATACTATTAATATAGCTGCAGCATGGCTCTACCACGTATAACGAGTACCGTTAACAACGATAATGTCGAATTTTAATTATCTGCGTGGAAGATAGATAGGCAGTCAGACGTCGAGGTGATCTTAAACGTGTTTCGTGTGAACTCTAGTGAGTTTCCCCCATTTCATCCCGTGGGTGTCATAACAGGCGACTATGAGATATAACAAAAAATTCTTTTGGCTTCCAATAGATGGCAGTATATCCGTCTTGTATACCGTGTAGTGGCGTTGTAAGAATATGCACTACCCCATATCGTCTCGAAGGTGTTGTAAGAGGCGACAGAGGGAAAATGAAACAGGAAATAGGCAGCAGCATCTTCTTGACAACAACTCAAAATAATAAAAAAACTGCAGTTGCCTACCCGCCTTATGCAAAATCCCCCCATGAGGCAATCTATGAGGAAGGCCTATGTTCAGCAGTGGACTTTTATGGACTGTAATGGATTTCAGAACGTCATAGGGGAACAACGTCAAAAGAGTGAGACGTCTGGTGTTGCCGAATCCGACTGTCAAGGCTAATCCTTCCTAAAACAGGAGAGGCTTATTTCCAAGTTATGTTAAGTGTGAAGAAGAATTAACTCGTGAGACCATCAAGTAACATAATAAATCTCCCCGTAAGTTACGCAGCGCATATTCGTGGTCGTTAGATAAAGACAATAAGTTTAAACAAGAAAAGTTGGTGAGAGTCTACAAACAAGAGGAATTGGCGCATTAAACTTTCTTTGATTCCGGACACTGAGTACTGAGCCGCTAATTTGTTAGAATAAAATAAAATTGAAAAAGTTTAATATTTGAGTAAGTAAAAAAAAGAGAGATCATGGATTAAACGCATTTCAGAGTACGCGAGCACCCGGTTTCGAGTCTTATCTGAACCAAAGAAATTGTTAATTGAACCAGCAGCGTCTTCTTAATAACGACTAAAAATAAAAATAAATTGTTTGAGTGTTAAGTTGGTGTCTATTTGCTAACTATGGCAAACAGTTTTCCTATAAGACAGGTGCTAAAAACACTCAAAACATTTGGAATATAAAATAAGTTCTTTTATTTTGGTTCTCACTTCAATTTTTTCTGAATTATCCTTAGTCGAGTCTTATAACAAAATAGGATTAGGAAAACATAGTATAGCTGTAGTATATCTAGATTTATCGAGCACTATATTAAGTATACAAGTATCACTGTCACTATCACTATATGTTATGTTATAGCTATAGATATAATATATATATAGAGGTATACTCAATTATATTAAATACATAATTTGTTCTTGTCTGTGTATAAGATTACTTCTAACGAAATACATTTACTATCACAAATATACACAAATATATATTTTCGGGCTACTTTCATACTAGTAAATGATAAATTATTATTATTTCTGTACATTAGAAAAACAAGGAAAAGTGATAAAACATAGATAAAGTACTCTATGAATAAAAATCCCGTACATATAGTTATGTTTATTACTGATTTTTAATCTACAAAAATCTGATAGTGCTAAAACCATAACATGATATTATTAAAACTTCCTGTTACATCTGGTAACGCTGCCAAGCGGTGGGCTTTGCGTGAGGCCTATAATTTAGCAGTAGTCTGGACTGTGATAAAACGTACATAGTTGATAAGCTAAAGATGTGAGTATTAAAAATTCTTATAGATACATTTGTGTTACTTCTTATTGTGAAAAGTAGTACAAAGTTATTTTTATTTATCATTAGCCCACCTGATGGTGAGTGATAATAAAAACGAAAATGGTAGGCTTAGTTTAACAAAAGTTGTTAAACTGTTACTTGCTTACTTCTCACTCTTACAGTGCTTGATTACTATCTCACCTTGTGGTAAGGTGTGATCTGCTTTTATACGTGGTAGAGCCATGCTACAGCTATATTATGGTTGTAGCACTAATGGGTCGGCTCGACCGGAGAAAGACCTAGCTCTCATAGAATACCAGCGAAAAATATAGTATCATATGGTGAACATAGAGAACCGGATACCCCTTTTACTGGGTACGAGGAATTCCATCTTAGTCCTCAAGGGTAACGCATCTGTATTTTGAATCTTAATCAAGAGTAAGTGTATATGTCTATGGGCCACAGTATCCTCTTACCATCAGGTGGACTGTGTGCTCGATTGGTCACCCTTATTCTATAAAAAAAAGCTTGTAGATGATGAGGCGCACTGGCTTGACTTAACAGGAGCCTATTCAATTGTCCTTGTAGACACACGCTAAAATCCGATGGGAGGACAGACGCTGGCAAATTATTCCATACCATAGCTGTACGCATGAAGAACGATGAAACAAACCGTTCAGTCCGAATGTGTCATATGCCCGTATGGAAGGGATTGGGAGGAATTAAATAATGTAGTTCCTGCGAACACATAAATGTTTCCTGTAGAATGCCGAAAATCTGGCTACTCTGGACCTGATCATGTCTTATATAAAAAAATTATCACCTTTATCCTTAAGAACACTCTTTAAGACTACACTCCCTTAAGAACCAATATTGACTTCTTACATGTCCCATTCGCCTAGTACTCCAACTAATGAGAGGATGCCCTGTACTGTGTTTGACGATACAATGATGCAAAGGAGACTTAGTCCTTATTGGTTGTTTGTTCTATGACCTATATGATCGGCATATCGCTATTTCAGTTTATTTAAGTTTCTAAGTATTTGTTGGCAAGCAAAATGTTTCCGATAATAAAGGAAATATTATTTGTATTTTTCAAAAATGACTTGGTTAAATATTTGAATTTATTATGAATTCATTACTGTTTAATAACATAAATTAAATAGCGTGGTCTATTTATATGTGAATAATATCTTTATTGTGAATTATTAATGAGTACTCATTTATTACAAACGAAACACAAATTTAATTAGGTTGATGGTAAATAATATGGGCTTTGGTTATGTTTCAACAATTTTAATTTCAGTGAAACAATTGGAAGAATCGCAAAAATGATTGGAACAATTTTTAAGAAAATTATAAATATAAACATTCACCAGATATTAAATAGGTTTTACATATATTATTTTTATGGAATATGGGTGACAAACGAGTTCACAATCCATTTGATGGTAAGTGGATGCTGTGGCTCATAGACATTTATATTTATCCTCAATTAAGAATCAAAATGCAGATGCGTTGTCATGCCTGAGGACTAAGATGGAATGCCTCGTTTCCAGCAAAAAGAGTCTCCGGTTCTCTATACTCACCATAGGAAACACAGCAGCATTAAGCTGCTATTTTACGCTGATATTTTGTGAGAGTGTGGTCCTTCCCCGGTCGAGCCGACCTATTCGTGCGACAACCATTATATAACTGCAACATGGCTCTATCACATTAAAATATTTTCTTTCCATTACTTTCCACTTCATTATTATTGACTACAACTGTCAAAATTTTGTTTCATGAAAAAATATTAACATGATAAGTTACCTATATATTGAATAAAATTGTTCCTTAGAATTTTATCTCATTTAGTTTTAATTACTTTTAACTACCGACGTTTCAAGTGCTCGTCAGCACCATTTTCCTATGTTCCTATGTAGGCCTATGTTCAGCAGTGGACTTTAATAGGATGTAACTGTAACGGTACTTGAGATGGGCTATAATATTGATGATGACACTGATATATTGTCGTTTGCTAGATTATAACAAAAATATTATATCAGAATAATAAACGTGGCAAACTGGAAATTGTTGCACACTCTAAACCTATTTGCTAATTCTATCTCCCTAAAGTTTTTGTTCAAAGCTATTATCTTTTATCTAATCAACGCAATGGAGCGTGAAATAGATTTATTTTCAGCGTTGCTAAAACGTTCGGTTATTATATTCTTAGGTCATCAAATATTTTTCGTTTATTTCACTTTGAAAAAGACGTTATTATGCAATATTTGCGTGATGTTTTTATTATTATTATTATTCTTTTTTCTTTAACATATTTATTACTTTGATATCTCGAATACTGTTGTCAACAGTTTGAAGTTATGCTGCTTGGCATGGTCTTAAAAAGACTTGAGAAAGAAAATACTCTTATCATGATAGTTGTTTCGTAAGATGTGTACTGAAATTTATGGTATGGCTGGTATTAATCATATATTATAAATGATGAATACCAGCGTAAAATAGCAGCTTAATTCTGCTGTTTTGGTATGGTGAGTGTAGAGAACCGGAAACCCTTTTTACTGGAAACGAGGCATTCCATCTCAGTCCTCAAGGATGACAACGCATCTGCATTTTAAATTTAATTCAAATTCAAATTCAAATTTTATTTACTTGTGAATACAGGTAATGATACAGAATAGATCTTTAAAAAAATTATGTTCGCTGCATTCAACCCTTAGGTATACAAATATTATAGTCACAATTATATCTATTACTTTTCCACAATTAAGTTATTTCATTATATTATTTATATTATAATTATATTAGAAAATTCAGCAATGATGTAATTATTAATTAGAATGGAATATTTACAATAATATATAGTCTAATCGAATGTTAAAAAAAATTATGCAATGTCATTATAATATGCATACTGATGCTTCGCTTAAATATTCATCGAATGAGTAGTAGCATTTCTCAATTAGAAATTTTTTAAATTCTTTTTTAAATTTATGAATATTTTCCATTTCATGAAACATAGGTGAAACATAGATGGATTTTATTTCTTAATCGAAGATAGATGTAGATGTCTATGGGCCACTGCATCCACTTACCATCAGGTGGACTGTGTGCTCGTTTGTCGCCCTCTATAAAAAAAATGTGTGCCGAGAACCGGAGACTCTTTATTTTTATTTACTTTTTAAGTGGTAGAGCCACGCCGCAGCTATATTATGGCACTAATGGCTCGGATCGACCGAGGTAGGACCACGCTCTCACAGAATACCAGTTTAATGCTGCTGTGTTTCGTATGGCGAGTTTAGAGAACCAGAGAAACTTTTTACTTGAAATGAGGCATTCCATCGTAGTCGTCAGAGGTGTCAAACGCATAGATCTGCATTTTTTTTTGTATACAATAGGGTGAAAAACGAGTAAGTGGTTGCTGTGACCCATAGACATCTACATCTATCTTCAATAATGAATCAAAATGCAGATGCGTTGTCACCCGTGAGGACTAAGATGGAATGCCTTTTTTCCAGTAAAAAGGGTCTCCGGTTCTCTACACTCACCATGCGAAACACAGCAGTGTTAAGCTGCTATTTTACGCTGGTATTTTGTGAGAGCGTGGTCCTTCCCCAGTCGAGCCAACCCATTCGTGCTACAACTATACTACTAATATAGCTGCAGCATAGAAGATAAATGTAGATGTCTATGGGCCACATCATCTACGTACCATCAGGCGGACTGTGTGCTCGTTTGTCACCCCTTTTCTATAAAAATAAATCTTACGACAGCCACAGTTTGATATGATATAGAGGATTTCTTATGGCGCCACCACACAAGTGACTATAGGATACAGTATCTACATACCATAAAGTGTGTGATATGTTTGCATAGTTTATCATAAAGTTACCAAAAAGAAAGCAAAGTCAGTGAATTTATTTTCGTCAGCATAAAGAGTAAAATAAAGACAATAGTAATTGCTGCATTTATAGAGATTTAATAACGCGGTCAATAAATTTGCTGAGCTGTGGCTGCTATATGAGGGAAAATAAGTTTTAACGAGAAAAGTTGGCAGGATAGAATCGGTAAACAGGTTGATAGTGATATTGCACTTTAGTCTTAGTCGTTATGAATAATATTGCTGTGAAATTATAGTATGCAAAATTGTAACTTAAGTTAATTTAAATACAAATATTATTTTAAAAAAATATAGGTAATGTATACGCTGGAAATTTAAAAAATAACAACGCTCAACTATTTTGTACCATGTTGGCATGTACAATTTATAAAGAAACTATATAATCTGATATAAGTTTTTTCATCACAATATGTCAGTCAAAATATTACAAATATAAATCGTAAAATAATAATTCATTTCTTAAAAGTATTTGTGTAATAAATATTCCTTTGATTTATTTCTAAAAATATGTTTATCATCTATATTCTTTGTTTTGTTACATACAAACATGAAATTGTTACACACAATTATTCGTTATCTTTGTTATTTTAATTTAAATTGTAGCTTTTATGCGATTTTATTTTTATTATTATGAGACGTTTCTTTTATTTTTTATATCTTTCATACTTGTAGCTAAATGATGATGATGATTATTATAAAAATTGCTTGATGATTATAAAAATAAATATATCCAAAATTTATAATGAAAACTTCGTCGAGTAATTCTATACAATCCTCCGATCTTTTTCTGATAGTTGAATTGATTTTTAAATATAGTTAAAAAAAGAACATTAAAAATTAACAATTAAGTGTCATCTATACAAATAAATAAAATTGAATTGTCCGTTTGTAAAGTCAAAATAACAGCTTTTAACTAAATGCTTTCAACGAAAGTATATACGATGTTTATAACAAAAAAAATATTTATAACATATTTGTCTGTCTGTCTGTTTGTTCCAGCTAATCTCCGAAACGGCTGGACCGATTTTGACGGGACTTTCACTGTCAGATAGCTGATGCTATAAGGAGTAATTTAGGCTACTTTTATTTTTTTTAAATAATCAGGGTTCCGAACGAAAAAATTAAAACCATGAAAATGTGAACAAACCCGATTCAAACAGAAAAGCAAAATAATAAATTACTAAAAATTATTCTATGCGAACGCAGTCGCGGGCACAGCTAGTTAACAAATAAATCGTTTTCGCAAGGAGACTCCTTCTTCTATAACAGGTGTGGCACGTCTTGTAATTAGACATCTTAACTGTAAGAAGGCTCATTGTTGTTCAGGGGCTAAATTTAACAAGAAGTATGTTGGCTATGAAAGTGGATGGATATAAGAGTAGAGTGAGGCCTTACAAAAGGTGGATGGGCTGTGTTAGCGATAACATGCGTAAGAAACGATTAAGTGATGAGATGGCGGCTATTCGAATTTTTAGGCTATTTGAATGAATTATCTACTATAGACCTATATATAGTACTTACCTACTATAGACCTAGGTCATAAAATTAAGATTAGGGCATTATAGAATTAGAATTAGGGAAGATATTGTTTCCTGTAATACAGGTTATAACCTAGTTCAGGAGACAGAACTCCATTGTATTTTTTTTTCTTTCTCTTTAAAAACGTTACCTCCACATTAGGATTTTCTCCTGTATCGTGGGGGCAGTTTACACACATAAATTTCACAAGGACAAACATCCAGACCCGGAACAATTATTTGTAGACTATACAAGTACTTGTTCCGTGCGGGATTCGAACGCGCGGCCCTTAGCGCAGCAACTCATTGCTAAGTCACTGCGCCACGGAGCCGTTTAGACATATTTGATTGCTCATAAACGTAATTTTATTTATTTATTATTTTATTATATTAGAGGAGGAAGGAAGGGGAAGATATGCTATGCCGACACCAAATAACTTGGGATAAGGGCAGAAAGAAGTAGAGCTGAAGCTCAGCTACAGAAGCTGCCGAGTGATATACATAATACAAATTAAGGCAGTAACGAGATAATACTTTAATGAGCTTATGTATTGCAACTTAACGGGAATTTAATTAGGTATGCATTTATATTCACTGTACTTGAAATTGAAAGCACTGTTGTTTGACGCTGCTTTCCGTCGCCGGTCAGGGAGTCCTATATACATAATATAACAAGATTATTGTAGCTTTATATATCCGAGCTCCAAGATATTTTGCGCATTATCCTAAGTCACTTCTTACAACACATAGGTACCTCTGTCAATTTAACGTGTAAAATCCTTTTAAGCAACAGGTTAATGAACATTATTTTTATTTATTTATTTAATATTTATTGTGCTATTTAATCTACTACCTTAATCTAAGGATTACATTGGACGGGAGCTGCCGAAACGAAGCCAAAACAAAGTTTTTTTTTATTGTAAGAACTTGCACTTACACACACATATGCATCTAAAATCTTTAAAAAAAGCATCTAAAATCATTCAACAACGTGGCTTTATGTGCATATATGTGCGTCCAACAGTGGACTTTACGGGCCGATAAAGCAAGAAAGAAGAAAGGTGTGGGCTTGAGGGCTTCAAGTAGAAGTTAAGTTAAGAGTTCGGCATCACTTAGAAGACACGTAGTTAGCGAGACAATAACTAAATTGTTTTCTGGCAAAACTACAAAATCTATTAATATTACAAATACCCACAACTATATGGTGTGGGGCGATGGGTCCTCGTACCCCATCAATCTAGTTTAGCTTATTTCAAGGTGGACTTAGTGTGACTGGCAAGGCGGTGTGGAGCGTCATCGTCATCCATCGATCAACCGAGGTGATCGTGGTCAGTCTTCCTAACAATGGTTCTTCCATTAGCTACTCCCACACTCATCATTCATCATCATCATCATTACAGCCCTTCACAAGTCCACTGCTGAACATAGGCCTCCCCAAGAATGCCACAAAGCACGGTCCTGAGCCACCCGCATCCATCGACTTCCTGCATGTCTTACCAGGTCGTCACTCCATCTAGTGGGGACGCCTCACTAACTTCGTCCGCCGGTACGAGGCCGCCACTCGAGAACCTTTTTCCCCATCGGTTGTCGGTTCTTCGAGCTATATGGCCGGCCCATTGCCACCAGCTACTAATCTGTTGGCTATGTCGGTCACTCTGTTCTACTGCGGATATCCTCATTTCTAAGTTTATCACGCAGTGAGACCCAAGCATAGCCCTCTCCATAGCTCGCTGAGCGACCTTGAGCTCTTCATCCGGCCAGCAGTGAAAGACCACGTCTCAGTTCCAGGTCATCACTGGCAACACGCACTGGTTGTACAGCCTCGTTTTCAAGTTTTGAGGTATACCTGACGAGAGATGTGCCGTATTTCCCGAACGCTGCCCAGCCGAGTTGAATCCGTCGATTGACCTCTCGGTCGAAGTTGACTTACCTAGTCGGACTATTTGTCCCAGGTAAACATATTCGTCAACAACTTGAGCTTAGTGCTCCCAACAACTACCGGCATAGGTGTGACATGGACATTAAACATGATCTTTGTTTTGTCCATGTTCATCTTAAGACTATCCGTTGGGGAGGCACTATTGAGGTCATTGAGCATAGTGCTTAGGTCCTCCAGCGATTCTGCCATAAGGACTATATCGTCGGCAAATCGAAGGTGAGTGATGTACTCCATTGATGTTAATGCCGTATCCTTTCCAGTCCGAAGCTTGAAAACGTCTTCCAATGCAGCGGTGAAGAGTTTCGGGATATAACGTCACCCTGTCTTACACCTCTCTGCAGTTGGATAGGTTTTGTACCTGGTTCGTACTATGTGCCATCGTAGCCCTATACTGTATGCAACACTTCAACACTTCGATATACCGACAGTCAACTTGGCACCGCTGAAGGGACTGCAGCACCGCCCAATTTCGACGGAATCAGGCTTTCTCATAGTCCACATACGCCAGATAGTGGCAAATTGTACCCGGACTTCTGTACAATTTGCCGAAGGGTGCATGTATGTGGTCTATGGTGCTAAAGCCTTTTCGGAAACCGGCTTGTTCGAGGCTGGAGTCGTCGAGTCTGCGCGAGACGATTCGTAATGACTCAAAACAGCAGCACGTAGACGCGGCTCAGAAGGAAATGGTCTGTGTTCTTCAAGAGAGCGTTGTCGCCTTTCTTGAAGAACAAAACCACCGCACTTCTGCTCCACGCCTCCGGTGTAGTACCATGTAGACGGAATTAAAGAGCTTCTGAAGGACTTCAGTACCAGTTTTCCACCGCTTTCAGAAGCTCCGCCGTAATTCATCCTCGCCTGGGGCCTTGCCGTTTTAAGGTGCTGAGAGCCATTCTAATCTCTCTCAGACTGACGTCCGGGATATCATCGGAATAGTGTCGGATAAGACTCGCTCTTGATCGTTACTCACACTGCGTGTGGCTCCAACGATGATGTACAGTTATAGAACTCCTCAATCTCACTCAAAATCTCAGGTGTCCGGAAACGACGCTGCCACACTCGGTCTTCAACAGTTGGCTTTTCACAGCAGACAGATCTCTGGCAAAGACTTTGGAGCCCTGGTTCCGCTCGATCGCTTCTTCACGAGCTGTATTGAAGTTGCGCAAGTCCCGCCGCATGCATTTGGAGATCTGTCTGTTCAGTTGCATGTATGCTATCAAATCTACTGAAGATTGCAGCTTCATTTCCCGTCTAACAGCCATGAGATTAAGAGTGTGATCGAGAGTTTTGTGTTCTTCTGCGGCGGGTCTTTAAAAACTTAGCTCCGACCGCATGGACAGTTTCACGAGCTTGTCATTCATATCGTCCACTGCATTGCAATCTTCTAGGCACTGAAAACGTTTTGTAACTCGAGCTGAAAGGTTTCGGGACTTTGGATTAGAGCACGAGGGGACGGAGCGTTGACTTCATTAGACGACACCTCCAACTTAACGTTTAGTTCAGTGTGCCTCTAACCATTCGGTGATCGCTACCAGTTTTCACCCTCGCGATCACTGAGACATCACTGAACAGTTGGCGTCTAGTCGTCATAATGAAGTCAATCTCATTTTTGTCGAACCGTCGGGGCTCGACCAGGTCCATTTCTGTGGGGCCGCTTCTGGAAGAAAGAGTTCATCATAAAGAGTCCTCTTTCTCCATGAAGTCGGCCAGCTGGCCCCCTTGGTCCGTTGCCCTAATCCGAATTTCCCTTTCAGCCCACTCTCTCTTGTGCCTAGTTTTATGGAAGTCTCCATTAACACCGTATAGTGGTTTTAGAGGAATGCATGGCTCTAGAGATATCCTCATACATTTCCTCCACCTCCTCATCGGGTGTGCCAGTTGGTGCGTAAACCTGTATGACCTTCAGCGAATACCGTTTGGTGATTTGAGTATAAGGTACGCAACCCCGTCGACACACTCCCAATTTACAACGTTGTTAACGAGAGACTTGTGGACGATAAATCCGACACCTCCTTGGGACAGATGGTCGCCTCCCGGTGATAGAACAAGTTGCCGGATTCGAGGATTACCGTGTCCTCTCTTCGGACCTCGGATAATCCTATAATATTCCAGCGCAACTTGTCTATCTCTTCTTCCAGCTCCAGGATCTTCTCGTCAGTCCTCAGAGTGCGTTATAAGTTGCCAGGTCGAGTCGTCGTAGGTGGCAACCGAACCTCCACCGGAGATTCTTAGCACCCCCTGCCCCGCCGTTACCATGGTCGCCACCGTAGCCAGGAATAGCGGGGCCGCCGGGGACTGGGGGCCGTCTCTTCGTAACTTTCTTCATTGGGGGATATTGCCGTAGTTGCCACGCTTGGCGAGCGGGTTGGCAACCGCAGTTTTTTTTTTTGTTATTTGCTGTTATCAGAAAGATGCTGCTGCCCATCTTCTGCCTCAGTTTCCCTCTGTCGCCTCTTACGACACCCATGGGAAGATATGGGGTAGTGGGTATTCTAAGCCGCCACTACACGGGGATCCCACACTCATCAACGGACTATTACAGACTAATTTAGTTTCTTATCATTTAGAAGAAAAAAAAAAACAGTAATAAAAATGTAATAAAGTTGCTTTAATAATATTTTATCAGGACTAATTTTATGATTAAATTCGTAACTGTAATGAGATAGAGAATACCTTTCTTAATTGCGAAATATCCCAAAACGATTAACGAAATTCACTGACTGTAGGGATTTTGTACCTAATATCTGCGAATAGGCGAAAAATCGACGGTTTTCTAGAAGTATTAGAATTTGACAAATAATTTTCGTGAAGTATCTTATTGTAAAATTAGCGATCCGCCTCGACTTCGCCTGGGTAGGATCTATTAATGTGGGATATTTAGATTTATGATAATCAAAGACCATTCATTTTATGATTTTTTTTTAAAAATCTAAGTTTTTCGGAAAAAATATCAAGATCACTCTTGGCATTGCTCTCTATCTGTTCGTGAAGTTTTATTACAATCACTTTAGCTATTCGGAAGTTAAGTCCGGACAGATAGCTATACAGAGAGAAAATTTGAAAAATTATTCATGTCTTAATTGCATGCCAGAGAGATCCTTCAATTTTATCTACATATATACTTATGTATAGATATAGATGAGTTATTTTAGCGAATAATTCGTAAATATTTAAAAAGTTTGTAGCATAAAATTAAAATTTGGGAATGTAAAATTATTACTTCACTTTACGAAACAAATGGGGTTTTCATACGCTGCCTCCACACGACTGTGTATATCCACTGACTGTGTATACATCGATAAAGGAATAAAAATTTTCGACAATATCAATTCTTTTTTGTATGTTTTTTATGATTGTAAGTGAAATAAAGGCAACGTCTAACAGAACACAGTATTTTTATTCTTGAAATATTCGACATATGTGACCCACGTAAATGAGATCAATTATGACCTCCCTGAGGTTCAATTAGGATCTGCATGACATTAAATTTGGACTGTATAAATATAATATCATGCAGGTCCACAACCCTAATTTGCATTTTAATTAAAACTCAAATGTTGATACAAAGTATTAATGTTATGGATATATATTATACTAATATATCTTCTTCTTCATCATGTTGTCAAAGTCCACTGTAGAAGGCCCTCTCCCGTTAGAGGCTTTGCCTTAATCGTCATGCTTGGCAGAAGTTGGCGACAGTACCAAACGTCTCTACCTTTTACGCCATCGGTATTGGTATTTAAAACTGAGGTTAACGAGATGTTTACGAGATCTAGCGGTAGCCATAAGAATTCAGTTCACACGTACTGAGCTGGCAAGCTTGTCGTGTTGGCAGACTTTGCATCGCATCAGACATGTAGGTTTCTTCATTATGTCTTCTTTCACCGCCAAGTACGTAATATATCAGCACTTAAAATTGCATGTAACAATTACGCTGGTGCCGGCGGGAACGGAACTTGGATTTTGCTCGTACTATAAATGATTACGATAGATAGATATATAGTAAGCCCTCGAGGAACTACGGGAACGATTCCGCAGGCTGCTTGATGCCTGTCTGGAGACGGGATTGTTCCCCTCGCAATGGAAGATGGGCAGGTTAGTCCTTCTGGAAAAGTATGGGCGCCCTGCGGACTCTCCCTCCGCCTACCGCCCAATAGTATTGCTCGATGAAACAGATAAGCTCTTCGAGAGAATAATAGCCCGTCGCCTAATCAGGCATCTCAAAGAAGGTGGGACTCAAATTGTCAGACCAGCAGTTTGGCTTTCGATTGGGTCGGTCGACAATAGACGCAATTAAATGCGCCAAAGCCCACTCGGACGAGATACTGGCGAGGGGTGGGGTGTTACTGGCAGTGTCCCTAGATATTGCCAACGCTTTCAACACCCTACCTTGGGCGTGCATCAGTGAGGCACTTAAGTAACACAAAGTGAGTCACTATCTCAGACGAATAATCGGGAACTATCTCTTTGAGCGATGCGTTCGTTGTCCCAAGTGGAAGGCAGGATAATAAAGAGGAAATGTCAATGTGGTGTTCCACAGGTACGGTTTAGCACCTGCAGAACACGGTTACGGCTGGGTGTTGCGGGGAGATCTTCCCCCGGGTGCTGATATAATCTGCTATGCAGATGATACGCTAATCACTGCCTAGGGTGAGACATATGAGGCAGCCGTCCATCTTGCCACTGCGTCGGTGGCACAGATTGTCGGCAGAATCAGAATGTTGGGACTGGAAGTGGCGTTAAGCAAGTCCGAGGCCATTTGTTTTCACAGGCCTCGAAAAGCGCTGCCATAGGGATCCAACATTATTGTCAGTGATGTTCGAATTCAGGTTGGGTCCGAAATGCGGTATCTTGGACTCATTCTTGATAGCCGCTAGAGCTACCGCGAGCACTCCAAGCGCTTGGCCTCTCCGCTAATGGGAGCATCAGCTGCCTTAAAGCGACTGCTACCCAATGTCGGAGGGCCCAATGCTAACTGCCGCCGCCTCTACTTGGGTGTGGTTCCGTCCATGGCTTTATATGGGGCCCTCAAATGGGTATGGGCTCTGACGGAAAGAACGGTCACCTTCCTGAGAAAGCCCCAGAGGGCGATGGCCGTGGGAGACGTACAAAGGTACCGGACGATCTCCTATGAGGCGACATGTCTCTTGGCGGGGTCCCCATCCTGGGATATGGAGGCAGAGTTCCTTGCGTCTTTGTACGATTGGCGTTCGCAACTTCGACATCGAGGGTATCGTCCTTCTCCCAGAGAGTGGCAATCGCGGAAGCTTCACGCTCGGCAGCTTATGCTTGAAAAGTGGAAAGAACGTCTAGCTCATCCGAAGGCAGGAAGCAGGACTGTCGAGGCTGTTCGTTCGGTCTTGTCAGACTGGTTAAACAGGCGGCACGGGTCACTGACCTTCCAGCTGGTACAGGTGCTTACAGGGCATGGGTGCTTCGGTAAGTATATGTGCCGTATAGCCAGAAGAGAGCTGACAACTGAGTGTCATCATTGTGGTAGCGACGAGGACACGGCGCAGCATACCCTTGAGGACTGCTCAGCGTGGATTGAGCTCGCGTCGTGATTCCCGTGGATGGGGACACCGCACCCAGCTTTAATTAAAGCTATGGTTGGATGCGAAAGGGCGGAATGCCGGCGTAACTTCTGCGAACAAGTAATGTTGCGGAAGGAGGCTGTGGAGAGGGAGAGAGAAAGGACGGCAGATACTTTTACGTGGTAGAGCCATGCTGCAGCTATATTACTGGTATAGCTAGCACGAATGGGTCGGCTCGACCGGGGAAGGACCACGCCTCACAGAATACCAGCGTAAAATAGCAGTTTAACGCTGCTGTTTTTGGTATGGTGAGTAGAGAACCGGAGACCCTTTTTACTGGAAAAGAGGCATTCCATCTTAGTCCTCACGGGTGATAACGCATCTGCATTTTGATTCTTTATTGAAGACAGATGTAGATGTCTATGGGTCACAGCAACCACTTACCATCAGGTGGACTGTGTGCTCGTTTGTCACCCAATCCTATAAAAAAAAAAAAAACTCCAATCCGCAGCCGGAGAGTTGGGCGCCGGAGGACAGCATATCAAGCTCACCTACACCCACCATAATTGAGGCTTAGGTGGCGGACACAGGGACTGACCGTCGTCTTTTAATTTTTTTTCTGCTTAAAATTTGAGACAAAAAAGTCTCAAATATTAAGCAGATGCGATGTTTCCGACCAAGTTCCGCTGAGCACTTAAAATTGAAAGAAAGGAGTCTAAACCAAAAATAGAAATTTAAATTGTGAATGCATGGGTTTACAATGGTATCACTTAATTTTAATTAACTATGTTCCGTTGTGTTTAGTATCATTTGGAAGGTGAAAGTAACCTTCGTTGACCATGACATTAGGACGTTAACCTCAGTGCCACCTCGTAGGCATGGGTGCTGTAATGCTCCCAAAATACGCGATACGCCGAGCGCTAAGCCTATCAGCTACCACGGCTCTTTAAGGAGGAGAAAAGAGCTTACTTAGAAATATCAAATCATCCGAGCATTACAATAATTTTGCGGTAATAAGTACAGTGACCGAAATTAAAAGTGTTACACGTCATCTCCGTGTCTGTTGCCGATTCTATCGCGCTAACTTTTCTCGTTTAAACTTATTTTCTCTTATCTGACTGCCGCAGGAGCATCGGATAGATTTATTGACGGCGTTATTAAATTTCTTGATAATTTTAATCTAACGTTTTCTGTTACTGTTATTTGCACTTGTAACTTTGAAGTCTTGGGTAGAAAATGTTTCGAATTTAAACCATTACTACAATGAACGCTGGTCGTGGAATCAAATCCAAATTGGAGGCAACATTTTTGATATTTACTTAATGGTTTTTGGGTACGGTTATACCTCCAACCTTCCGAATCATTTCAATCCTTTGTCATGCCAAAGCATTACAAATGACGACGCAATGACGAAGCAGAACATTTTACCAAATGCTTGGATCCACAACGAAAGCATGAAAACCTGATGTGCGTTTTATTGCCCAATGATGGAAAAACGATGGGACAATTCAATCATGCATTATATGCGCACACTTTAAAATGGATCCTGTAAATCCTGTAGAGTTGCGAATTGTAAACAATTATCAATTTTTCGCTATTTAAATCTACAATGCGCTTATCACTTTTAGTCCATTTATAAAGGTAAATTTATACTTAAAGAACTTAATTAATAAATAAATAAATGCTCTTCAAGTAAGAACTAGATAATTTAGTTTCTGTTTGAAAGTGGGTCATTGGTGTCTTATAATTGTTTATTATTGATTTATATTTATTACAACCTTCCATAAAATAAGGTTAATTATTAATATGACGAATAAAAAAAAAGATATTGGGGCTTTTCAAAGATAAGTATAATGGTGAAATTGTAAAAGAATTTGCTGGGCTAATATCAAAGATGTGTGCGATCCAATGACAAATAAGTAAAAAAATTAAGAAAACTATTTTAAAAAGTTGATCTGAATTGAAATCTAAATGTTTATTCATATCCCACAGAAAAACATTACTGGGGACGATTTTTCGCTTCCTTTCTTCGAAACTCTTTTACATTGTACAATTAAAATATGCCAATGTACTATTTACTCATAACAATTTAATCGTAGTACACAGATACAAATCCCAACTGGTTTACTTATTTACATATGTTTATCACCATTTCTTTAAAAAAGTTAAAAACTAAAGGCACATGAGTAAAATTTCTTTATTCATGTGTCAAAGGTAAGAAATCCACTTTCTAGCCTTAATGAATACGAAATATATCACTAAATTATATATTAATTGCAGGCAGCTGTGACAAACTCTTATATGAATCTTCGAGTTACTCATCATTAATATGCAGGAAGAACAACAAAATGAAAAACTTTTGTGGTGCAGACCCTGATCCGTATTTTTTATTTACACTACTCTTTTCACGTTCGTATTCCAAAAACAACTTGTAATTCTATTTCGTTGTATTTTACCATATAAATACACGATGAATCACTTTAATGGTCAATAGAAACATTTGAACTTTATATACATTTAATGTCTTATTATAAAACAAGTGATAGTAAAATAAGTTATTAATGAAACTAAGATAGAAAAAAATTTTTTTTTAAATTTATCAAATGTTACTAGATTGTTTCTGAGTATTAGAGTGTTAAAGTGTTAGTAGTTCTAATTTATATTATTCTTAGAAACAACCTTTACTGGGTACTCTGAAATCAGCGTACTAATCCTATTTATCATGTCATAGTGTAAATAATATTGGCCACATCTTCTCCGTAAATCGAATTTAATACTTTAGAATTTGAACAAATCTAGCACTGTGCACTAAGGGAAAAGGTTGAACTAATGATTTATGGACTTGATCATCGAGTTTTAAATAATTAGCCTATGAGGACTACGAAAATAGAATTAGTTGATAAACAATAATAAGTTAATGAGGTCATTTGAAAAATCATAATAAACAGTCACAGGACAATAATAGAAGTAGACATATTAAACAATATTAGTTATTAGGTAATGCTATAAAAACATGTTGACAGAGGCTTTAATGAAGATTATTACTATTTATAAAGAGCCGTGATTGCCCCTAAGGTGTATCGCCTCGAGCAAATCGTGTTCGATTTCCGTCGGCACAGATGGAATTGGTATTTGCAATTTGAGTCTGTATTTTAAAACAGGAAAATATATTTTTTAGACACTTTAAATTATTACCATGTAATTATTTGGCTCTGTTGGTAGGATATCGCACAATTTATTTGGCTCAAAGGCGTAAGAGGATGACAGCGTTCTTTGTCCATTGGGATAATATTGCCCAATACAAGGACAACGTATGGTAATTACAGGCTTTTGAAAAACTTTTTGCATCATGCGGCTATGTTTTAAAAATTTATCTACATCCTGACGTAATATTTCCATAAGGACGACCGAATTGACACAATGTTTCCATAGGGTCGACCAAGTCGACTAATCCAACAAATATAAGACCGTAGCAAAGTAATTGAAAATTAAATACAATCCGTTTAAAAACCAAGAAAGATACCGCTCAAAGCAGTTTAATGTACGGTTTTAATTAAGAAGCTATGTTACGAAGTAAAGAATCATCTTATTGTTTCATAGGTCTATTGGCTCTAAAACAAAATAAAATTTTCGTGCAGTGGACAACTTTAGATAGTTAATTTAAAGACGGAGCTGCTATATGCTACGGAGGCAATTACGCCCGCCATTAGCAACAACCAACGGAAAGAAATAATACATTTTTCAAGCGACAGAAAAGTGCGAAAGACAATACAAAGGAGGGTTTACACAAACAATTTTATGAACTGTATTGAGTTGCTTAAGCAAGCTCAATAAACACTGATTATGGATCTAAAAAGAAGACCAGGTTAACCATCCCCTAACACTTGGTACCTAAAATTTTTCAGTGAATTTTCACGTAATGTACATTCACTGACACCACCAAGAGAACTGCCCTCTTGAATAATGTGTACAAACTTAAAGTCATATACAAAATTATAACCTAAATCTAAAATTAAATAAATATTTATCTCAAATCTTTCGTACATCCGCCCTAAGCGATGTTCCACCTGATAATATATTACATTGCATTTGCATAAATAATGCAAACTTGTTACGTTACTAAGAAAGAACTGGAAAAATCTCAGTCATAAAAAATAATAAAATAGGTAGGCATTTTCAGATTAAATTCTTAAATTTCATAGCGCTATCTATCGCATAAACGCAGATGGTATTCTTAAAATTGTGTAAGATATTTATGACGAAATTCAATAGCAACATCTATTAACAGGCGTTTATTTAGAACTAAAAGTTGTTGATCATCGACATCAATCGGCATCCGTTATCCTTATGAAAGTAGGGGCAAACGAGCATGCGGTTCACCTGATGAAAAGTGTCGATCGCCGCCCATGAACAACTGCCACACCAAGGGAATTGGAGGTACGTTGCAGGACTTTTTAAAAGGAGTAAGTTTGATTCAAAGTGACTAAGTCATATGCGCCCGGAAAAATCGCCGGTTGTAAACGATTTCACAAAGAAGTCTTGTGAGTTATTATAATAAGGTACATTTCATTAACTTTATAAGAATTAACATTAGCTTCCAAATAGTGACCACATACAGTACGCTAGCTAGATGTCAACACTCCCGGCACCGTTGCCGAAAACACAATGGATGTTCTTTTAGAAATAATGACGCGTATCAATGACGAAAATTTACGAAAACGTCCATGTCTAACGATAAATTAAAAAACTTTAAGGACAAATACAAACGTTTTTAATTGAATGTACAGAACATTTTTAATTTTAATGGATATGATGACAGTCAAAAAAAACTTAGTAGGACTGCATGTCAGAAGTGAAAACTACTTAGCTTCGCCAATCTATAAACATGATTTTTGGGTTGTTAAGAAATGTTTTTTAGGAATTATTTTTTCATTATAAATAATTTTTATCAACGAACTAATATAGCAATAAAATTTTCATTTATTGCGATGTTTTACATCAAAAAGAATGATTATTATCTATATATTACATACAAACAAATTTATAAATACATATCAATTTTATAAATTTTTATCAGTAGGATTTTCAACAAATTTTTCATCAATTTTATTTATCTGAGCGTGACGGTCACGCGAGTTCAGTGTTTTTTCCCCATCCCAAAAGTGTCCAACATACCTAAAGAAGTTTTCACTTCAAATATAGAAAATTTTGTTATCATACCCTACATTTTAATGGAAGTCAAAAAATATCTATTATTATCATTTATATAAACTCACATAATATTCTGAATATCGAAGTTTACCCTTATCATCTTGATGATCACAAATATCATTAGCAATCATTTTGTTTTATTGTTTAATTGATATTATACACCGATTTATAAAAAAACTCACATATATTTTTTAAATTTTTAACAATTACCTTAAAAATAATATAAAATAATAAATAGTAAGCCTAAGTAACACTCAATAAAGAAATCAGGCGAATTGACGTTTGCGTTTTCTGTTAATGTAATGTTGTCACTCCTGAGGTCTAGATGGAATGTTTTTTTACTATTAAAAAAAGGTCCCTGGTTCTTTTTATTCTTCATACGAAATACAGCAGCATAATGCTAGTATTTAGTGCGAGCGTGGTATTTCCTCGGCCAATTCATTCGTGCTGGAACTATAATGTAGGCGTGGCTCTACCACGTTTAAAATTTTCAAGATATTAAATAGGCTAAAGCCATAGTGGAGCAACATTGGAATTTAGTAAAACAGCGGGAAATTAATTCAGTTTAGTAACTAAATCGTCTAGTCTGTGTTAGGCAGAGATCAAAGGCACGTTTCAATTTGCTCGCGACACGCGAAACTTTGACTACGCGTCAACGAATTTGCGTAGGATTGCACGTTTTCTGTTAATACCATGAGAGCTTACCTACTGAAGTTAATTTAAAGTGGTTCCATGGCTTTTGAGAGTTAAAAGTGCGTGAAGGTTTTATGATTTTTTTTAATTCGATAACTCTTGACAACTTGTTTTTTAGTTAGTCACCGATCAACATTGCATCGGCGGCCTGTTTCAGTCTAGTGAAAATTGAGGACCACTTAGATTTATTGCTAGCGATCGAATTTTAATACTAATAGTAGAATAAAATTCCTAAGTTGAGACAAGTATTCTATGTAAGAACACGTTCAAACGTTTTAATATCACACACATTTCAAGCTGTGATTATTTATAACCTCGATGATAAACGCCATCACATATCATGATTACAGTCCCTCACAACCACTATCGAACATAGACCTTCCCCAAAGAATGTCACAATGAATGCCTGAGTCACCTGCATCCATAAACTCTTCACATCTTATCACATATACAGATGAATAATTACATAAACATAATTCAAGCATGAAAGAATTTTGAAAATGCAAGTCAAGCGATTACAATATTAGCTCTAAATATAATGATTTCTTATATTTACACGAATATTACACATTGAATAAAAATATTTTAACAGATTTTTTCGTGTTCAATTTACTTATTTCTAATTCCCTATATTTCGGTGTTTTACAGCACCCATGATGAGATGTTTGTCGTCCCGATGTCGTAGTTAGCCCGGCTACCTTCAGTTTTTGAATATTATAGTTTAGTCTATGCTTGGGTTTGGATTTAGTTTTGTTAATTATAGGATCCCAAACAGATAGCAGCACTCATCCATCTTCTCTATTGAAACAAGGATGTTTTTTTAATTTCAATAGCCTCGCGTATCATCCTTGATAGGAGTCGGTGTTCTTTTGCGAGAATTTGTGGTCTATCAAATGTAATGTAATGGCGGGGGCCGTCTAGAATATGATCACAAACTGCAGACTTCCCGGAGCGTTGGGCTTTTTTCAAATTTAGGCTTGTGTATTTATGATTCGAATTTAGTGATTCATTTGTTTTCGCGCATCGATCAATAATAAAAAACTAGATACAAAATCCCATGCAAAAGTTCTCTAATAACTGTCTCCAATTGTTTTGACGTAATTCTAGTTATAATAAAAATACATTAATGTAAATTCAACCTTAAACGCAATGCCTAAATTTGTATTCACAAAGCTGAGTACAAATTAAAAGCGCACCCAAATGTTCGAGTGGGCGCTCTTACGGTAAGGACATGTTTCGTCACTGATTGTGTATCTAATTTTTTATTAGTTATCGATGTTTTCGCGCCATTTGATTTTTATTTGACATCTTTATGTACACAATATGGAAATTTGAATAACGCATTATTTACGAATACGAGTTCCATCGTGGCACAAGCGCTGTAGAAATATCTCGAAGGACTAATGATGTATAATATGGAGAAGCTACTGTAAAAGAAAACATGGTACATTATTGGTTCCAATGTTATCGTTCTGGAAATTTTGACCTACAGAACAAACCCCGTGGACGGCCGGAAACCCTAGTTGACAATAAAGAGTAGTATATAATGATCGTAATAGTATATAGTGATCGTGGAAGCGGATCCATCGCAAACCACGTCAGCGTTAGCGGCAAGCTTCGGTCTGAGTGATAAAACAATTTCAATACACTTGAAACACATTAGAAAAGTGAAAAAGCTAGAAAAATTGGAAACATTAATTGAGTGAAACAAACCATCAAACACGCGTCGAGTGCTGCGTTACATTACTCAACCGTCACAATAATGAGGGGATTTTGATTTTTGATCGTATCGTAATAGGAAACGCACGTCATAATAGTTGAACCCAGGAGAACCAGCCAAATCCTGCCCCAGTCGAAAGTTGAGTCAGAAAAAGGTACTGGTAAGTGTCTGGTGGACTAGTGCTGGTGTACTACAGCTTCCTATCTGAATTGTCAACAATTGCAAACCATGATGGAAGAGCTAAATTAGAGGAGCTGCGATTGGAATGTCTCCCACAACCACCATACTCCTCGGACAAAAAAGGAAAAAAATTCAATTCCGATGAGGTAGTCAAAACCGCCTTCGAAGATTTTATTTATTCTCGCTCACACAATTTTTTCAGCAAAGGAATCAATAAAATACCTATAAAATGACGAAAGTGCATAGATAACAATGGCACTTACTTTGATTGGTTAAATATATAATTTAATTATTTTTTTCGTTTTACTTTTTCCATATAAAACACCAATTTCATATTATGTAACGATCTAATATAATCTTATATAATGAAAAAAAAGAATACAGGACTGAGGAAATGTTTTGTGTGTATATACATTAGAAACCGAAAAACTTACCATCAGTTGGACTCTGTGCTCGTTTGTCATCCTTATACTATATAAAAAATTCTCTACCTTCTTAAGGTATTCATTGATGAAATTATGTACTGTTCATTTCCCGAACTAAACAAAGCTAATTTAGTTCAACTAAAATAAAGCAAAGTAATATACTTTAAAGCGGTGCGATAATTTACAATGATTTACGAGATTAGAGGTTAGCGTGGTAAATGGAGTAAATTGATTCTCTCTGTAGGTGGCATACTCGGGCTTATTGTGAAATATGTGTGTGAAATAAGCTCTTATTTAGCGAGCAGCGTGATTGTAGTAAATCCTGTTGTTAATCTCAATCTGTTTAGACTCCATGTAGACCACTAACTTACATGGGTTAAAGTTACAGTCTATATACACCCCACTGCTGGGTACAGACCTCCTCTCTTTTCTGAGGGTTTTAGGGCCCGGAAATGTTAACCACGATGCCCCAATGCGTGTTGGAGTACTTCATATGTCTTAGAAATATTTTTTTTTTTCTTATTTTCTTATGCATCGGTATAACACATTTATCAGAAAACACTAATTGATATCTTGATAAAAAAATGTAATTATTTAAATAGAAATATATGCTTTAGTTAGCAAAAACGAAAAGGGTATTTAAATTAGGTTGTTTCAGTTACAGTTACAGTGCTAAAGTCTTGGCGCTTCATTTTGCTGAAACAGACGCCAAACATTTTTACTTTATTATTTAAAAAAATATCATCGTACTCGTCAAGTAAAGCCGCTCAGAAGTCCACTGTTGAACATAATTCCAAAGGTCGTAGTGGGGTTCCGCCCTGCCTACGCATACCCGCCGCAAGGACGGGTTATGCGTAGACTAAACCCCCATGGTGTTCCGCCTTCGTCACATATTGGCAGGGCCACGGGAACGCTTTCGCACAAACCCGCGACCCCACCTTCACCTGCGCACCGGATGTTAGTGGGGGACCGCCCTACACTCCGCTTTTTATAAATCCAATGCTTCCGCACAAGGCTCTTACTATGTATACTTCCGGGATGGTGTTGTCGGTTCTTTGAGTAATACCGTTACCCTTGCAGCCTATTAAAGTCCACTGCTCAACATAGGCCTCCCCCATTGATTGCTTCATAGGGGGATATTTGCCATAGTTGCCACGCTTGGCAAGCGGGTTGGCAACCGCAGATTTTGATTTATAGTCGTTATTAGGAAGACGCTGCTGCCCATCTCCTGATTTCTTTCCCTCTATCACCTCTTACAACACCCACGGGATGATATGGGGTAGAGGATATTCTTACACCGCCACTACACGGTAAGGTAAGGTAGCATCTACACGTTGAGTAATACGGACTGCCTATTACTCCAAATAACGTGTTCATGACCTTTTAGAGTATTTTCAAAGTAAAGCAATAACGCCAGCAAAAAAACAACACGCCTTGGGTTTCGTAAGAGGCGACTAAAGAAGTGGTAAAATTAAAAATTTTGTACAACCGATTTCAATATAAATTATTAAGGATAACTCAAAAACTACTGGGCAGACCTTGATCAAATTATTATCAAGTTATTTAAAAATCGGTACGAATTTGGCAGATGGGGATAATTTCTTATGTTGCCATGAAAAAAATATTATTTTAAATGACGTATTGTTGATGACGCATGTTTTTTTTTAAAAAATAATAATTAATATGAGACCACATGAGAAGCACCAGCATTCAATTAAAAAAATAATCATCAAATTCGGTTCACCTAGAACAAAGTATATACACATAAAAAAAACATATAGTGGAATTGAGTACCTCTTCCTTTCTGAAGTCGGTTAAAAATAAAAAATACTGCGGTTGTCAACCCGTTCTTATGTTCAGCAGAGAAGCTTTAATAGGTTTTAATGAAAAAATATAGATATTCTCTTAGAATAAAATTAATTTTATGGATTTTATCGTTTAATTTAATTTAATTTTTATTTCCCGACGTTTCGAGCACTTTACAGCACCCATGATCACGAGGCTTGATATAACACAAGGCTACCTTCAACTTATAATTAAAACAATATTGTTGATATATTTACGTAAGTTTCTAAATCAGAAAGATTTTTGTAAAATTATCCCATACGAAAGAGCACTGTCGCCTGAGATACAATGTCAATGCTTAGTTCAGGCGCAGATGCAAATGTATGTTCTTGAATTTTTTTCCTGAATAAAGAAATTGTTATTATTATTAATTATTAATTTTTGGTCTGATCTACGCAGAATGGCCTTACAGTATCTTGAAGTCTTGCGGTAGTAAAATAAACGCGATAAAATCTGTAAAATGTGTTTTATTCCATGTGTAGTATTCGCGTTACTATGAGAAATCATTAAATAATTTTCTTATCTAAAATGTGGTATTTTGCACTAAAAGTCATTATTACCAATTTCAATGGGGGTAGTTGATCCTCAGACGTCGCCACTATACGGTCAAATTTAAGGTAATTATTGGAAAACGCAAACCCTGCATTGGATTTATAAAAGCTAAAGATATTATGAGGTGAACAGCGATAATAACTAATGTTAGGTGATATATCAATACTGGTATATAATCACATAGTTTCCTCGCTTTGCACGCGTATTGGCAAACGTAGTTTTCTTATCATTTTAGTTTGATGATCTAATGGAGGAAGATGCTACTGCATATGTGCACTGTTTCAGTTTTCAAACTCAATAACTGATTCGAACCCGGGACCTCATGATCAGCAATCGTGTTAAAAACTACTAAACCAATGAGGCAGTCAAAAAAGAAAGTATGAAAGAGCATGTTAAATGCTTGTCGCTGGCCACCACAAAAAACATAACGTCGCGTCATAACTCATAACATAAAACGTAAGCGTCTTTTCCACTATGCACTACTAAAGTACACTCGAGCAAACTAATTGAAGCTAATAGGAAAGGAGCCGTATCTGTAGCGTTACTTTTGCACTTAACAAGAAGCTCACTTCTGGTTTTTCCTGTGTTGTTAATAGAACGCTCTTTTGTGATTATAGAAAGTGCTATAAATTAACTACCTAAATAAATACGATCCATAGTTGGGCACAGGTCTCACATCTCTGAGAGGGTGATGGAGAATTTAGTCCGCTAGTAGTAGTTAAGCAGCCTTCATATATCCTTGATTTTTTTAATTTACGTACACGCTGAGCACATAGACAATCAGTACTTAAAACTGGCACTTTCACAGAATATATATATATACATAATCTGTCACACCTGTCACCCTGAGGGGTTGGAAGTGACTATGGACTTCCTGTTTGACACGATCTTGACGCACCTCTCTCGCTTATTTCACATTCGTACATTATCTACGCATACATGCTCGTCAGTGAATATTTAAGATGAAGTACGGGTAGGTACTTTAAATTATTCCTATTTAATGTATTGCCAATTTGAGGAAAGAAAGAAATAAAGTGATATTTATGTGGCCATTTCTTAACAAATTGGCACCGGCAACTCAATATAACATTTTAAAAGTAAGCTTATAACTAGACTTAATTTGGTTGACAATCTTCCGCCTAGGGCGTCTATTGCCGGTACTCACGTTAATTTACTACAATTTTGACGGCCCGAGTTCGATTCCGCACAGCATAAGTAATAGTATGTCTTAAAAATAATTGTTCGGCATATGGATGTGTGTCCTAGTGCAATTTATGTATGTAAACTGTCCCCACGATATAGGAGAATATCCTAGTGTTAATCTAGATCCTAGGAGAATGTCCTAATTACGGTAACAAAATATATTATTGGTCACTTAAAGTGTCAAGTGCGTCCTACACGTTTAAAAGGCGAGCGATTGTCCCCTGTGCTACTACAACCAGTATTAATATAACTCTCTTTTTATAGAATAAGGGTGACAAACTAGCACACAGTTCACCTGATGGTAATTGGATGCTGTGACCCATAGACATCTACATCTATCCATCAATCATCATCATAATCTATCGATTAATAATCAAAATGCAGATGCGTTGCCACCTACGTTGACTAAGATGGAATGTCTCGTTTCCTCACCATACGAAAAACAGCGGCATTGAACTGCTATTTTACGCTGGCATTCTGAGAAAGCGTGGTCCTTCCCGGTCGAGCCGACCCATTCGTGCTACAACCGTAATATAGCTGCAACATGGCTCTACCACGTAACTCTCTACTCATAACGGTGAGATATTTGATTGACCTATTAAAAGAGCTGTCAAACGTGAAGTTAATAAAACTACTACTTTCATATCCTTTTGTTTGTAAGACAAAGGTAGCCGCTGAATTTATTTTATAAAGCTGATTCTTTTAATCATAAGAACTCATGGAGCGATAGGTTTCCTTGTATGCATTGGAAGAGGAAGTGTTATTTTATTATATGCAAAACTCAATCCACACAAATTGAGGTCTCTCGAGTTTAGTAAATATATTATGAGAGAGTACAGGCGACCATGATTTGTGCGATTTAACTAGTTGCCCGTCGATGCAGCGACAGTCGAAAACAACCGTGCGCGTCGCGGGCAGTGAAATTTACTATAGGCTTATACCTATTTTTCTCAAATTCTACGCGTATTGCAGTCTAGCTACCGCTGCGGCCGCAGTTATATCGTGTTCTCATTGCTCAATCGTATACTCTACGAAACATAGTAGAATTATCCTGCTATTTTACGCTGCTATTCTGGGCGAGCGTGGTCCTGCCATGGTTGAACTTACCCATTCGAGTTGCAACATGGCTCTGAAAATGCTATTACTGGCAAGAAAATTTTGTTGAAGCAACACATGAATTAGGTGTATAATTAATGTTATGGTTTCAATACACACACACAACATACACACACACAACGTACCTCTCCTACCCGGGGTACAAATTAGAACACTTCTTTGTGCCCCGGGCTGGAGTTTGCGTATACGTCAGAGAGGATAACTGTTCTCGACGCCTCGGCAGTCTTGAAGGGACGGACCTGTCCATCCTATGGCTGCGCGTAGACAGCGACGACCATCCCCGCGTCTACGGGTGCCTGTATAGGTCTCACAGCGGTAATGCCGACACAGACCAACGTCGACCACGTCCAAATGGCTACAGATTTCATGCTACAACAGATCCCATCCGTAGAAATCGTGATACTTGGCGATTTTAACGCCCACCACGCCGAATGGCTCGTTTCACGTTCAACCGATCATGCGGGGAGATCTGTTTATGACTTTGCCTTGACATATGGTCTGACACAACTGGTTACTTCGCCTACGCGGATTCCAGATGTGGAAGATCATACACCTTCCCTGTTGGACCTTCTGCTGACCTTTCATCCAGATGGATATCAGGTTTCCGTCGATGCCCCTCTTGGCTCTTCGGACCATAGTCTGATCCGGAGTGTGGTGCCACTCACGCTCTCCTCGCGGTTGCGTTCTGCAAGTTGCCGCCGTGTTTGGCATTACAGGTCGGCGAGTTGGGATGGAATGCAGTCTTTCTTTGCATCCTACCCATGGGGGCGGGCTTGCTTCTCGCCGGATGATCCCAGCGCTGTTGCTGACTGTCACCGATGTGGTGCTACAGGGAATGAAACTATTTATTCCATCATCTGTGGTACCCATCGGTGGCAGATCGCAGCCTTGGTTTAGTCGCTCCTGTAAGACTGCATTACTATCACACGAGTGTTATCAGGCCTGGGCTGAAGCTTCGGCGGCTCGGGGTGTAAACACCAACATGCTTAAAAAGAAGTATAACTTCGCCTTCAGGTCCTTCAAAAGAGTTATTGCCAAGGCAAATTCAGAGAACATAGGCAGAATTGGCGAAACTAGTTCGCTTCCTTCAGGAACCCGTGCATTCTGGTCTCGCCAAGGCTGTCCAAGGGAATTTCTGTAAGCCATCACTACCATCTCTGCACAGGGAGGATGACTCACTGGTCCACGCCACAAAAGAGAAAGCCGACTTTTTAGGCTCCCTTTTTGCATCCAACTCGACCCTTGATGACGGGGGGAATACACCGCCGAATAGAGTGTGAGTGCTCTATGCCTGATGTGCGATTCACACAGTGCTCAGTACGCAAATCACACCTCTCCCTGGACATCCACAAGTCGAGTGGGCCTGATGGAATCCCGTCAATTGTGCTGAGGACGTGCGCTCCAGAGTTGGCACCGGTTCTAACGCGTCTTTTCGGTACTCCTACTCCTAGGCGTTGTCCCGAATTCAAGGAAGACAGCTTTCATACACGATCCTAAAAAACCGCTCTGATCCGTCCAATCACAGGCCTATCGCCATCACCTCCTTGTTCTCAAAATTAAGGTCCATTATTAACTGCCAGCTCATGCGGGTACCTTGAGGAGCACCAGCTGACTGCCAGTACGGTTTCCGTCGGCGTCGCTCAGCTGGTGATCTTCTTACCTAACACATAGATGGGCGCAGGCGATCGATCAAGGGCATTGGCCGTTAGTTTGAATATGCTTGAAGAGCCTTCGATCGGGTCTGGCACAGCCTTCTTTCGAAGCTTCCTTCCCTGTCGACTGAAATTGTACAATTCATGGATCCCAGTTTTCTGGCTGATCGGCACATCAAGGTCGTAGTAGACGGTGCATGCTCCGATTACAAGGCTGCGTGCTATCACCAACGCTGTTTCTTCTGCATATCAATGATATGTTGCAAACCGGTAACATTCATTGCTAGTGGATGACAGCACAGGTGATGCTCTATACACCGGCCGTGCCATATTTCTCGGAAAACGTCGCCGGTACCGGAACAAACTTGTGTCTGAAGTCGAGACTTTGTTGAACAAGTCGGATTGGAAACTCGACTAAATCTAGTCAAGTTTAATCCCCAGAGACACAAGTTTGAGCCTTCCATAAAAGGAACCCTTTGTCGTATCTCCTCAGTTTCAAAGCACTCCTCTTGTTGCCTCAGCCTCCTCGGCGTTGACATATCGAGTGACCGGCAGTTTCGTGGTCACTTGGAAGAGAAGGCCAAATTGGCCTCTAAAAGGCTTGGTGTGCTCAGTAGAGCGGGGCAGTATTTCATACCGGCACACCGCCTGCAACTTTACAAGGCGCAGGTTCGGCCTCACATGGAATACTGTTCCCATCGCTGGGCAGGGGCTCCCCAGTGCCAGCTTCTTCCACTTGACCGCATTCAGACTCCGCTAACTTTGCGATACATAATTCTAGAAAAAAAACAGAACTTTTTTTGAAAAAATGCTGTTTTTTCTAAAATTATTTTACTGTGTTATTTTAAGTGTTCTTCTTATAGTAAAATTGCGTTCATTTTAGTAAGCTTTAATTTTTTCTACATTACTAACTGAGAGGAGCACAGTTCATTTCAGCAAATCGAGTTCCGTTTTATCGTCGCTGAATTTTTTTTTACAACTAAACTGGAGTCAGTAATATTAGAGTTCGCTTTTAATTGTTGAACAAACGCGACTCGTTGCAAAAAATTTAATCCATATTGTCTGATATAACGGAAAAAGCAAATTTTTTGTATTTACACTTTTAGAACATTGTATTCACACTAAGCATTTTCAAAAATATAACGTTCTTTTTTATAAAAATTATCTTACTTCTGGAAATGTACATGGAGAAGTAAAAATCTTACTTAAGTTTGAGGATACCACTGTATATGGCGCACTGCGCATACCAAATTATACCATTGGTATTAAAACCAGTCTGTGGGATTTTAATTCAGCATTTTTTTAAGGATAAGGGTGACAATCGAGTCCACCTGATAGTAAGTAATTGCTGACCCATAGACAGCTACATCTATCCTCGATTAAGAATCAAAATGCAGATGCTTTGTCACCCGTGAGGATTAAGATGTGAGTAAAAATGGTCCCCGGTTCTCTACACTCATTATACGAAAGATAGCAGTGTGCTGTTACTTTACGCTGGTATTCTGTGAGAGCGTGGTCCTTCCCCGGTCGATCTGACCCATTCGTGCGACAACTATACCACTCTCGTAATAGGTATAGCTGCAACATGGCTCTACCACGTAAAAAAATGATTTTAAAATCCAAAAAATTTGATTGGATGATTTTATTATGCGCTTAAAATTTTCACTTGATCATTCACCTTGCTTGCCTGCAGAATACGCGTGAAATTAATATTTGTACAAGTTTGTACCATTAAATGTTTGAATCAGAAGTCGTTCGTATGAGGGACTACTACATAATCTAATCTGAACGTGTATTACTTATAACAAAAGATGTGATAATAGATATAAGAAATAATGATGAATTAATTATGTTTACTCATATTTAACTTCATTCTGAATTTCATAGTACAACGAAAAACCTAATAAAGTACCATTAAAATTAAGTAGTGAACAGAATGTCTAAGTTTCTTTGCTTATCACTCTTATGAGAGCAATTACGCGGTCGCTACAATGTTTGTTGACTGTATTACTTAGCCCAGCGTCTGAAAAGGTTTCAACTAACTCGTCCTGATTAACTGCGTTGTTTCGCATATATTTATTTACCTAGATTAAAACATTTAAATGAAATGCCACTTAATGTGTTATTGTAAATTAAAAATTGTATATTAAAAATTGTTTCAAGCAATTTTTTATCAAAAACAGTCTTGTTTTATCACTTGTTCATCATAAACGGGAACTAAAGAAAGAATACCATCATGATGAAAGCCATAAATAAGGTCAACCTAATTTGAAGGTTTTTGTCTTATATGGAGAGACTTGTCGACTATGCGAAGATAAAAAAGAGAACTACTCCCAGCCTGAGAGAAGTATACCTAAGATCGGAAAGAATGACAAGGAAGATATCGTGGTCCACAGTATTAAAAGCAGTAGAAAATCAACATACATCACCTGCTGTGGCCAGGGCAAAACTCAGGCAGGTAAACACTTAGTAGGTCATGTCTGTATAAGCTAGAAGATTTGTATAGACACAGGTAAGAAGAAGAATAAAATAATATGTTTAGTTTAAGCATATAGTTTAAAAACTATAACAAGAACACTCGTGAAATATTATAATGCCAGAAAACCTTACTTGGTCACCCACGTTGGACAAAGGGCCAGGCATGTGGCCTAAAGTGGCCGCTAGGCGAGCTCATTACCGATAGATGATGGTGGACAACGGCGGTAGTGTGTGTTGGACGTGAAGGACTATAAAATTAAGGAGTATTTCTCAAGCCACTGTTTCTAGTGAATTCGAAGTCAACAATTGCTGCTTAATCTTGTATTAAAATTAAAAAAATTGGTTGCCTGTAAAGTAGGTATACGGGCGAAAGTTTTACGTGACAACGACTTTGAGTGGTAAAATAATTTTATTATGTCTGTCTCTCTCGCTCTTAGGCGGGCTAACCATGCCAGTGGAAGGGACGCGTGCTCTCACTCCTCATTGTGAGCGCATAACGTGAGCAGGCGTAACGCAGTTTCTTGAAGTGTCACCCGGCAAACCAATTTATAAGACGTTGTCACGTCAAAAGAAAATTGGCCGCGGGATGAATTATGTTAAATAAAACGAGCAATGAACGTTGTAAAGACAAACGAACACACCTTATCTTACCTATCTTATATGGTAAATAATTCAGGTTACTTGATTATTTTACAATCAAGACTAATAGGAAATAGTCATCAGAATGCGGAATGTAAACCCCATGTCCATTTATGATCCATTCGCCCTTTGTGACAATTGAATATGCAAATTAAATTAATTTGAACGATTCGTTGAGGTGGTTTCACCAGTTAGTGTTATATGGACAAGGGAAATCATTATTTAATTCATGGGAAACGAAAAAACTAAAAAGTTTTTCCGAAATAAATTAAAGTTAAAGTTACAGCCTATATGTACGTCCCATTGCTGGGCACAGGCCTCCTCTCACTACTGAGAGGGTTTTAGGAGAAGGAAGTGTCCGCCTCGCTGCCTTGGTGCCTTCGGGGATAGAACCGGTTGCTCGCGTACTGTGAAATTTAAAGCGAGCGCTAAGCCCATGAGCTACCTCGGCTCTGAAATAAATTAATTTCACTTTAATAAAAATTAACCGACGGAATCACTTTTTGAAATTAGAAGAGCATTATTACTAAGGCGATGTTTATTAAAGTGCTATTAATATTACTAGTAATTTCCAACTCGTTTTTTCTTGATGATGAGACTTAAATGCTAGTCTGAATGGTTCAATATAATAGCTGAACGGTAGATTGGAATCTGCAACGACTAATGTCGGTTTTTAGTAATTTTTGTAATTTTGTAATTTAAAATATCACTTTAATTTATGGGTTAATTAATAATCGCGTCACTATCAAGAATCTAATGCATGATGATTGATGCATATGTGATGCTTTTTCGTCACATTTCCGAAATATTTGTTCATACTGGACAAACCTGGATAGGTGGATTAGTAAGCACCTTGACCCGCGGGAGATCTCGCCTTTTCCTTCCACAGCCAAATTGATGACTACTCGATGTGTTGTAAACAGGTAAGCTGCAACCTTCGGACACTCCACAAACAACCTTGTCTTCATCGTCCTCAAGAACTTACTGTTCAATCCTGAGAACTGTCTTCTGCAGTCTTCAACATCTGCAAGGCAGTCTAAGTTATTTTCATTTTGACTGACCGCAGATTGATAAGACAGACCTCTAGCACTTACTTCGGCACACAGTTTTCACCAGCATCACTTGCAAGTAGGGTTGCCAATTTGTTTTATTCAAATATAGTATCTTCGAGTTAATAACCTTGAAATATAATATGCAGGTGGCTCAGGACCGTCTTTTGTGGCATCCTTATCTTCAGCAGTTATTTTGCTAAGATCTATAATGATGATGTCAAAACAAAATTTTATATTATCTGTACGGGTAAACCCGTACATTTTTATATGTTAACATAATATTGGAGCGCGAGCTCGTGTTTGACGTCATTTTAATGCATTGTACACATGTTTTCTTTTATAATAAGTTTAGTACCATTAACAAAGCGTTACAGTTAACAGTGTTTTATTTTGCATACTACAATCTCAGTATTTGAGTGGTACTCCTCAACAGCATTTAATCTTGCATTGCACTGCATTACATATTTGCATAGTTACGCAAACATTTTTGGTCCGTGGACTAATACCTTAGTGTTAAGTGTTTTGGTACAGTGGCGAATCGGTTCATCTGGCCTCCCACAAGCGGGTCTCACTAGTTGAATTAAGAAGGCGCATACATACTGTGCTAAGGTGACGAACGCAATAAGTGGACCAGACGTTTGGAAGTTACATTTCCATCAGTGTTTACTTGCAGCTTACATATTTAATCAATAAGTTATCATCATGCAAGCCTTACTGCGGAGACAGTTTGAAATCGTAAACGAGATCAAAAAGCTTAACACCAATTTCAAAAAGGATGCGAAGTCAAGAAAAACTAAGGAATACATAGAGAAGAGAATTAAAGATTTGGATGAACTTTGGCTCGAATTCAAAAGCAAAAACGAACAATTATCGACATTAGAAGACAAGACTCACGAATATTTTAAAAAGGACATTTTTTGTGTATGAACATTTGTACAGCAAAACGCGGGAAATGATGGCTGTGTATGAGTATGAATTAAAGGATGAATCGACGAAGGATAATACCACCCAGGTTAACTTTGAGAAATTTAAAGAGTTATTAAGATTGTAGCAAACTAACTTTCGAGCATTTTCGAGAATAACTGAAAACATAGACATAGAAAACATCGACGCGAAATAGGAGCAAGAGTATGAGTTGAGAAACCTTCAAAATCGTTGGAGCAACATCGAAGAAACACACTTGAAGATTGACAATGTTCTCGAAGGTTCCGATTTAAATTACGACAAGGAATATGAGGAAATGGACGTCACGTTTAAAAACATAAATAGGTTACTGAACAAAAAATTAACATCTCAAAACTATGTACATCTAACAACACCATGTGTACGAGTAAGCCCGTAAATTTTTATAAGTTAACGTAATTGGAGCGCGAGCTCGTGTTTGACGTCATTTTAATGCATTGTACACATGTTTTATTTTATAATAAATTTAGTACCATTAGCAAGGCGTTACAGTTAACAGTGTTTCATTTTGCATCCTACAATCTCAGTATTTGAGTGGTACTCCACGTGGTAGAGCCATGCTGCAGCTATATTAGTAGTATAGTTGTAGCACGAGTGGGTCGGCTCGACCGGGGTAGGTCCACGCTCTCACAGAATACCAGCGTAAAATAGCAGCTTAATGCTTCTGTGTTTCGTATGGTGATGTAGAGAACCGGAGACCCTTTTTTATTGGAAACAATGCATTCAATTTTAGTCTTCATGGGATGACACGCATCTGCATTTTGATTCTTTATGTTGATGATGTCTATGAGTTACAGCAACCACTTACTATCAGGTGGACCGTGTGCTCGTTTGTCACCCTATTCTAAAAAAAATGTTTTCCTTCACCGCCGTGCACGTAGTCAAAATTGCATTTCAATGCAAAAATGCAACTCAGCACTTCAATTGCAACTAACTAACAAATTCATTAGTACCGGTAAGGATCAAACCGAGGTTGCTCGCGTATTGTGAAATTTACTGTGTGCTTAGTCCTGAGCTGCGACGGCTCGGCTCAGTACTCAGGACCGTACTTCGTAGCAATAACGCGTAGCGTTAGCGTAATAATGATGATAATTGAGAAAATATTTACCGTTACCGTAAAATGCGGATGCGTTGGCACCCGTGAGGACTAAGATGGAATGCCTCTTTTCCATTAAAAAGGGTCTCCGGTTCTCTACACTCACCATACAAAACACAGCAGCGTTAAGCTGCAATTTTACGCTGGTATTCTGTGAGAGCGTGGTCCTTCCCCGGTCGAGCCGACCCATTCGTGTTACAACTATACCAGTAATATAGCTGCAGTATGGCTCTACCACGTAAAAAACTTGTACCATCGTAATGAAACTTGAATATTGGAAAAAAATCGAAGATTTGTTAAGTCCGCCACACTCTCTACAGCAGCCAGAGCTCATTGATTCACAAATCTTTGTAATGAGAGGAGGCCCACGCGTAATAATCAAATTTATGGCGAACTGTTTTTTTTTTTACTGAAGTACTACAGTGAAAGAATATTATAATATTAATGACGATGTATTTCTAGTAATGTTAACAATCCAGATCGAATTTCGGTCATGGTGGCCTGTCACAATAGAGACCAGCCATCTGCGCAGGACAAGAATTGAGTGGCCGAGTGTGTGCCTCAGCAAAGTTTCACTCGCTCTTCCCTCACTCTCATAGTCCGTTGGGCCGGCAATCTGACACAACCGGAGAGAGATCAGGCGCAGGACCACTGGCTTCACGTGCTTCCGAGGCAGGCGTGAAACACCGCCTTCTTCCTAACTCTGGGCTGTTACTGAAAATTTCTTGACAGAAAAAAACAATAACTGATTTTAGCCCGAACCGGGATTCGAACCCAGGACCTCGTGATCAGCAGTCGCGCTTACGATCACTAGAACAACGAGGCAGTCAATGTTAAATTGTCATTGTTAACAATAACAATATTTTAGGTGACAATGAAGGTTTCCGGCCTTCTATTGTCATCTGAAAATAAAAATGTTTAACGTAAATAAAAGCAGGTGAAACGTCTGACAATGTTAAATCGACCTTCAAAGCCATTGTGTTATTTGTTCAGAGCGCGAGTGTCGTCAATTTATAAACCCGTTGCGTCAGGGGACAAAAGGTAAAAACACTTAAATGACCTTCATTCCCGCAGGACCAAGGGTGTAGAGAATAGCGGGATAATTCAATTTGAGGCTATGAGTAAGTATAGATCCAAATGTAATAAAAGTTACATCTACACAATATGTTACACATACATTACTTGTAAAATGGATGATCTTTCTATAGTTTTTTTTGAACCGACAATACTACATAAAAACTAAAAAATAAATTGGTTTCAAGGTATTATGTACTAGGCCAGTGGTTCTTTACCTTTTATCTTGCCATGTACCACCAAATTTTAGATATAATATTAAAATTAATGATCAAACGAACTTACCAAGTGAATTTCGATCCTAATTATGCGAACAGCTTCATTCGAGCGATTTATGTTAACTTATTGTAGCTCCACTTCCAAGCTTCAAGCCTTGCACGGTATTTAAATGGAGGAAAAAATATTGCAACACTGACAGTCGCTATTCGCTCCTGCATATGCCGCGATACTCGCTTCATTATTTTAAAGAAATACAATTAGAAATGCTGCTGATTAATTCGTATTTATTTTACCATTTTAGAAAATAAAAGACTTAAGTTTTATTGTTATGAATTTTAGGGAGGTTTGTGTTAACCGATAGAGAAAACACAGTATTAAAAAATATAAGGGAGGGCTCTCCTAAATCGCTAGAATGAAGCTGTTCGCATAATTAGGATCGAACTTCACTTGGTATGTTCGTTTGATCATTAATTATGCTTCACAGCTTCATTCTAGCAATTTATATTAACTTATATTTGATCTTTAGAGTCTTAATTTAAAAATAAAACAAAAATAATAATTTTCATAGATTATGATTACATGGAAATAATACTCATTTTCATTAATATTCATTTTGATACATTGTGTACTTTCCGTAAATCATTCATAATTAATTTAACTATCATTTGACATTATTGATCGCGCAAAGGAGTTTTGATCAATTACTGTGTCTTTATTAAAGTATTTAGCAAAAACGCTAGAAGTTTCACTCCACCCGGCGGCCTTTCTAATTACATCGATATTCACACCTAATCTATTGGCAGACGAAGTAGACGCATGACGAGTGCTGTAAGCCTTAAAGATTGATGTGTCAATGCCACTGTTAGATAACGTTGATTTTATGCAATGCATTAATGTTTGAGAAGAAACCGCGAGGTGTGGTTTTTTGACCTTTTGATCACTATATTACTATTTTCGACAATTAAAACATTGGCTATTTTTATCAGGGAAAGAGTCTTATGTGCCATTACTTACCAATAATACATGTTTTTTTTAGATAATACCTCGAGTGTCAATCCATCATTTGGCCAAAACTGTTCAAGATAATTTAAAACTATATTAAGGTCCCAAACTAAGTCATATTTAGGTTTAGGTGGTCGTAACCTGAATACTCCTTTCATAAGTCTCTTAATTCTATCTTCTTCAAGACTGTTTGACATTAAAAGTTTTATCGCTGATTTGTGCGAGTTAATAATGCCGTACTTTGCTCCCTGATAAAAAAAACTCGCTAAGGTAATGTAAAAAAACTGGAATAGATGCAGATGCTTTTAAGCACCCATCATATTGCCTGTATGTACTATCTGTGAGAGAAGATAACATTATATCTACCGTTCTTGGGGAGACTTGTCGTTCCAGCAATGTTTGGCGGATAACTTCACGGCAATCAGTCTGAGCGATCTGTACAGTTTGTGATGATGCCTGAAAGGTGATTTAAGCAGAGTTTTATTAGGTTGAAAATAAATTGTCTCAGAAACTTTCAGTTTCTGTAGCAAAGGGAACCATGGCTGAGTTGGCCAATCAGGTATAACAACTATACCTTCGGCTTTGTCTTGAATAATCTTCTCAAGCATTCTTAGTACTAGGCAAAATGGCGGAAAGGCCTAAAAGTTTAGATTCTCCCAGGAAATAGTAAAAGCATCGACAGCCCAAGAATCTGGTTCTTGTTTTCAGGATACAAAGTTTGAGCATTTTGCATTATTACGGCTTGCAAATATGTCAATAGCCGGAATGCCAAAATTGTCGATTATTTCTTGGAAGGCATAATCAGCAAGTTCCCATTCAGTATCCCTAAAAGCTTTTCTAGAGAGTTTGTCGGCCTCTAGATTTTCTTTTGTTTTGATATATGATGCAAATTAAAAAAGAAGAGTTTTCTTCTTTCACACCATTGTCATATTTGACGAGTAACATCCTCAAGATGTGAATATTGGATGCTACCTATTTTATTAATGCAAGATATTGCAGTTGTATTGTCGATTCTAAGAAGAATATCCATTTCGCTGCAATCTCTGGCAAATACTTTTAAAGCAAAAAAACGTTGCTTTAAGCTCTAGTAAATTTATATACAATGCCCTGTCCTTCTCTTTCCAATAACCAAAAACTTTCTGATTATTACAATATCCTCCCCAACCGGTAAGAGAGGCATCGGAAAAGATTTCCAGTTTATAGGCGTGCAATTTAATAGACCTGTTATTAATGTTATTAACCCACCAAAACATGTCATCTTTTAAATTATCAGGAATTGTAATAGTCTGATCTTAAGATGGATCGTTCAACAGACACAAAAATTTAAAACGTTCGAACCGTTTTGTGTATAACCTATATGAATAGTCTATTGCTGGGCAGATTGATATTATCGACCCCAGAAGTTTTACATACTCTCTTAAATTGCAATTTATGGTACTCATAAATTTCTTAAGAAGGTTATAAATTTTTTGTCTTTTATCGGCTGGTAATTTTAATCTCATATTAACTGAATCAAATATAAAACCCAAGAATTTGCATTTAGTTGAGGGTACTAAGCAACTTTTTTCATAATTATTTACAGAACTAAATTTTCAAAAACATTTTTTACAAATACTATGTTCATTGCATTCGGCATAAGAATTCCCAAACAATAGCAAATCATCTTAATAAGTGACTGTAAATATATTGTTTAATCTAAAGTATTCAACAACAGGTTTTAATAATTTAGTAAATAAATAAGGGGCCGTGGATAATCCTCAAGGTAAGCAATTAAATTCATAAAGAAAACCATTTAATTTAAATTTTAAATACTTTCTATGTAAATACTAAATAGGTATTAAGAAATATGCATGTTTAAGGTCAATAGATGCCATATAGCAATTTTGTGACATCAATTTTTAAAGCCGTACGGTAGTCTTCCAACTTAAAGTAATATAGTCCATATTTACGAATTTATTGAGACACTTTTGATTTAATATAAATCGGTTTTCGCCATTAGATTTTGGCACTAAGAACACACTGGAAATAAATTCATCATTTTGGTGACTAGACTCAGAAAAAACACGGATAAGTAATAGTTTTTAATGCAGGTATTAAAAGCATTTAACTCGGCAGTCGATTTTGCAATAGTGTGTGGGATATCGTGACGCACTGGATTACAAATAAAAGGAATTTTGTACCCACTCAGCCATGATAGTACGAGAGGGTCTCCCGTGATAGTCTCTCATTGTTGAGAGAAGTGAGACAAGCGACCAGCATATCGTACCTTAATGTTTAGCGACGATCTTGACTGTGAGGCGCATAACAAGAGCGCATCGTTGGAGGGTTGTGATGCTCGTTGAGTCTGCGGTAGATGGTCGTTGCCGTGGTTGGGACTGTTCGAGGCTGTGGCCGCAGCCTGCCCTCCGAGATGGACCCTTCTGGTTTAAATTCCTATTGGAATTGGCAGATGGTGGATTCCTAATAAAAGCATTCTTATTAAATGGGGTCTATGGCTTGGTTTTGAAATATCGCTCGATTTCTTAATATTTTGAGCCGCTTTTAATTTGTCACTAATAATTTCTCCAAATAGATATTTATCAGTTATAGTGTCTATAATTGCGTTTCTAATCTGAATGTTTATCGCATTAATAGTAAAGTCTTCTTAAAAGAGTTTCATTATAAAAACTATCACAAAGAAGTCTACATGCATCGCTTAAAGACTTTACTATCATTTGGGGTTGTTGTGAGGAAAAATCACGTTTAACTAATGTATCAGGTAATGCAGCTTTTACTTCAGCATTTAAGATGGGCGGTATAAGTCTGTCAAAATTGTTAGGTATTACATAATCACTTAAAAGTTTCAACTTCGTATCTTATGTAAGTCCTCTTAGTAAAATGTCTTGCCATCGAGATGCGATATCTTGGTGTACTGGTAACCCTATTTGAATCGCACTATGCGGAGCATCTCCCAACAAACTTAAAATTGACTCATCTAACTTGACCTCCACAGCGTCAGGCACAGACGACGGCCCTGGTTCGGATGTAATTTCAGTTACAATGGGCACTGCTGCCGTCATGCTCGGTGAAAGCAGGTAGTCAGGCTGGCCGATGCCGTCATCAAAGGTGATGTCTTGCATCTCGTTATTTATTTCATTGCTGGTACGGTTTTGGTGACACCTGTAATGAAATTAGTTTTGTATTTATTCAATTTTATAACATGTAGGAGGTAGTCATAAAAATATTTAATCGTTTTTCGAAAAAACTGCTTGTATAATATATTAGGTCCTTACATATGAAATTAGCGTTTTGTACGGGAAGAATATAAAGTCAATTTTTTTTGTAAAATTTATTTAATTAATCAAAGTATGCACCGTTGTTATCTATGCACTTTTGCCATCTCATAGGTAGTTCATTGATCCCTTTACTAAGAAAACCATGGGGGCGAGAATCAATAAACTCTTTGAAGGCGATTTGGACTGCCGCATCGGAGTTGAATTTTTTTCCTTGTACGAAATTGTCCAAATTCCGGAAAAATGGTAATATGTTGGAGCAAGGTCCGGGGAGTACGCTGGATGTCGCAGACATTCCAATTGTAGCTCATCTAACTTAGTGGTTGTTTGTTGTGCAGTGTGTGGTCTTGTGTTGTCGCGAAGCAGCAGTGGCCTAGAGCGATTGACCAATCTCGGTTGTTTAGCAGCTAGTACTTCCTTCATGGTTTGCAGTTGCTGACAATAGATATCTGCTGTAATCGTTTGGCTAGATTTTAGAAATCTGTAGTGAACGACGCCGGCGCTAGTCCACCAAACACTCACAAGTAACCTTTTTTGAGTCAATTTTCGTTTAGGGCAGGATTTGGCTGGGTCTCCAGGGTTCAGCCATTGCAAAGAGCGCTTCCGATTATCGTAAATTATCCACTTTTCATCACAAGTAATGATTCGATTTAAAATCCCTTCTTTATTGTGTCGGTTGAGCAAAGTATCACAGCAGTCGACGCGTGTTTGCAAGTTCGATTCACTCAATTCATGAGGTACCCATCGTTCAAGTTTTTTTACTTTCCCGATTTGCTTGAAGTAGATTAATACAGTTTTATTACTTACTACAAGGCCTGCAGCTATCTCTGAAGTGCTTTGTGATGAATCCGCTTCCACAATAGCCTTTAATTCTTCATTTTTCACTTTGGTCTCCGGCCGTCCACGGGGTTGGTTCTGAAGGTCGAAATTTCCAGAACGAAAACGTTGAAACCAAAAACATACCGTGCTTTCTTTTGTGACACCAGCGCCGTACACATCATTAATCCTTCGAGCTGTTTCTGCAGCACTGGTGCCACGGTAGAACTCGTACTCGTAAATATACCGGTATTTCATGTTTTCCATTGTGCGGTAATAAGCGACGCTGAAGAAAAAAATAATGAGGTAGAAACAAACGAATGACTGTTGTCAAAACTCAAATGTACCAGCTAAATGAATTTATAAATTTGAATTTGGAATTCTTCACCAAAGAGGAGATATTTCAGATGAAATTGGTCAGTACGACAAAACGCTAATTTCATATGTAAGGACCTAATAGTTAATACTAATTTATTTTGCGTGACAAAGAGGACCCTAATGGTTTCCCGCGTCACAATTTCCGTAATAATATTATTATGAATTTATGTATTTTATTCCATAAAATAATATTATTATATAAACATTTCTGCACTATCATTCTTGATTAAATGACAGAGAGAACCCTAATAGTTTCTCGCATCAATTTTTTTTATATTATGTACAATTCCTCTATAAAATGACAGTGAGAACCCAAATAGTTCCTCGCATCACATTCTTATATTATGTACAAGTTTTGTTTGTATTTATCTAATTACTGTGACAGAGATAACTCTATTAGTTCCTCGCATCACATAATCATAGATTTTACAAATTCATTTAAGAATAAACATGTAGACGCTTACTGCTTATCTTCGTCACTCGAACTAGACGGTAGACGTAAAACACACTTCTTTTGTGGTAGTTTCTTCTCAAGTTTCCTTATCATCTTTAGAATTTTATGATTTTTATACTTTTCCTTTTTTCTTTTGTTTCCCATTGTAATAAAATTATAACAATCTTTACTGAGCAGGAGTGATGCGAAAACGTACGTGCGAAGGTACGACTGCGAGCAGTGGTGACTGTCAGTGTTGCCATTAAAATATTTTTCTCCCTTTAAATACCGTGCAAGGCTGGAAGCTTGGAAGTGAAGCTACAATAAGTTAACATAAATCGCTAGAAGCTGTGAAGCATAATAAGGTTTATTTTTAAGTTTATTCTATAAATAAAACACATAAAAATATTAATGTGGTAAGGGGTGTCATTCTGCACCCCATATAGCAATGTAGCAACAAATTGTTTTGTGCAACGTATCGGTAGTATCTGCATACTGACCATCTCCAGGAATTTTGTATAGTTTTCTAAATGTGAGAGAATTGTATGGTACCTTCGCGGACGATTTCGGGTGCCTTGGGGGACCAGCAGTGATCCACGGATCTCCGAGAACCACTGTACTAGACTGTACATTCAATACTATAATTTCAAACATCGTTTTTTTTTATTGACATAACATGTTATTTTTAAACAAAGGCGATGTCTGCATTGTCTCGATTTTCTTAATGTTAAATAACTTTCGATACTCGATTTTCACCATTCGATTCGATCGTCTTCCACGCATCCCTAAAAATATTTTTCCATATTGACTTAGGGACCATTTTGTTGTTGTTGATGGGCTGATACTAGGAATAAAAGAAATATAAACAAATAAAATGGTAAAGATGTGCAAAATTATGTTTTTGTAAATTCAAGGCGCTCTTCGCTCCGTTTCTCCATCTAAATACAATTAAAATTTCAAACACACGCCGGCTTTCTTTGTGTTCCAAGTCAATTGCACACTCTTCAACCTGAAACCGACCGGCCCCATGCGTCAATCAACTAGAAAATTAACACTTTAGTTTGCTTATTTATGATAAGGTTTACAAAACAGTGTTGCTTTAAAATAAAATTTAAAAAACATTATAAACCGTCTACGAAATCTAATAAGCTTTTAAAGTCGGTGCGCACAGAATACCAGCGTGAAATAGCAGCTTAATGCTGCTGTGGTTCGTATGGTGAGTGAAGGAACAAGAGAACTTTTACTGGAAACGAGGAATTCCATCTCGGTCCTCAGGGATGACAACGCATTTGCATTTTGATTTTTACGTTTTTATTATATTTTTTAAGTTTATTTTGTAACTTTTTGAGCTAACTAGGGAATATCACAAGTTCAAGTTTAAAACTAGAATGTTATCTAAATAGTTACATTAAAAACTTTATCCTCTATTTTTCCATCTATAATATTTAATAATTTTTGCTTAACATTTATAGCGAACACCTTTAAAGTATAACCTATTCAATAAAATAAGAATACCAAAAAAATCTATGCCCGAACATAAAAAAAGAAATATATAGACGAATTGAGGTTTTTTCCTCGGGTTTTTAAATCGTTTAAAAATCTGTATTTGAATTGGATCAAAAATCCGTAATGAATTGTAATATACTTACAATAAAAATTAACAATCCGTATTGCATTGTTGCATACTTTCCAATTTGAAAATAAATCACCGAACATTTTTCTGCAGAGCGTAGATTTCTTCACATTTTCGAAAAGGAAATGGTTTGGAGACAATCTGTAACGCTGCGCTGCTCTAGTATAGGACTGCACTCAAGATAGTTTAAAAATACATATCTACACACATAAATTGAAGTGTCCGTCTGTAATATTGAAATAACTGGCTTCTATTAAGTTTGGGGGGTTACTTGTATGCTATAAATTGGCTATAAATAACCATTTTAAAAATGTTTGTCTATCAGTCTGTCTGTCCAGGCTAATCTTCGGAATGGCTGAACCGATTGTGATCAAACTTTACGAGCAGAGTGAAAGCAATGCATCCTTGCAACTAAGCTATATTTTATCTGATTAACTTAATTTTTTTTAAAGAGAAACGTACAATTGATAAAATAAATAGTCTTTGAGTATCTTAAATCTAAACAACACCTCATCAATAAATCCTATCCAGGCGAAGTCGGGGCAGGTCTCTGGTATATAATAAAAATACATGTAGTGTGGTATCGGCGTAAAATAATTCATTACACATTTTTATATAAGTAGTAAGCGGCAACTGTAGAAAACATCATAAATTTTATTAATATTAACCAGACGTAAATTACCTCGACCGGAGGAGAAGACCAGCCAGGTGGTGGCTTAAACGTGTAAGACAACTGGTACTGCAATATTTAATTTACCTGCCTAGTGTGGCAAATGCGACTGATCATGTCTACTTTCGGAGATTCGCTAGTCCGCCATTGGAACGTTATGGCCTGTAACATGTAAGTGAATGACGTAACGATAGTTTTTTATCACTTTTATGTTTTTTTATATATACAGGGTATTTTTGAAACGCTCCCAAAAACGAAGACAGACGACAATACTAACTATATCTTTAATGATGGGTGAAATATAAAATCGATCCTGATGGAAAAAAATCATCTTTTCACAACGTTTTATTAGCTTTATTCACGCTCCATCGTGTTAGTACAGCTAAATAAAACGTTTATTTCATTAAAAAAATCATGAAAATACTTAAACATTAAACCAGCAGTGGAATTTAAAACAAATAAATCATAAAATCAGCTGACTAGGGTCAATATCCGCGTCGGAGCCAAACTCTTTTATCTAGCTCGGTACAGGTCCCGTCACGTAAAAAGAACGCTGAGCGACAGTGTAGGGGGTGTGCTTGCGCATGGGTACAGTCGCGTTCTAAAGTACTACATGGTACTAGGTTTTATAATATTATAATAGTAATTAATGGTTTTATTGTAGAATCATAATAGGTAGCAGGTTACTAGCTACTTAGAACTTTGGAAGAGGTTGGAATTAAAAATGGATAATGATTACTTGAGCATTATTTTTTATTTCTATCGTAAAATATAAAGTAGTTTGTAACAAGGAAACTTAAGCTAAGGGTGACATGCCGTCCATTACACCGTTGGAACATGTAACATGGAAGCCAGATGTCGATGGTGTGTTGGTGTTACTGGATGCTACTTCATCATCACTTTCATCTTCGCTTGAGCTTCCGTCATCAGAATCATCATCATCAATGCGAATGATAAATGTTTCCGTCATCAGGTCGACCACATGGTAATTTTTTCGGTATTCTTCCTCAATACTTTTAACTTTACTGCTCAATTTTCCCCATTCACCTTCTACCTTTACCTTTTCGTTCACTAGTTCAGTCATAAAACAATAGATAGTAATAATTTTTCTTTTCATCCTTTTTAAAACCATCGTCGCGCGTCGTGCAAAGAAAGCTTTGTGTGCGACTGTATTTTGGGAAACATCGAATTTTTAAAGCGCAGGAAGAATGAAGAACCAATAGCGTGCGCGCACAGTAATACTGGCGAGCATTCCCCAGTCGCGCCCCCTTTGTACCACGCGCTGCCGCCGCCCGGCCGACTGTGTGTCACCTCGCGTCAGCGTTGCCAACATATGGGGAATTCCCCAAATTGCGGGGAATTTAAAGAATGAGGATTGTTATTATGCGGGGAAAATGCGGGGATTTTGAAAATCGATATACTTATCTTAACATTTTTGTTAGGTTGCTTATGAACATCGAATGACTCCCTTTTTTAAAAATATTTTCATTGCACCACATTTAAGATTTATTTCGGCAACTTTTGTGTATGATTTAATGCTTTTTTTTTAAACAGAGAACCGCATGCATAAATGGAGATATTGGGGTACTTTTTAATGGCAACAAGGGAAGGAATTAAAAATACTCCATGGAGCAAAATGCTTGTTCCAAAAATATGGAAAGTGTGAAAAAAAAATTCGGTAAAACGAAAAAAAAAAATGTTAGTTTAAAATAAATCTTATAAAATTAGTTGAAAATAGCTTAATTTCTTCAAATAAAATTGAGGGGAATCTGTTGAAGTTGTTTTGTACTTATATTGGGGAATTTGACATGGATTTTCGGAGAATTTGACAATTTGGTGTTGGCAACGCTGCCATGTTGCACCGAAATTTACCTACTATAATTTGTTTGCAATCGACATAAGAATTAGAGGCGGCAATTACAATAAAACTTGCAAGTAATTTTGACGTGACAACGTCTTATAAATTGGTTTGCCGGGTGACACTTCAAGAAACTGCGTTACGCTCCGCTCACGTTATGCGCTCACAATGAGAGCGAGTGAAGGCACGCGTCCTTCCACTCGGCATGGTTAGCCGCCTAAGAGCGAGAGAGAGACAGACATAATAAAATTATTTTACCACTCAAAGTCGTTGTCACGTAAAACTTTCGCCCGTATACCGACTTTACAGGCAACCAATTTTTTAATAGTTTTGACATACCTCTTTTCACATCAAAGTATTCGACGGATTAAAAACGGAAAGTCAATTAAAATAAAGTAAAATAATTATAGTTAATTAACCGTGGATCATAATTGCAATTGATTTTAACTATTAAATTATTCATACCATTTCATTTCTATTTTCTTGTAAAATCAAAATGAAATAGTGTTTATAATTGTGTAAGTGAGTACCCAAGTAAGTACGTTTATTAATTTCAATATCATTTTTAGTAGCGAACTGCTTGTTTCGTCAGGGACAATTGATTGTCTAATTGTATTAAAAATTACAACTTCTCTTCTAAATTTCATATGGAAGACTAGTCATAGGGATCATATGGAAACCGTATATAAATAAAGTTGACAATGTCATAACATTTTACAGTCTGTGGGAATGTTCAGTGTTTTGCCGCAAGGACGTTAGGACGCAGTAGGCTTCAGTTTTGCGGGATTCATTATGGTTTTTAGTTTGGAGACAGTTCCGTGTTGACTTCAATCGTTTTGTTTATTAAATTCTTATTGTTATTACTTGGTAGTACCTACTTTGTTACGACCGGCAGCTGCCTGCTTTAACAGGAGCTGGATCCTCGTGGCCCATAGACGAAGGAGCCACGGGCAGATGCCGGTCGGGCGTTCCGCCGAGGTCAAAGTTTCAATGAACACACGAGGGGAAGGTCACTTGGATAAATGCACACCTGCCCCAGGAGCGAAGACTCTCGTCGACCGGCCCGGCTGATGAAAGTGTTGTGAGTGTATGTGTAATTGTAGTGCTGGTGTGTTGACGGGAACCGATCTGGATGACGCCACGACGTCCGGGAGAAGGCACGCTGGTATCCTCGGAACTTTCCCTTCTGTTGGCACTCGCGATGGGTTTTCACGAAATGGGACCTACTCAGTCTTCAGAGGTAAATCACTTGGAGAGTTGCACGCGAATTTTACCGAGTTAGTACGTTCTAATCGCGATCCCTTTGTTTGCAACGATTTACGCGGTTTTTTTTTAACAAAACTAGCGCAAAACAGACGTCCGTATAGCTCGCAAGAAAACATACCATTCTGGCGAAATGCCCCGCCAACGCGTCCGGCGGCCGGGGGCGGGCGAAGAAGGTGCCCTTGATATCGAGGCCAAGCACGCGCGTTAAGACTACGGGTTTATTGTAAATTTTTCCTGCCGAAACAACCCCGTCCCGGACATAAGGCATTAAGTCCGCGAGTAGATTGGTAACGGACAAGGTCGCGACGGCCCGTTGCAAGACCGAATCCCGACCAAAACCTCGGCCACTCTAGGCACCCCATCCGCTCCATACGACAGCTTAACAATGCGCCCCGGCGCCAATACAACAACAGCGCGTTTGGTTCTTTAATCAACACGAGGTCTCCCACCGAGGAGGCTCCGTCTTGTCAGACCACTTAACGCTGCTGCAAAGATGTAGGTACTCCAGAGACCATCGGTGCCAAAAGCGTTGAGTCATCTGCTGCAGAAGGCAAACCTGCTAAGCCGTGAAGCACTCGTTTCCTGAAGGATACTCGGGCAGAGCGTTAAGAGGCTGGCCAATCAGGAAGTGTCCCGGGTTAGAACCTCCAAATCATTCGGGTCAGGAGAGGGGACAGAGGGGCCGAGTTGAGTACCGCCTCAATTTTACAGAATACAGTGGCGAGCTCCTCAAAGGTCAAATGGCTTCGCCAAGCGACGGAGATGCGTTTTTGCAACCTTAACCACCGCCTCGAAAATACCGCCCCAGTGGGGACACGCCGGAGGGTCGAATTTCCACTGGATGCCCTTTTCGACATAGCATTGCCTAAATAAGTCCGGTGGTTGGACAGAAATTCGACGACCTCCTTGAGATACCTATCCGTGCCCTATAATTCGTCCGCAATCCGACCGGATCAAGTCCGGCAAGCCGCGCCGCGACACGAAACGGCCAAGCGTGGCTAAGAAGGCTTCCGTGCTGAGGGCGCTCACCAGTTCCAAGTGAACGGCTTTAGTGGAGGCACACGAAGACGCAAAGATAGGCCTTACATGAACGCGCGTTACGAGTGAGAGGACTTAACGAGGAAGGGGCCAGCGAAGTCTGTTCCGACCCCGGCGAATGGTCGGATGGCCCTGACGCGGTCGGGCGGCAAGTCACCCATCAGAGGCTGCGATATGGGGCCTTCAGTTTATAACAGGGATACTTAAAGATGACGCTCCGAATGGTGCGTCGGCCAGACAAAATCCAGAACTCCCGCTGCAAAATAGCCGACAGGGCGTTACACCCAGCGTGGGCATTCTTAACATGGTGGTGGGTTACCAACAACCGGACAAGGGCGCCGTCTTTAGGGAGCAGCAACGGGTGTCGAGCCCCGCACGGCAGTTGAGAGTTTTTCAAACGTCCGCCCACGCGCAGCATCCCAGCGTCGTCCAGAAAGAGGTTCAGGCGGGCCAGAGCGCCCTTGATAACGGAGCCACGCTTCAAGTTTTCGATAACGGGCTCAAAATGCTCCGTCTGGACCATACGGATCCAATGCATCAGGGATTCCCGACGCTCGCTAGGAGACAAAACGCAATCAGAGAGTCGGTTGGACGGATCTCGAATTGTGGACAAGCGGCGCAGCCAGCAGTCACTCTAAGAGCTTATCGAGAGCTGTACCGTTCCAGAAGGGAGAGATCCCGAGTGAGCTTATCCTTGCCCACTCCTACTCGGGCCCGTAGGCCCGGCAACTCAGTAGGTGCGGAGTAATTACCCTGGGGCCAGAAGGATTGAGGGTTAGATAACCAACCGGGACCCCACCACAATGAGTGGGCAACCAGCGCAGGGGCCTCACAGCCGCAGGAAGCGCAGTCGGCAGGATTCAACTCCGGGACATGTCTCCAGTGGAGAGAAGTCTCAGAACTCTGGATTTGAGACACGCGGTTCGCCACAAAGACCTCAAGATTGTGCGGTGCGGCTCGGAGCCAACAAAGTACTATCTCACTGTCCGACCATGCGTAGACGTCCGTAAGGTCGATTACAGACTTCAAGGACGAGTGAACGTGGTTGAGGAGCCGCGTGAGAAGAGCGGCTCGGACAGTTCCAATTGGGATAGTTAAACGGGATCTAATGGGGCAACCTTGCTTTTGGCGAGTACGAGATGAACTGCAGTATGCCAGAGGAACTCACAGTCCGCAAATATACGACAGCAGCATAGCCCTTCTCAGAGCGTCGCAAAACCCATGTAGAGTAGCCCTGCATTTCCCTGGAGGCACCTGGGCATGGAAACCGGTTGATGTCCGGAAGGAGGAGAGCATGGAGAGCCACTCTCAAAAGAGGGCCACTAATGGGCTCGTCCCAACCCAGACATCCGGAGCTTTTGGAAGGAAGCACTTAGCCAAAAGATGACCGGGTGATCCATCCATTCAGGTCGAGTGCGAGCTACTGTAGACAGCACGGAGCCTTGGTCCATGCTTTGGGAGGTGGGTCAAGTTTTACTCTACCGTGAAGGTGTCCTGAACAGGCTGATATTGAATGCCCAGCACAGTCAACAAATTAGGATTCTCAGGGTGCTCGAAAAGGTGAGGGTCTTGTTGATCCTCTCCTGGAGGTCCCTCAAAATGTGTGGGAGTTCGACAACCACTTGCGCAACTCATAGCCTCCCGACTTCAGGATGGCAATTAATTCGTCTCGCAAGACCAGAGCCTCCTCGACGGTGGAAGCGCCCGTACAAATGTCGTCCATGTGACCGAAGTCTCCAAATAGAAGCTCCCCAGCGTATCTCAGGCGCTCTCTCTCAGCGAGTTCAAGGAGGGTTCGCATGGCGATATACGGGCTGGACCGGTCCATATGTGGTGGTGTTCAACTCAAATACCTGAATGGGATCGCTGGGCTTCTCGCGCCACAATATCAGCTGATATCGGCGGTCATCACGATGTACCGATTGGCGAAACATCATCCGAATGTCGCGACAAAACCACCTGGTGTCGACGGAATTGGGTCAAGATGTCGGATATGTCCTTGATCAGTTTAGGACCCGAGTGAGACACTGATTCAGGGACACACGTTTGGTGGGGGCGGAACCGTCAAAGACTACCCGAATCTTACTCAGGGGTCCTCAAGACCGCATGGTGAGGAGGAAGTAGCTCATGTGAACGCCATTCGAAGTTGGACGGTGACATGTGACCCAGCTCTGATACTCGCGCATGAACCGACATATTTGTCGCGAGGCTGGGTCACGCCGCATGCGGCGCTCCATGGAAGCAACCTCTTCTCGGCCAGGCACGGATTGACCCAAAGGGGCGGGGTCCAGAAAGGTAAGCGAGTGACGAAACGACCGTCAACCCGCCGGCCGGTATTGTTCTGGTAGAACAACTCACCTCACGGTCCAGAGGGTCGACTCGAGCTGCATGTGGTGGTCCTCAATGTCCCAGAACCGCTGGACGGCGTCCGATAGGGACACGCCCACGACGGAGAGCGGGTCGGCCGTCGGAGAGAAGACCACATAACCGGTCCAAAAGCTGCCCAAATATCGTGGAAATGGCTGACAGGCCATCGGGCTGCAGAGCTCGTATCTCACCTAACAAGAGGGCACCCAGCGTGTCGGCCCCGAGTAGCAAATCTATCGGCCCAGGTTGGGCCACCGAGGGTCTGCCGGTCTCAAAGCCGACGCAGCGCACAGCGCTGTCATTTATACGAACGTTAGGAGGAACCCTACAATGTCGTCGAGGACATTTACCTTGACTAAAATACGAAGGTGTTCGCTGTCAGAGCTGAACACCAACTCCGCTGTCCTAGGAGCAGGAGGCTCGGCACCTCCGATACCTACCATCGGACGTGATTCAGAGCTCCAGGGCCCAGTCTTCCACCAACCGAGTAGAGGCCACACTACGCTGGGAACCCGAGTCCAATAGAGCTCGAACCGTTAAGTGTTCGCCGCTCGGGTTGTAAACCTTCACTGAGGCTGTCGGCAATAGAACAGTTTGACAGGTGGACTGCCGACGACTTATAGGCTCAGTGGAGGCGGCCATGGCGGGAGCTAGGGCGGCAGCCTCTATCTGGAGCTGCCTCTGTTGGCAAACCGGCACCCACCCGAACCGGGGCTGAGCTAACCGACGGCGTCTCGAAGACCCTAGACTGGAATTCCCCGAACGGGCCGACCGGGGGAAACTCGGGGATCCTCGGCTCCAAGGCCCGGGGCCGATATGCAGTCTCCGGAACCCGGTAGTACCGGCACCGGCCAAAGGGGCGGCGTTCCAGTCGCGGCCACTCAGCCAACGGGGGTGAGAACGGTCTAGCTGACCGCTGAGTGGCCGCATCCACTATCAACTCGCGCGGTGAGGACCCCCCGCCCTTGGGAACGACTCCCAGACCGATCGGGGGAAGGACTCCCCTCAGAAGGAGGGGCGCTGTGGTCCACCGGTGAGCGCCGAGCGTCGCCCGACAGTGGGCGTGGCTGGGCGCCCCCGCCCGTGGGGAGTCGGGGCCTGGCAGGGCCCTGCGAGACGACCGCGCGCACCCAGGCACAAGAGGACGTTGTGGTTGCCCTGGCAGTGCGTGCAGGGCCGCTGGTGCGGGCAGTCTCGTTGTAAATGCCTCTCCAGGCACGAGAAGCACCAGCGGCGCTCCTGGCGATGGTTCGCCTTGCCCAGCCGGCGCGCAACAGCTTCGGGCACGACGCCGGCCGGTGGTCGGATGCTCGACAATAGGAGAGGGGCGCCTCCCGTGCCGCTAGGCCACTATAGGGAGGGCACGGGGGCGCCCTCGCGGGGCTCCGCTCGGCTTCAGGGGTGGGCGCCGCCTTGGCTGACTCACTTTCCCGGGGCACCGCTCGGGAGGCGGCCGGGGACCTCGACGGCGCCTGCTGCGTTCTCCAGCAGCCTGCACTGCTCTTCCAGGAACCTGGCAGGTCCTAAAGGGGGCATAGGCGCCATCCTCCGAACCTCTCCTCAAAATGGAGCCGAAGGTCGAGGGCAGGCGGACAGCACTGTGAAGGAGCAGAAACGACCACTCGTCCACAGGCAAATCCAGCCGCCGCAACGAGGTTGCACGCTACGACGACTGGATTCACTATGTCTTCCCGTAGTCGAGTCCGGTCCTTCAGCAGCGGGAGGTTCAGCAGCCTCCGAACATGATCGTCCGCAATCCGCCGGACGTTGGCGTACCTTCCAGCGAGGAGTCCCTGGCGTTTTGGTAGGCGTCGTCCGACAACTTAAGGTGGCCGACGACGCTCAGGGCCTCCCCTCTGGTGAAGCCAGGAGGTACCCCATTTTGGCAGGGGTCAAGTCCTCCGGGCGTCCACCAGGCTGTCGAACAGGACGGTCATCACTCCGAGAGGACCCCGGAGAACCTTGGCAGGTCCAGCGTGGGAAGTCGTCCTAGCAGCTCTGGCTGAGAAGACGGCCTCCGCGGGGACTCGAGCCACTCAGCCGAGCTTCGCGCTCCCTCTCCGCATCCTTGGCCCCCGCCTCGACCAGGTCGTCCGTTAGCGCGAGGAACTGCTCGTAGTCCGCGCGGCAAGATTCCAGGACTCCTTCTCCACCTCCAAGTCCTCGAGCTCAGGTAAGCCTCCTCCGGCCGCCCTTCGAGCATCGACCTGCTCAAGCCTCTTCCTCAGATTGTAGAACCGGTCCGGTCGGCCTATCAACGCGTGTGCTGGTAGCCCAGCGCAGCTCAGTCCGCAGGCAACGGATTAGCATCTTGGGCGAGGACATCGCTACCAAATCAAATTACGACACGGCTCGAGCACAATTACAAGAATAACAAATAAAAATACAAAAGATTAACGGCTAACTAATGCAGTTCCTATCAAATCGAGTTGAATAGAATGTACACAAATAAGAACCGCTATTATCAAATCAAACACAAGTTAGCACAGAGGAAAAGGAATCAATTAACAATAACAAATACTAGTGCGGTCAAATCAAGTTAATTTAGATTACGTAAATACAAATTACCACTCTTCAGTTCAAATACAATTTACAATACAAAAGATACATATCAACAAAATGACTTGCTCAGAAATCAACCCTTCTATACGTAACACACTACCATCCGACAACGACAATTAACCGATTACGCAAAAATAACCCTCTACCTACATGACGCAATCTCCCGCTCTCACGCGAACCGGGCGTGGTCTTTCAAATTTACCCGCTAACAAGCAGCTAACAAAGAAAGTTTTATTATTACGTATATAATAAAAGGTATTTTACGTTATTACGGACGTAATTAATATTAAATTAATAAACTAAAATAAAATAAAATTAATAAACGTATTATTACGGACGGGCATGATTGTAGCCACAAAATCAACCCAACGCTCCTGCCACCAAATTATTACTTCTTATCGAATACTATGGTCGGTGGATCGACCGGGAATCGATCCCAGAACCACGCTCTGCTACCAATTGTTACGGCCGGCAGCTGCCTTTAACAGGGCTGGATCCCTCGTGGCCTAGACGAAGGCCACGGGCAGATGCCGGTCGGGCGTTACGCCGAGGGTCAAAGTTTCAATGAACACACGAGGAAAGGTCACTTGGATAAATGCACCTGCCCCAGGGCGAAGACTCTCGTCGACCGGCCCGGCTGATGAAAGTGTTGTGGTGTATGTGTAATGTATGTGCTGGTGTGTTGACGGGAACCGATCTGGATGACGCCACGACGTCCGGGAGAAGGCACGCGCTGGTATCCTCGGAACTTTCCCCTTCTGTTGGCACTCGCGATGGGTTTTCACGAAATGGGACAGCTACTCGCAGTCTTTCAGAGGTAAATCACTTGGAGAGTTGCACGCGAATTTTACCGAGTTAGTACGTTCTAATCGCGATCCCTTTGTTTGCAACGATTTACGCGGTTTTTTTTTTTCTTTAACAAAACTAGCGCAAAACAGAGTATAGCTCGCAAGAAAAACATACCATTCTGGCGAGAAATGCCCCGCCAACGCGTCCGGCGGCCGGGGGAGCGAGGGCGAAGAAGTGCCCTTGATATCGAGGCCAAGCACGCGCGTTAAGACTACGGGTTTATTGTAAATTTTTTCCTGCCGAAACATACTTGTTACTACATGTTATTCTTGTTATTACGTTTTGTGTTTATTTTTTGTTTTAATAATGCCTAACGCGTACGTTTATAGTGCTCGTGAATACGGCAACATGTTAATGAGCCTTGGCGACTTGCGGGGAATGCTTCGCGTATTACGAATACCGAGAGAATTGACCGCTCGACGCAGCGGACTCGTCTCATAACAGCAGCATTTGCGAGTGTTGGAAAATCGGCCCATTGCTCCGGCAGCGGCAGAAGGTGGAAGTCAAGGACTGTTCCTCCGAGGGCGCATTTTAGATGTCGTTTGCCGGTATCCGATCCTGGGTAAACGAAGTATCGCTAAATTGTTAAGACGTCAGGATGGAACAAGTGTGTCATACTGTGCAGTTCACAAAGTGTTAGCAATATCGAATGCGCCATACAAAGTGCAACTGAAGTGCAAGCTTTAGTTGCCGGCGATCACGACCGCCGACGAATTTTTGCCGTTGGTTTTAGACCAACAACAACGTGTGCCTGGTTGAAAATGGAAATGGAACCCCATTGAGCACGTTATCTGGACGGACGAGTCGACATTTACCAGAAACGGCCTGTGGAACCTAAGAAATACACACGTGTATTCAGAGGTTAACCCGCACGCTGTTCGACAAACCGGGCACAAAACCCGATGGTCGGTTTACGTATGGGCAGGTTTATTTAAGGATCGCATACTGGGACCAGTGTTTCTGCCACAGCGACTTAACGGACAGGGATACCTAAACTTTATAAATGAACAGTTGGTTGACATTTTAGACGATCTATCGTTGGCTGAATATCGCCGCACATGGTTCCAGCATGATGGTGCACCTTCACATGTCGTGAGGTTCGTCTGTGAGCGCCTTACCGAGTTATTTGATGATCGCTGGATTGTCAGACTAGGACCACACCCTTGGCCACCTCGCTCACCAGATCTGACCCCGTTAGACTTCTTTCTCTGGGGTATGTGATAAAAAGGGTTTTTAATCGTGAGTGTGATAGTGCTGACGAAATGCGCCAAAGGATCGTGGATATTTTCGACAAACTACGTGCGGACTGTGTCGATGACCACACGATGATGCCCCGTTTGCATGAGGAGACGCAACATCGAGCCCAAATCTGCCTCAAAATGAATGGAGCACAATTTCAGCTGCATCTCAAAAGACCACGGAGAATTTAGAGCGGTAAGCTGTTTCATACCTAATTTTTTTTAAATAACTTAGTACTGAACTGATCTGAATAAGTACACCAATACATCAGAAGAATAATAAACAACCACAATGGATAAAAATGACTCTAACCTTCTTAACATTTTATTTAAGTATTTTTTTCATTAAGGAATTGAACCAGTTATTTGGTTTATTTAACCTGTGAATCTGAATTAAAGTGGCATGTTGAGACAAACACAGTGGCAAAATAGTAGGTTAAGTAGATAAGTTAGGTATTTAGACAAGTGTTGTAAATTATTAGGTATTGTGGTACCATCGCTTGTTCGCGCGTACATTGACTCCTATTCAGCTGATTGTAATTCAGTAATTCCATTGCTGGTTTTATGTTTCAGTATTTTCACGATTTTTTAATGAAATTAACGTTTTATTTAGCTGTACTAACACGATGGAGCATGAATAAAGCTAATACAACGTTGTAAAAAGATGATGATAATTTTTTCAAAGATATAGTTAGTACTGTTGTCTGTCTTCGTTTTCGGGAGCGTTTAAAAATACCCTGTATATAAAAGGCAAACCTGACTGACTCATCTATCAACGCACAGCCGAAACTACTGAACTGATTTCGCTGAAATTTGGCACAGAGGCAGTTGCAATAACGTAGGCATCAGCTAAGAAAGGATTTTTGAAAATGCGACCCCTAAGGGGGTGAAAAAGGGCTTAAAATTTTGTATGGAAGTCCGTCATTTTTAGAGCTAGAAGCCTGAAACTTTGTATTTAGGTTAACGATTAGAAATGAACAATTATGTGTCCAAGGGTTTTTGAAAATTCAACCCCTAAGGGGATGAAAAAGGGGTTGAAATTTTGTATGGGGAAACAATATTAGTTGAACTATTTTATTCGAAACTTTACAGGAGTACTCCTATCAATAAATGAGTAAACAAGTGTTCAGGCTCTTTCAGAATTCAACCCCTAAAAGGTGGAAAAGGGGTGACAAATTCTGAAAATCAACATGGGTATCGTTTTTATGGTTTATCGGGTCGCTGGCTACGAAAACAAAATTTGGGATGTGCAATCTGGATTTAGAAAGGGGATGGGGTGTACGGATCAAGTATTTTCCATGCGCATGAATGCGGAGAAGTTTTTGGCCAAAAACCAGAAAGGTTTTTGTGCGTTCATGGACTTGGAAAAGGCTTATGATAGAGTGGACAGGAATGTGTTATGGCAAACACTTAACTCATTTGGTTTGAGCGCTGGTTTGATACAAGCATTAAGGTCTCTTTATAAAGACTCTAGTGCTTGTGTCAGGATCAATGGGGTCTACTCGGACTGGTTTGGCATTCAAAAATGTGTCAGACAGGGTTGTGTAGCTTCCCCGTGGCTGTTTAACCTATTTATGGACAGTTGTTTGCAAACTTTGAAAGATTGCATCGTCGGCGGCCGAGTTGCAAATGATGGTTACTTTAATGAACTGGTCATTAAAAGAAAGGGGTATAAAAGTGAACGCAAGTAAGACGAAAGTGATGGTTTTTGATAGAGAAGTAAGTAAAACGTTATGTGAAATAAGAATATAAGCGGAGATGATTGATCAAGTGGATGAGTTTATATATTTGGGATGTTTATTTAACAGGGATGGTAGATACTCGTATGATAAGGATATAGAACGACGAGTGAACGCAGGAAATAGAGTGAATGGGGCTCTACATGCTATTATGAAAAGTCAGAATGTGTCAAAAAAGGCACGTATGGCAATCCATAATGCTGTGTTAGTTCCTACTTTAATGTATGGTAGTGAAAGTTGGGTCTGGCAGAAGAAGCATGAGAGTAGAATAAATGCTGTAGAAATGCGGTCATTAAGGAGTATGCTAGGGCTGAATCTGAATGACAGGGTGAGAAATAGTGTGATAAGAGAAAAGTTTGGTTTGCAAGATGACGTTGTGACCAGGATTAAGAAAGGAATGCTTTGGACCAAACCGGTCATGTAGAAAGAATGAACGAGGAAAGAGTGACAAAGCAAATTTATGTTGCAGAAGTGAATGGAAGATTCGGGAAGGGACGCCCTAGACGAAGGTTTATCGACCAAATTGGCGATATATTGAAAATAGGCCAGATTAGGAGTACCCCTAACCGACGAGCGTGTATGCGTAGATATATGGATGTAAAGGAGGCGAAAGAAGTGTGTAAGGATCGTGAGTGTTTATGTATGTATGTATGTATGTACCTATATTGTATTGATCTTCAAGTTCCAATCCCTACCAATAGATGGTGTTGTTATGTTTTAGAACGCGGTAACGCTGTGTTTTGCGAACTAATATAAAGTGAATGGTGAATGAGCGCTTCAAACTGTACCTACATACGGTACCTATTCACTTTTAACGGATATTTGACTAGACTTCGACTTTATTTGCTTGCTTACGGTTTAAGAGTTGCTTCGTGTTTCGGATTAGTTGCTTGATTTGGTCTTTCTTACAACCACTGTTCAAACTTGGAATTCAATTTGCTTTGTGATTAGGTATTGTTGATAGAAGTATTTTTTCTCCCTGAAAAAGTGACTATAGAAACTCTTAATATTGAAGGAAAAATGGAAGAACATACTTTCGTCCCCATTATAGATGACAGCGCCTGTTTGTTTCGTGTTCTTTCATTTTTAATGTACAGAACCCAAGAAAATGCGATGGTGGTGCATTCACAAATTGTTAGATTTGTGGTAAATGATTGGCTTAGGTTTTCAGTTATGACCCACGACAGAAATGGCGATAATTATTCAACAGTAAATGAATATTCAGCCGATATGTAAAATATTAAACTTATGGTGGACTTTGTAAATTGGTAGAGCTGCAGGATTAATATTTACGTTTCGGTTTGAAGTATATGGAGACGGTCTGCTATACACAGAGTCCGGAACAGATATCTCCAGTAAGGCGATTACGATTTAGCCATGATTTATCTAATGGAAATTTTGAAGCCTATATATCTATTGTTGCAAAGAAAATTACACAGCGTCGCATGAAGGTACCTGTTGAAGAGCGTGATCCTTTTTCAGAGCTTGACCATTTAACTGTTACATCACTTGTAAACAGTGAAATATCATCTCCGGCTAGCGGAACAGATCAATCTGTATCGTCGATATTAAAATATGAAAAAAAGAAAAATAAACGAAGGTCGAGATTTACTAATTTCACAAGAAAAAGTCAATTAAAAAGTTCACAAGAAAGATATATGCAGAACAAGCCAAATTCAAATCGTAAAGCTGTGTCCGCTTATCAGAAAATAAAATACACAGGCAAGCTGTTGCAAATTACCAAATTGCGAATCCACAAGTGCATAGAGCAATTCAGTCACGGTATGAGGAAAACATTACACTACGTTTATGGAAAAACAAGGTCTATTCCGCTATGGAGTATGACCCTGATATTGCTTATAGAACTGACAGCAGTGTAGCCTTGGTTTCTATGACATAAAAGTGTCAGTGGTGCAATGCGCTGAAATGGAAGGATGAGAAACCTGGTATGTGTTGCAGCGCTGGAAAAGTGCAACTTGATCGGTTGAAACAACTGCCTGCACCACTCTTTAGTTTGATTAATGATCTACACACAGATCATGACCATTTTATGGGTAATATTCGTAAATATAATGCCTGTTTCCAGATGACATCCTTTGGTGTTAAACAGGTAACAGCAGATGGTTTTTCACCGAATTTTTAAGTACAAGGCCAGGTCTAACATTTAATTGGAATTATATTACCAGAAGCCAAACATGACGCTCAGTACCTTTAAATATATTTTGTAGGTGAAGATGATCGAGGAACAAAGATTCGATGTTTGTAGGTGAAGATGATCGAGGAGCAAAGATTCGATGTTCTAAATTTCCTAACTTAAAGCCAAATTTAATTAAACAATTGCAGAATATTCTGCATCAAGTGAACCCGTATATAAAAGATATGAAAAGTGCCATTGATAAAGCCCCTCCTTCAGAGTCATACAAAGTTGTCATACATGCTGATAAAAAACCACCAGAAGAACATAGAGGTATGTACAATGCACCAACTTTAAATGAATTGGCGTTAGTGTTAGTGGATCAACAATTTTATCGAAGGGACATCATCCTCGAGAGCGGAAGTAATTCACTTCAGCGTATTAGTGAGATACTTCGAGCATATGATGCGCTACAGTATCCATTGATGGTTTGCTGGGGGGATGATGGGTATTCAATCAACATACCACAATGCGATCCCACAACTAAGTTGCCGCTTAATAAAACTGTCTCTTCTGCAAGTTTCTATTCGAATAGAATAATGATTAAAGAAGGAGAAGATAACTATTAAGTCAACTATCGTGCCCTTTTTAGTCAATATTTGGTGGATGAATACGCCAAAATAGAAACAGAAAGATTTAATTATATCAAAAATAATCAAGCCAAACTATGTGCTGATAGTTACATCCATTTAAAAGATGCTATTGGACGACAAGACGCAGAAGCCAACCAACTAGGACAAATGGTTGTCCTTCCATCATCGTTACGGGGACCTAGTATGCACGAAAGAACAGAGGACGCTATGACCTATGTAAGGAATTACGGCCGGCCTGATCTTCTTATCACTTTCACATGCAATCCTCGCTGGGACGAGATAAAAGAGCAATTGCTTCAAGGACAACAATCTCATGATAGACACGATACAATTTCGAGGGTGTTTCGACTAAAGGTGAAAAAGATCATGAACTAATTGACAAAGGGCAACATATTTGTGAAGTGCGATACTATATGTACTCAACGAAATGTCAAGAGAGAGGTCTTCCACATATTCATATTCTTTTATGGCTTCACAAACGTATTACCCGGATCAAATCGACAATATAATTTGTAAAGGAAATACGGATCCCAAACGTGACCCAGAGCTTCACGAAATCGTTAAATGTAATATGATACATGATCCACGTGGAACTTTAAATCGAAAGTCACCATGTATGAAAGATAACATGTGCAGTAAACGATACCCCGGGGCTCTCATAAGGGAAACTCAAACTGGTGAAGACGGTTATCCGCAGTACAAGAGACGTTTACTAGATGACAGTCGGTTCTCTGTTGATATCAAAGGCACAACCATAGATAATCGCTGAGTAGTCCCTTATAATACAGTATTATTAAAAAAAATTAACGTTCACATAAATGTGGAATATTGTCTTTCGGTGAAATCAATAAAATACGTCTGTAAATACGTAAATAAAGGTTCAGACCAGGCATCGTTTGCTTTAGAAAATGAGAAGGATGAAGTTAAAACCTACACAAGTGGAAGATATATAAGTTCATCAGAGGCAGTATGGCGAATCCTTGAATTTCCCATTCATGAGCGTTTCCCTCCCGTAGTCCACCTCGCTTTTCATTTGGAAAATGGGCAAAAGGTTTATTTTAATGAGCAAAACCTGAGTGAAAGAGTGAATAGTCCTCCAACAACCACACTCCTATCCTTTTGATTTGTGTAAAGTGGATAACTTTGCAAAAACATTTCTCTATCTAGAAGTACCTGCATATTGTTTCGGATAAAAGAAAGTTCCAAAGGAGAAAGAGAGGAGCAAGCTTTGAAGTCTGGCCATAGTTCAAAAAAGAGCACATTCTGGGTAGAGTTTATACTGTGCATCCGAACAATATAGAATGCTATCACCTTCGCATACTTTTTCATGAGATACGGGGCCAAATTTCGTTTTAAGCGTTGAAAACTGTAGATGGTCATGAATATTCCACGTTCCAATCAACGTGCAAAACTCTCGGCTTGCTTGAAGATGATCAGAATTTGTTCCCAGCAATGGAAGAGGCAGCACTTTGCCAATCACCGCAAATGATTCGGAATATTTTACGATTATTTTAGTGTTCTGCCAAGTATCAGACTCTTTAAGCCTTTGGGAGAAATTCAATGAATACTTATCTGAAGATTTTAAAAGGGAATTAGAAAGAGAGGGAAATGTGGATGTAGAGCACATAACAGATGTGGTATTTAACAAATGCCTTTCGGTAATAGAAGATGCCGTATTAGCGTTGGGTGGTCAGCTACTAAAAGAGTTTGGGTCACCTTAGCCAAGCAAAGAACAACAATTTGAAAATAGAGAGTGTCTTAAAGAGACAAGTTACGACTTAACATCAATTGAAACAAAACTTAACAAAATTGAATCAAATGACGGTGGAATATTCTTATTAGATGCTTCTGGTGGAACAAGAAAAACATTTCCATAAATTTGCTATTAGCAAAATTTAGAAGTACTCGCGGAATTGCTTCTTCTGGAATCGCAGCTACACTACTTGAGGGTGGACGAACTGCTCATGCTACCTTCAAGTTAGCACTCAATTTAACAACAGCTGATACTCCCATTTGTAATATATCGACTTTGTGACCTCTAATTAAAATCCTCAATCTCTCGAAAAATATGCGGGTACACTTAGGAAAAAAACAGTCTGCTGGTGGATTTGTGAATCTCCTACTTGAAATCGGCAACTGTGATTACCTGATAAATGACGGAATGATCCAATAATTTGTGCACGGTTGTATTTACGTTACAGAAGTTAATATCCAAAATTTACCCAGATATTCCTCATATCCACGATAAGCCAATAGAATGGTTGTGTGAACGTGCCATATTAATCCCGAAAAACGACCAAGCAGCGGCAATTAACGATATACTGTTAACGTCTTTTGAGCAGGAAGAAATGGTGTACATGTCAATAGACTCTGTGGTCAACACAGATGACGCAATGAACTACCCTGTCGAATTTCTTAATTCACTGAAACCATCGGGTCTTCCACACCATAAGCTTATTCTGCGCGTGGGCACTCCTGTTATGTTGTTGCGAAATGTAAAACATCCTCAACTTTGCAACGGAACCAGACTAAAAGTAAAGCGTTACATCGCAATGTGGTAAGCCACAATTATTACTGGATGTGCGCAGGGAAACTGTATTAGTACAAGAATTCCCTTGATCCCGAATGATCTTCCCTTTGAATTTAAACGAATACAGTTTCCCCTCAAAGTCTGCTTTGCAATGACCATAAACAAATCACAAGGACAGACATTAAAATTTGCGGGTATAGACTTTATAGAGATATATATATATAGAGAAAATTGTTTTTCACACGGGCAATTCTATGTGGCTTGCTCACGCGTAAGCTCGCCCAGTAGTCTGATAATTTTGGCACAAAGAAATAGATAAGCAAAAAATGTGGTGTATAAAGATGTTTTGTAGTTTACTAGCTTTTGCCCGCGACATCCAGTTATAATTGTGGCTTGTACTAGCAGACTCTTTTACACATGGGCGCGATATAACCGAACTCCACACGGACAAAGTCGCGGGCAAAAGCTAGTGAAAGATATATATGTCTGATACAGTTTCCAATTTTGTTTTTCTACAAATGTTGGCACCTATTGGGGTTTGAACCGGGTTCTCCAATTGAATAATCAGTATTTCTGACTATTGGGACACAATCTCTTCAAGTAGAAAATCTGAATACCAGTGTGTTTTAAGTGGGAGAAGAACTGAGCCCTGTCGATTACACTGTTTTCGTTGGCATTTCTCTCGACAAAAAGCTTCGGTTGGACCCTCTTTATCTAACCTAGCAAGCAGACTAAACTCTACAGCTTATGCTATTAAAAGATAGAAATCTCACTTGTGTCGAGACGGCTAGATTAGTTTATTTCTATTATATCCATAGCTTAATGTCTTATGGGATTTTCCTATGGGGAAATGCGGCTGATTTAGAATCTATTCTTTTTGCAGAAGAGAGCCATAAGAGCTACTTATAAGCTAAAACCAAGAGAGTCAGAATTTTTTAAAGAAATAAATATATTAATTTTTGTCACTCAATATATTTAAAAATTAAAATTTGTTCACAAAAACAAAAGTAGTTACATGTAACATATAAGTAATAATACAGAAATAAACATTGACCCTTACATTTTACCTAAGAAATTATCTTCCCCACTATGAAATGTGCCTGGTGCTAGTAAAAGTCGTGGATCATAGCTCCATAAGCTCTCTCAAAAAGCTCTATCGAGCTAGCAGTGAAAAGTCAACAGAAACCATTGAAATGGGATGGGAATTTGTGGCTAAATAGTTGTTAATTAGTTGATAATACTCGTCTAAGCTCGTAAGCACTGTATTGCTATGTAACTAACTAGTAGTCAGCTACACGTTTAGCGGAAAAGTTAAACAAACAATGAAGATGTTATTTTTCTATACTAATTATAATTACAATTTTTATTTGTTATATAAGAGGGGCATGCGGCTCGCATAATGGTAAATGTCGACCGCCGCCCATGAACAGCTGTAACACGAGGGGGATTACAGGTGCGTTGCCGGCATTTTAAAAAGGAGTTAGCTCGTTTCTTGAAGGTCACTAAGTCGTATTGTTCCGGAAAAATCGCCGGTGGTAAACGATTCCACAAAGTAGTCGAATAAATATAATACTAGTTCATACTTTGGACCTAATAAATTCTTAAAGTTGCTGTCTCTCTTTTCACTAGTTGACAATAGAAAAAGAATAATATAGAGTTAATTAATACTTAATTTAAGCAAACGTTAATCTACTATTATAATTAAGGTCGTATATGCATGAAAAGAATTCGAGCTTGAATGTTCACTCATCGCTAATTTTAAATTTTCACGTGACTGATTTTTAAATAGAGGACAACTTTAAATGAGAAAAGTTATCAAGATGACATTTACAAAGAAAAGGTGACTTTTTCCGCCTGAACTCCTTTAGTTTCCTGGAGCATAGTTAACAGAAAACCCTATTTTTTATAGTTATATCCTTTTGCATTAATGAACTTCTTTTCTGTCCATTAATTAATGCAATAGGTTGTAATGTTATAAATAAAATATTTTTATAGATATAAATCAACATAATTTATATATTATACAAAATCCGGGGAAGGGCTACGCTTTCACAAAATACCAGCTTGAAATCGCAGCTTATTGCTGTTGTGGTTCGTGTGGTGAGTTTAGAGAACCGGAGAAAATTTAACTGAAAACGAAACATTCCACCTTAATCCTCAGGGTGACAACGCATTTGTATTTTAATTCTTAATCGAAGATAGATGTAGAAGTTTATGGGCTACAACATCCACTTACCCTCGGGTGGACTGTGTGTTCGTTTGTCACCCTTATTCTAAAAAAAATACAGTATGACTTTACAAGAAAATCTTTCCATCATACTATACAGGGTTATTTTGAAATAACTGACCAAATTTGCAGAGAAAGTTCAGAATAAGTAACATCTTAGGCAAATGGTGAATAAAAATTAATTAAAAAAATCTCAAACATTCTGTCCTTTTATCTTTTAAATCCAAAATGCGTGGTAATGCATTATTTAGTATTATTTAGTATTAGTAGGAAAAACGTTGTTGCCTATAAATCACATTCAATTTGGGATAATTTCAAATAAAAGTAGAAGCCTTATTTTTACTCGTATTTTCAAAACTGCAATAATGGTATGTCATTATTTATATATTTGAACTTAAGTTTAAAATTTGGCTATTCTTTGAAAAATTGTACTGTATATTTATTTTATTTACTAGCGAACCACCCCGGTTTCGCCCGGGTAGGATCTATTAATGTGGCGTAGCAAAGACCACTTACTCCTATTTTATCAATTTTTCGAATATTCAAAAGAAATGTCCGAATTTGTAATGTTCGTGAAGTTTTATTACAATCGCTACAGCCATTCCAAACATTCCAAACAGACAGACAGACATACAGACTGAAACTTTATTCATCACGAAAATTCTATTCATGTTTTAATGGCATGCAAATAGCCCCCTCACCTCGGCTCAATATAAGGCAGTAATTTCGATATTACAGACGGATCTATATGTTGTAATAGCTGTTCCCCCCACTTTGCCCGCGTGCAATTAAGGGTTTTAATTTTTTTACGCGGAACCCTATTTAATTTTTATGAAAAAATTTAGCGTCAGATACTTCTTATGATATCAGCTATCTGCCAGTGAAAGTCCCGTCAAAATTAGTACAGCCATTTCGGAGATTAACCGGAACAAACGGACAGAAAAACAGACAGCCAGTCATTTTTTTTTTAAATGTTGTTTTTGTTATAAATACTATATATACTTTTATATGCGCTTAGTAAATAGCTGTTATTTTAACATTACAAACAGACTTTAATTTTATTTATTTGTATAAATAGATTATTAAGGACAAAAGTTCTTCCTATTTTATTGAAAACGCTTATACGTTGAGAATTGTCAGGAATATTTGAATGATTGTTTATATATATTTTAACTTTTAACACTTGACCAAAATAGTAAATAATATATCGATAAGTGTGTGTTGTGAGTGAATAATTAGGCATTATTCTTTAGAGTTAACAAAAGATCATGCTTTATACAGGGTAAGTGTATAATTTTCAGCTAGCATTCCATCAATATCGACACTCCAACAAACACAAGCTGCTAAATCATCAAGGCAGAATTGATTCAATTATAAATATATGTGCCCAAATCCAAAACGGAATAATAGAGTGGGATGTACGCAGAGCGGATGCAATATGCTGATTCAATATTTGCTAAATGTAGTGTTGGGCGTCCTAGGTACGTATAGCTCACAAAGACTTTAATAACACTAAACCTTTCTTACTAGTGATATTTAACATATAATAAATAAAATATTAAAATAGTACTATAGTATGTTTATGTGGTAGAGTCACGCTGCAGCTATATTATGATTGTAGCACGAATGGGTCGGCTCGATCGGGGTAGGACCACGCTCTACGGCGCAGCAGCTTAATGCTACTGTGTTTGTCAGTGTAGAGAATCGGAGACCCTTTTTAACCATCAAGCGGGCGCGGTCATTTGTAATGGCAGCGGTCGTGCGTAACCTTAAAGACCTATGTGATATAACAGGGATTTAAAAAACTAATTAATTAAAAATTATTCATTTTATTTTACTCACACACATAATCATTATGTAAGGACACAATTTTTCGAAAAAAAATTAAAACAATGTTAAAATCGGATAAAAACCAAATTATAAAATCTAACAACATAACTTAAATTTTCTTTGGATCTAATTCTTCGATTTCCTTCTTTTTTGCTGAACATATTGCAGGTTGCATGTGCATGTGCTGGAACTGCTACTTGGCTTGCTTGTTTTATTATCAGTGTCATAAACACTCATATTCAAATGCTCTCTTTTTTTTTAGTTTTCTTGGAAGGTTTACCATCATAACTCTTCTTTGAACATACTCTTTTGTTAGTTAAATTCCTAATTCACGTAAATACTTTCGTCTTTTCTGTATAAGTTTATTTACCCTCAATATTACCATGGCATTAATTCCAGCAATTTCCAGAATACGAAATGAAGAGAGAGAGAGAGAGAGAGAGCTATTATTCCTTCTTGACGTAGGATACGTCTTCAATTCTTATCGACTTTATCGACATCACCTTTCGTTTTATTGTAAAACGTTATGATGCTAGGCTTGCGATTTTTATGATTCACTCTCTTCGTCTTATCGTATTGGAGGGCGCGGGGAAGGGTGCTAAACTGTTTATTTCGTGCACAGTGAAACAATGACAGGCTACAGGGATGAAATGTATGCGACGCGAAAGAACAATGTTATGAACGAAAATGTATCGAGTGAAAATCACCGGTAGTAAACTATTCCACAGAGAGGTCGTAAGAGGAAGAAAGCTCCTAGTAAAATGCTCAGTGATAGACCTCCAAGCATCAAGATGGTGTGTTGTATCGTGAGTTTTGAAGCGATGTGCTTTTGTGAAATTTGGCGGCTGGAATTAATCCGAAAAATTCCTCAGAGCATTCCCCGTGGTAGATGCAAAAGAAATAAGAAATTGATATGGAGAAGAAACAGCGTTGGTGATAGCACGCAGCCTTGTGGAACACCATCATTAATAGGGTTGCAATCGGAGCATGCAACGTCTACTACGACCTTGATACTCCGATCTGCAAGAAAATGGGTGATCCAATTCCACAATTTCTCGGAAATCCGTAGGAAGGGAGCTTCAAAAGAAGCGCTTTGTGCCAAACCCGATCAAAGACCTATTAATTAATAAATATTACAAAAGCTTGGGAAATTTAAAGGGTAATAGATTCAGAGAGTACATTACAAGCTATGAGTACAATACATACAACCATAGAGTAAACTACATCGTTATCGACCCTTTTTACTGGAAACGAGGCATTCCATCTCAGCCCTCATCATCTTAATTAAGGATAAATGTAGATGTCTATGGGCCACAGCATCTACTTACCATCACCACTGGACTGTGTGCTAATTTGTCACCCTTATTCTATAAAAATAAAACTACATAAGCATATCTTGCTTATGTATACTCTAAAGCAGTACTCATAAGGTTTAAGATCGAATGCCTCATGGATTCTTCATTAAGATCCTTATTTATTTCTGCCTCACTTTTAACAGCCTATACCAGCTACGGAAATATTTATAACAAAATGCTGGGTCTGTGTATTTTACTACGCTACAAGTTTTGCATTCACGATATTTTAAGCTTTCCTTGAATTAATGAAAACGCTAACCCTAAGCTCTGTAGTTTTCAATTTACGACAGGAATTTTATAGCTACCCGTACTAAGTATGCTGTAATCACTAATCATGACAAGCACTACAGACTAGGATACGTGATCGAAGTACCAGAAATCTTGCATATTTGAAGCTGTTTTCCATCGACTCGCTGAGTATTTTACAATCTAGAGTTATTTTGCAATAACCGGTCAAATTTGCACAGAAGGTTCAGAATAAGTAATATAGGCAAATGCTGAAGAAAAAATAATTAACAAAATCTCAATAATCCACACATTCGTAAGGGTTATCTGTTGCTTGTCTCATATTATAAATAAATAAAATCAATTATAACTTGTACGTCTAAAAAATAAACCTATTATTTAAAAAAATCACAAAATATAGACTATAATCATCCAAAAGATATACTTAAACTTTTGTAGGTAGGTACTTTAAAATCAACTTAATTAACCATCCTGAATATTTTTTTATATTTTTTAGTAAATATCATACATACATACATATATATAATTTGATTTTAAGATACGAATTTTAATTCAATATCCTAATTGGTACTGCTAGCGCGATAGCTAAATGACTAAGTACTAGACATAAATATTACAGTACGCGAGCAACCCAGGTTTGATCCCCGGCCGCACTGATGAAAATATTAGTTTGCAATTGTATTAAGTGCTGATTTAGGACGTACATAACAATGAAAAAAACATCGTGAGAAAACCTGGTTGACTTAAGATAGATTTTTTATTCAATATAGATTATAAAAAATAATTATGTTTAATTTACCACATATTCGGAAAATATCTCTATCCTGGGAAGAACAAACAAAAGTACCATAGCCCTATTGGTACACAAGTAACATGTTACTTTTGTCCCGTATTGATTTATTTACTTAACACTTTCACTGTCCGGTTTTCAGACACAATAGTGAGACAATACCTATGTGTAGTGCACGGGACAGTGAAAGGGTTAATATTGTTATTTGTATATTTATTTGAACAGAATGCCACGACAACGCATTAGAACTACCACACGAGGAACTACTGACACGGAACTGTACCAAAAAGTGGCTGAAGAGCATTCCGGAGATGATACAAAAATTTGATCCCTGGCAAAAACCACTACCCAAAAACCTAGTAATATTTTAGCTCAAAAAGGTAATTAATGTTCAAGGAGGACACATATCTCCTTTTATTGTATTACCGTTGAAGCAATACCAAGACCACATGATAGGTGAAGGTCCTGTTGGTAGTGCCGGGGCTGGCAATACTAGTGGCTTGCACCTACATGTCCCACTCTGGACTCATTTATGAGAGGAATATTAGGTTTTTAAACCCATTAATTTGTTATCATTGGTCTCAAAACTATGATTGTTTAACGTACAAGTGGCTTAGAGACGTATTAATCTATGTAGTAAGCCTATGTTCAGCTGTGGACTTGAGATGGGCTGAAGTGATAGTGATAGTTATATTGTAAATGGTCCTCACGGTTTACAGTTATTTTTTCGTTTAATTTAAAACTGACAATAAAAATATACTATACTCGTATATCTCGATTTTAATTCTCTAAACCGTATTCACGCTTCAAAACCGTAGCTACTTTGTTTTCTTTATACGAACACCGCAAAGCCTGATAATAACCTTTCACCGCAAGCTTTCAGGCAACAGAATCATATTTCCTGTATGTTTACTTAGTAGTAAACATAGAGGAAATAAGATTCTAGTACTAGTGTACCGAGAAACAATTAAGTAAAACAAACAAGAAAGCTGCACATAATTGAAAGCTGCACAAAATTATATACTTTTGGTTATAGACTCTTTGAGCAAATAAACATTTGACATACAGACATACCGTTACCGTTACAGCCTATTAAAGTCCACTGCTGAACATAAGCCTACCCCATAGATTGCCTCATAGGGGAGTTATTTGCCAAAGTTGCCACGCTTGGCAAGCGGATTATCAACCGCAGTTATTTTTATTCCTTATTAGACAGACACTGCTGCCCATCTTAAAAAATTAGTATATACTCGTAAGATACCCGTTGTGTCTCTTTCGTGCTTTCTTCTTAAGTCTCTTTTAATAGATTATGGGTTACAAGCGGGCACACAGTCCAGCAGGTATATACATCTAGATCCTCGATTAAGCATCAAAATTCTAAGAACTAAGATAGATTACCTCATTTCCAGTAAAAATGTTCTCCGGTTCTTTACTCTCACCATATGAAACTAAGCATAGCAGCATTAATACCATCTTCGTATTTAGTGTTATACTTCCCCGGTCGATTCGACCCATTCGTGCTACAACCATAATATAGCTGTAGCTGCTCTAGTTCAGGTAAATTTTTATAAACGGTAGTTTAATGTTTTTAAACAAGATTTGTTGATGTCAATACTAGACTAAAGTAGTTTCTCAATTTTAGGCAGATTAATAAGATAAGCTTGTGCCGCAGGAGGCCCGTGGGTTATGTTTACATACTACGTAAACGAGGGCCAAAACTTTATTTAGTGTCTGGGTTGGGACGCTTCCATTAATATTTATTGGCCTAAATCCTCATTCCGTGTTCCTATTTGAAGGCGAACATCTTTTAATAGATCCTTTTTCTCTATTTTTATTTTTATTTGTATTTTCTATCTATTTTTATAATATTAATGGGAATTTTATTGAGATCTAATTTTGTTAAGTTAATTTAAAAACTCTTACGTTTTCAAGTGTATTCGGAGTCCACTATTTGGTATAGCCTACAATATCCACGCTTGCGTTTATCGGACGACATTAACAGCTTTCTTGTGATTTTCATCATATACTTTTAAACGATGATGCAAAGTGCTTACTGAGTCTGCCTCTATTTCTCTCAACTATCCTTCACCAATTATTACTACTACTATCCTTCAATAGTCCTACTGATAGAAAAAGAGACGTTTAACAATTCGACAATATTTTATTTTTGTATGCATGTTACGAGAAATCTTCGTCAACTATGAACCGATTTGGATGTTTTTTTTTTTAAATTAAATAGATCATACTTTAGGGACCGTCCCATATAAATTTGGAGAATAATTTCCACCCGTAATGGTGACTAAATAACGGATAGAAAAAAAAAATACTATTTAGAAGATATTGAGATTGTGATATTCCTTAATCCACTCCAAAGGATAAAAATAATTAATTTTTATTAAAAATTTAAGTCATACTTCATACAACTAAAAACATTGTCTGTTGTAGGACTGCACGTCAGAAGTGAAAACTTCTTAGCTTCACAAACATATGCAGACACATCGGTATATATGTCTCTAAGCGTGACGGTCACGCGAGTTCAGTGCTTTTTCCGCATCCCAAAAGTGCCCAACGTGCCTAAAGAAGTTTTCACTTCAAAAGTTCTCACTTCAAAAATGAAATAATTTCACATTCTAAGTCGGGACTTTAATTCTCCTATACAATTATGTCTTAGCACCAACTTCATAATATAAAATGATTTTATTTTTTATAGTTGTCTGAAGTCATTTTTCCTATTATTGTATGTGTATACATAAACTACTGGCTGATACTCGCTCGCTTCACCGAGATCACGATAATATTTTATTGCGGAACCTATAAAGTATTTTTGATCGGACTATCTTAAAATCCATTCTTAGTGAGCGTCTTCATTGCGAAATGAGTAACTATACTAAATTTCAAGTCAATCGGGTGTATAGTTTAGAGATATCGTAATGAGTCAGTCAGTCAGTGGTATTTCGCTTATATACTACTATATATATATGCATCTCATACATTAATTACTATAATATATACTTATAAGTAAGTATAATAGCTAAATATACTTACTTAGTTACTATATATATATATATAAGTATACTTACTTAATAGCTAATAAGTATAGTAAGTATAGTATCATATATATGAGAATGATAGTGTTTATTTATAATAGTCGTAACTGCCGCTACCGGCCGACAACCATGTAGTAGCGGTGTAACAATATCCACTACCCCATATCCTCCCGTGTGTGTCGTGAGAGGCGACAGAGGTAAATAAACCAGGAGATGGGCAGCAGCGTCTTCCTGATATACTAAAAAATAAAAAATGCGTTCACTAACACACCCGCCAGCATTGCATCAATGACAAATATTAATCCCCCTTAATAAAGTTGATCTTTGTGGGAGGTATATATTTAGCAATGGATTTGTTGGAACGTTTGAAAGAAAAATCAATAGTAAAAAATATTGTGAAAAACTTATTTATTAGAACCCTTTGAAAGTAGTGATTACAAACACTCAAAGTGCAGAAAACGATTAAATCGCGTAAACAATTTGTAGACGTGAGATACGGGATGGAAATTAAGGCCAATAAATATTAATGAACACACGCCAACTTCAGTGATTAATGAAGTTTGGGGTAATAGATATAGTGTGCACGCAGTATGTAAATATTTTTTATACAAATTATTAATTTTGGGATGTTTTCTTCTAAAATATAATAACACTAAAAAAATTTGAATATCAAAGATTTAAAAATTATTAGCCATGACCCGTGTAATAAAAAAGTCATGTCTTGCCTAGTTTGAAAAGCAATTGTGGGAGGACGGAAGGTTCTCTTAAAACTAGATAAGACACATTATTTTATTTTTAAGCGGATCTTAGCTAATAATTTTTAACACCTTTAAAATTATGAATTTTCGCAAAGAACACCTGATTCTATTAATTGAATTTAGACGTTTCTTGAGCCATCAGCTCGGGTCCTTTTCATACACTATAATTTTAGTCGTCTAGGATAGGATTAAGAGAAGGAGAGAACGTTTTGATGTGGAAGAGTCACGCTACAGCCATTTTATGGTGGTAGAACGGTTGCGTCGCCTCAACCGGGGAAGGGCCACGCTATCGCTGAATACCAGCGTAAAATAGCAACTTTATGCTGCTGAAAATGCTTCGAATAGTGAGTGTAGAGAGTTGGATACCTATTTTACTGGTAACGAGGCATTCTATCTTAGTACTTAGTGGGACAACCCATCTGAATTTTGATATATAACATGAGAAGGACTGTGTGCTCGTTTGAAAGCTCAGGAAGAGTACTGGGAGTGTTAGGACTATATTTATGATTGATTGATTTTTTTAATTTTTATTGATGTATAAATGTGATTGCTTTCTCGCAGATAGTTTGTATTTGGATGACATTTTAAATTTAGATAATGTTTTAAGCTCACAAATTTATTTATAAGTGTCATCCCTCCCTGAGACGAAAATTCCTAACGCCGAACAAAGCTGGTACTTATTTATATTATACTTCACAAAGAAATGAATTTCACAATATCTTTCTATTCATTTCGCCAAGCAGCAGTACACTTTGAAGTGATCCACTTTGAAATATAAAAGAGGCAGTATAATAACTAAAGTCACGCTAGCTCAAGGGCTAAGTGCTAGACATAAATTTTACATTACGCCATAATTAATGTTTGTTTATTCGTATTTTATGCGCTGCCATACCGTTCATTGGTTTACAGTAAAACTTCGTCAACTTATTGCTTGCACTTGCGCAAAGGTTATATAGGCGTAGTTAAATTAACTTACAGTAGGTGGCGCGCATATTGTACTGACAAATTTATTTGAAAGTTATATATCATTCAAAATCAATGAATATATCTATTATCATTCCCAATTAAACAATATTAATAAAAATTACTAATACATAATAAAAGATAAAGTAGAACATATAATATATACATACATATATATATATATATAAATATTTAAATAAACTTACATATCTCCCCAAAAATACATATACAAATTACAAAATTCCTGAAACAATAATATAAAGCTGATAAATACATTAAATACATAATCACATACTTTATCCTAACGGTAATATATACCTCCCACAAAGATCAATTTATATTAAGGAGGAATAATATTTGTCATTGATGCAATGCTTGGCGGGTGTGTTAGTAAACGCATTTTTTTTTTTAGTATATCAGGAAGACGCTGCTGCCCATCTCCTGGTTTATTTTCCTCTGTCGCCTCCCACGACACACACGGGAGGATATGGGGTAGTGGATATTGTTACACCGCTACTACATGGTTGGCGGCCGGTAGCGGCAGTTATGACTATTATAAATAAATACTATCAGCCTCATATATATATAGCCTCATATACATAATTGCGGTAAACTAGTAGTCCATACTGTGTTTATGGGTAAAAAAGGCAATGGCAACAAATTATGGTGCATTCTCTAATCAAATTATAAAGCATACATGTGGCTTTCTTTGCATCGAATATCAGTTCTGCAGGTGCACAATATACGTGGGGTGCGATTCGATTCCTAAGTTCATAAGTTGGATCATTTTAATTTGTTTTGTCATAAAAAATAAATCCTTGTTTATGTACCATCATCATCATCGTTATAGCTGAACATAGGCATCCCCTATAGATTGCGCCTATGAGGATATTAGGCCGTCACTACACGGTGCGTTTGGACAAGACCATTAAATGGGATTTCTTTGTTGTCATATGTGTGCGTAGAAATGTTATCCCACTAAATGAATATTTCTATTGAACATTTTGCTCAATGAACAGTTGCAAGTTTAACGCCGACCCTCGTTTCTCTGAACCTTCAAATGAACATGTTACTTCATGTATTATTCGAAGATTCTTTGAGTATTTTGTGTATTACAATGTATTTAAAACGGCTATACTTACCCAATTAAAACTAGCTGCTACATTATAATGCCATAGTAGCTCAGATGGTTAGCGCTCGCTGTAAGTTACACCTGGGTTCGATCCTCGCCGGCACTAATGAAGTTGTTAATTGCAATTTTAAGTGCTGATTTACCACGTGCTCGGCGGTGAAGGAAAACATCGTGAGGAAACCTGCATGTCTGAGAAATCAAAAAAATATATTTCGAATACATGTGAAGTTCGCCAACACGCATTGGGGCAGTGCGGCGGACATTTCCTTGCCCTAAAACCCTCTCAGAAATGAGAGGCGGCCTGTGCCCAGCAGTGGGACGTATATAGGCTGTAACTTTACTTTACTTTACTTTACATTATAACTTTGTAATATTATTACAAACTGCCAAAAATAAATTTGTTTTTTTTTAAGAAAATGACATGTATTACTACTATAGCTTTATTCCTTTGCGTGATAGGCAGAGAGGATCGATTGCCAAAAGACCGATTCTGCGATATCACTCGCTTATTTTTTAGTTAATAGTTATTGTAGGTCTACTGTTTCATTCGTGGTACTCTTGGTTTACGCAAGCAACCTTCAGGATAGTTTAGGGCAGTGGTGGTTTACGGAAACGTTCGTTACGGTCATGTATATCTTACGGTGCACTGCCGGAAACTAACAGATGTATAGGAAACTATGACCATTTTTTTACGGACTTGGCATGTGAATGATTAAAATATTTTTATTTCATAATAATTCTGGATCCTCCTATCGTCAAAAAGTGGAATTTTAAGACTTTTTTTTTTTTTATTTTTTTTTGGACGGGGCAAACGAGCATGCGGCTCACCTGATGGTAGTGACTACCGCCGCCGCGAACAACTGCAACACCAGAGGAACCAGAGAATTGCAGATGCGTTGCCGGCCTTTTAAAAGGAGTAGGCTCTTTTCTTGAAGGTCCTAAGTCGTATCGGTCCGGAAAAATCGCTGGTGGTAAACTATTCCACAAGGAAGTTGTGCGAGGAAGAAAACATCTTCTAAATCGCACAGTGGTGGACCGCCAATCATCAGATGGTGTGGATGGTATCGGGAGTTCTGCCGCGATGTGCGTTCGTGAAATGGCGGCTGGGATTAATGAACAACAATTCCTCAGAGCACTCCCCGTGGTAAATGCGAAAGAAAATGCAAAGAGATGCAACATCTCTTCGCAGCGCCAATGAATCGAGCCGATCGGAAAGGACTCGGTCGTCGACGATTCGAGCCGCTCTGCGCTGGATGCGGTCAAGTGGAAGGAGCTGGCACTGGGGCCCAGCGAGATGGGAACAGTATTCCATGTGAGGCCGAACGCCTTGTAAAGTTGCAGGCGTTGTGCCGGCATGAAATACTTCCCGCTCTGCTGAGCACGCCAAGCTTTTTAGAGGCCAATTTGGCCTTCTCTTCAAGTGACCGCGAGAAACTGCACGCCACTCGAAATGTCGACGCCGAGTTCCGATACTGGCTGCGGCAACAAGAAGTGCCAAACTGAGGATACGACAAGGGGTTCTTTTGCGGTAAACGCGCAAACTTGTGTCTTCTGAGGATTAAACTGGACTAGATTTGGTCGCCCCAATCCGAGACTTTGTTCAGCAAAGACTCGACTTCGAACACAAGTTTGTTCCGTACTCGACGACGTTTTCCGAGAAATATTCGCACGGCGCGTATAGAGCATCACCAGTGCTATCATCCGCATAGCAATGAATGCTACCGGTTTGCAACATATCATTGATATGCAGAAGAAACAGCGTTGGTGGCACGCAGCCTTGTGGAACACCAGCGTTAATCGGCTTGGTCGGGCACCGTCTACAACGACCTGATGCTCCGATCTGCGAAAGCTGGTGATCCAATTACACATTTCTCAGGAAGCCCATAGGAGGGAGCTTCGAAGCGCTTTGTATAAACCCGATCAGCCTTCGCAATGTCAAACTAACGGCCAATGCCTCCCCTTGGACTCTGCTCCGCCCATCTATGAGTAAGGTAGACCAGAAGATCACCAGCTGACCGACCCCCGACGAAAACCGTATTGGCGGTCACTAATCAGCTGGTAATCTTCAAGGTACCGCATGAGCTGGCAGTTTATAATGGACTCCATTATTTTGGAGAACAAGGGTGATGGCTATAGGCCTGTAGTTGGACGGTCTGAGCAGTCGCAGGGGATCAGTTGGACAAAGCTGTCTTCCATGATTTCGGGACTACGCCTGGGGTAGGAGTACCGGAAAAGACGCGTTAGAACCGGTGCCAACTCCGGCACACGTCCTCAGCACAATTGGGAATTCCGTCAGGCCCACTCGACTTGTGAATGTCCAGGAGAAGAGTGCTTTGCAGACCGGCGCTGTGAGAACCGCACATCCGGCATGGAGCACTCACACGCGGGATGGTCGAGTGTGTTCCCCGTCATCAAAGTCGAGTTGGACGCAAAAAGTGAGCCTAAAGGTCGGCTTTTCTTTTGCGGCGTGGGCCAGTGGTCGTCCTCCTGTGCAGAGATGGTAGTGATGGCTTACAGAAATTCCCTTGGACAGCCTTGGCGAGAGACCAGAATGCACGGGTTCCCGAAGGAAGGCGAACTAGTTTCTCGCCAATTTGTTAAACTTTTCCTTTGTTAACCTTTGATTTTTTTTATAGAAGAGGGGACAACCCTGCATGCGACCAACCTGATATTAAATGACTACCGCCGCTCATGAACAACTGCTACACAGTGGACAATCTTTTCTTTAGTTTCTAAAAAATCGAGCAATGCAACATCGAACAAAAATCGAGTAAGACAACGCTTCTTACATGAACATTGTTAGACGTATATATTCATAATTATTTATATGTACTATTTATTTATGTATGTTGATACGTAAATATGTATGTTTAAGTATGTATGTATATATTTGTATATATGTATAAATAGGACATATTTCTATAGTTTATTTATTTTATATATTAGTAAAATGTATACTGGATGTTACAAAACTACCCCTAAAGCCGAAAGGAGGTTAAATGGGGCCTTATAACGGGTCCATTCACAATATTAAGAACCGTAGTCACGTTGTATAACATACCCCAAAAAAATAAAAAAATATTATTATTTTCACTAATGTGCAAACCCTATTTTAGTAAAATTAAAGAGTAAACTACGCAGAATGTACCTACATTTCTACCTAATTCGCGGAACGACAAAAATTTTAAAAGACCTTACCTAACGAAACAACCTAAACGAACACTTACTTTTTCATAATAAACGTCAAATTTACAGAAACGGCTCAAAGTGCGCTCCGCCTTGCTCAATACACAACCTCGCTCGTCAGGATATGGCTTGTGTGGCATTTCACACCGTCGTCGGTGTTATTGATGCGAAAACTGATCTAACACGCTGTTGCATCTTGACAACCGTTGGGCAATCGGAGAAATACACTCTGTCCTTCTCATAACCCCACAAAAAAAAGTCCATGGGTGTGAGGTCCGGAGAACGAGCAGGCCATAGCACCGGCCGATCCATCCTCGCGGAAAGCAAACGTTAAGATGTTCTCGTACGTTGTGAGCAGCGAGAAGGAGTGCAGAAAGCTTAATAGTCCGTGATCAAACAGTCGTAGAAATTAGAAAATGTCGTCAAAGAATTTTCAAATGTTCCATCCATCCATCCATTACAGCCCATAAAGTCCTCTTCTGAACATAGGCCTCCCTCATATATTACCTCATGGAGAGATTTTGTCATAGCTGTCACGCTTGGCAAGCGGGTTGGCAACCGCAGTTTTTTATTATTTTGAGGTTTTATGCTGCCGGTCTCCTGTTTCATTTTCTCTCTGTCGCCTCTTACGACACCCTCGGGACGATATGGGGTAGTGGATATTTTTACACGGCCACTACACGGTTAAATATTATCAACAAATAATTACTACTTAATTTTGTGAAAATTCTAATGTTCATTTTTCAATTGTCTGTGGAGTGTAGGTCAAGACAAAGAATGGTTTATTTAATATTGCATTCCTTAAGCGCGAAGCGCGTAGGTATGTTCTACTAGGGCCTAAAAATGATTCCTTATATTTATGCGAACACTACACATTGAATAAAACTATTTTTACGGATTTTATCGCGTTTAATTTACTTATTTTAATTCCCGACGTTTCGGGTGCTTTACAGCAACCCATGGTCACGGCGGGAGACTGAGATGGTTGACGTCCCGATGTCACAGTTAGCCCGGCGTTTTTGTATATTAATTTTTTAATTTTTTTTTGCGTAGATCCAACCAAAAATTAATATTCAAAAACTGAAGATAGCCGGGCTAACTGTGACATCGGAATGCAAACATCTGTCCCCCGCCATGACCAAGGGTTGCTGTAAAGTATCCGAAATGTCGGAAATTAAAATAAGTAAATTAAACGCGATAAAATCCGTAAAATAGTGTTATTCAATAGGGCCTAAAAATTTAAATTCCAACGTTTTGTCGCATGAAATCGTATCTAACAATCATATTGTACATATAAATGATATAAAAAGCACATTATCAGAAAGATAAATGACAATTGAACTTATAATTTTTTTAAATTGATTAATTGTTATTTTTAAATAAAAAGTGGTTTTAACGCCTTATTGTGTGGATTTATCAAGTCCGCATGGAGAGGTAAGAGGTAAACACGATAACTTTTGAAAATATCAATTTTTAAACTCAATATATTTTTTAATCTCTTCACCTATCATGTGGGAAGCCATGGAATGCAAATGGCAGTTTAATTTTGTTTTGTTTAGTTAGAATTAATTTTTTTTCAGCTGGGAAATCCCAAAATTTTCGGTGTTTTGAGCAGCCTTGTAATAATTTATTTTACAAGTCGTATTATGTACTTTGCCGCACTGCCGGGTGGATAATGTATCGCTTGTTTGCAGCGGCTCGTGCTGATTTTTATTACAATATTTTGTTTCGCTAAAATTAAGTAGGATTTATATATAAATATACTTAAATACGTCTTGGACTTTATGGAGTGACCTGAAGATGTACTTCGGTATCTGCTACTGGAACTCCTTGACGAGTAGAACTAGATGTGCCGAGTTTGGGCTCACTTTGTTAGTTATGATGAGACCTTACCCACAGACTTGATGGAGTGACCTGAAGGTGTACACTGGCACACTTTATGTGCATGGCGCATTTCACAAATGCGTTTGACAAAGTTTGGCACGACGGCTTACTTTACAAGCTATATAAACTCAACGTGCCCGATAGGCTTACTAACATCAATAGAGCCTTCCGTGCCAACCGCCACTTTCGCTGTCGAATAGAGGGCTCAGTCCTATCCCAACCCCTCTTAATACTCTTCACGAGTGACATTCCGAAGGACTCAGTAGAAAATACTGATCTCTTCGCCAATGACACGGCACTTTTCGTCGCCCATCACAACAAAAGTATACTCGCCCAGATGCCCCAATCAGCCGTCAACCGCTTAGGCGATTGGTTCTGCTTATAGAGAATCGAAGTGAATCCTGAGAAAAGTGTAGCAATATACATTCACAGGTACCCCGCTATTAACCTTCAATTAAATCCCGAAAAAATCGTTAAGCATGATCAACCTATACGGCCGCCAGATCCCCTGGCAATCGACGGCCAAATACTTAGGGGTCACATTCGACTACGGCATGACCTTCGCGAAACACATTCGCAATGTCCACAACCGTGCCAAATTCATTGCTAGTCGCCTCCAGTTAAGACCGAACTGTCCTTAAGACAAGCTCCATCTCTACAAAACATGCAAAAGACCTGTCATGTCATACGCTAGCTTAGCTTTCGCCCACGCGTCCGAATCTAGTTTGCACAGCCTCCAAGTTGTCCAAAATAGCTTCATCCGAAAAGCCACCGGAGCCCGTTGGTACCAGCGAAACTCCAATCTTCACAGAGATTGTCAACTTTCGACGATCTCAGAATATTTTAAGGAAACGTCTCCGCGCTAATTCGAGAGCGCCAAAACACATCCCAACCCGTTAGTAGTAAACGCGGTCACCTACGTTCTGACTCCAAACGTCACGGCCTCCCTCTGGAGGCCTCGTAACGTTTTAATTGAAAACCCGAAACCATTAGACTACGACGACCCAAATGTTGCCGGGCCATCACCCATCAACACTACACATACCTAGTGTCACAAGCACAGTTAGGACAACGCATGGGACGCAGCGAGTCCGCAGTTGGGCACCCCACAGACCTCTCCACACCGCGTACATACCGTATACCTCGTCCCGGGGTGGTTCTCACCGTCCAAAACATCGAACGATACGAGTTAGCCGTCAGAGCTGAGGCCCGCCACCCTTGTTTGGATGGCAGTTAGATAACTCATCCATGTCATGTTATGTAATCACAAAAGACAATATTATACACTCTAAAATTATCGATTTTAGTGCTTTCGCAACGTTGCACTAAAATAAATAATCTCCCCCCTTATTTTATAGCTCGCGGCCTGAGAGAGCCCCGAGTCCAATGAAGCTGTAAGAGGCGCATAGGCTAACAGCACCAACGTCACAGAAACAAGAACCACCTGTTATTGGTTTGCCCGCTTTCGTTCTGGATTTTTCGACCTTAAAAAGCTGATGATACTCAATCTACAGCTGAACTAGCAGCAGCTTTTGTCGTTAGCATCAAAACAATATTGGCACATTTGCGTCAAATTGGCAACTTAAAAAAAGCTTGACAAATGGGTCCCCCCATTTGTCAAGCTTTTTTTACCTTTCTTACCTTTTATGACTTTCACTGTTTACTAATGGGTAGCACCTGAGAAGTTATAACTACACTTCTTTCATAATTTATGAAGTCTTAAAAGCAGAACTTCTAGCGCTCATCCTAAGTTTCCAACTTTATAATTCAATATACAAACAGTTTAAAAGTAAACACTTTCAACGCGAAGTTTTGTACTTTTAAGAGTTTTATTATTAATATGAAACATTGCACAACAATCTCTAAAACGTAAAGTTAAAACTTCAACAGGCTTAGCCATATTGATTTTCTACAGTCAATGACGCCAGTGGGAAACATTAAAAATGAATAGGAAGGAGATTTAATACCTCAACGCTGCCAACGAGCGCTGCAGCTATATTATAGTTATAGTACGAATGGGTATATACTATGGCCCATAGATATCTACATCTATCTTCGATTTAGAATCAAGAAGCAGATGCGTGGTATCACCCCTGAGCACTAAGACGGAACGCCTCGTTTGCAGTAAAAAGGTTCTCCGGTTCTCTATACTCACCATCCGAAACACAGCAGCATTAAGCTGCTATTTTACGCTGGGATTCTGTGAGAGTTTGGTCCTACCCTCGTCGGTCGAGCCATTCGTGCTTTAACCATAATATAGCTGCAGCGTGGCTCTATAAATCCACAAATGGTGATGGAGAATAGGATAATACTATTCTCCATCACCATTTGTGGGATTTGGTTTTCGCATATTTGCATGGACTTTCAGCCATTATTCGGCCCGTTACCGCTACTATTACAGACTATCAGAAGTCCACTGCTGAACATAGGCCTCCCCATAGCTTGCCACAGTAATATAAAAAGTAAAGTAGAAAAGTAAAATTACAATATAATTTGTTTTCTTTTATACTACATATACAGGGTATTTTTGAAACGCTCCCGAAAACGAAGACAGACGACAGTACTAACTATATCTTAGATGATGGGTGAAATATAAAATCGATCCTGATGAAAAAAAAATCATCTTTTCACAACGTTTTATTAGCTTTATTCACGCTCCATCGTGTTAGTATATACTTAAACATTAAACCAGCAGTGGAATTTAAAATAAATAAATCATAAAATCAGCTGACTAGGGTCAATATCCGCGTCGAAGCCAAACTCTTTTATCTAGCTCGGTACAGGTCCCGTCACGTAAAGAACGCTGAGCGATAGTGGAGGGGTGTGTCTGCGCATGGGTACAGTCGCGTTCTAAAGTACTACATGGTACTGGTTTGTTGTTTATAATATTATAATAGTAATTAATGGTTTTATTGTAGAATCATAACAGGTGCTACTAGCTACTTAGAACTTTGGAAGAGGTTGAAATTAAAATGGATAATGTTTGCTTGAGCATTTTTATTTCTATCGTAAAATAAAAGTAGTTTGTAAAGAAAACTTAATCTAAGGGTGACACGCCGTCCGTTATACTGTTGGAACATGGAACATGGAAGCCAGATGTCGATGGTGTAATTGTTACTGGATGCTACTTCATCATCACTCATCAGAATCATCATCATCAATGCGAATGATAAATGTTTCCGTCATCAGGTTGACCACATGGTAATTTTTCGGTATTCTTCCTCAATACATTTAACTTTACTGCACAATTTTCCCATTCACCTTCTATTTACCTTTTCGTTCACTAGTTCAGTCATAAAACAATAGATATAAATAATTTTTCTTTCCTTCCTTTTTAAAACCATCGTCGCGCGTCGTGCAAAGAAAGCTGTGTGTGCGACTGTACATTAGAAACATCGCTTTTCAAAGCGCGGAAGAATGAGGAACCAATAGCGTGCGCGCATAGTAATACTGGCGAGCATTCCCCGTCGCGCCCCCTTCGTACCACGCGCTGCCGCCGCCCGGCCGACTGTGTGTCACCTCGCGTCAGCGCCAACATATGGGGAATTCCCCAAATGTACCTACTAAGATTTGTTTGCAAGCGACATAAGAATTAGAGGCGGCAATTACAATAAAACTTGCAAGTAATTTTTAATAGTTTTGACGTACCTCTTTTCAAATCAAAGTATTGGATGGATTAAAAACGGAAAGTCAATAAAAATAAAGTAAAAGAATTATTTTTTAGATTAATTAACTATCGGTCATAATTGCAATTGATTTTAACTATTAAATTATTCAATGCCATTTTATTTCTATTTTCTTGTACAAAATCAAAGATAACCAAACCCAAGTAATTACGTTTATTAATTTCAATATCATTTTTGTAGTAACGAACTGCTTGTTTCGTCAGGGTACAATTGATTGTCTAATTGTATTAAAAAAATTACAACTATAACTTCTAAATTCCATATGAAACACTAGTTGTAGGGATCATATGGAAACTAAACTTATAAAATAAAAATTATATAAAGGCAATGTCATAACATTTGACGGTCTGTGGGAATGTTCAAAGTGTTTACCGCAAGGACGCTAGGACGCAGTAGGCTTCAGTTTTGGCGGGATTAATTATTAATTTTAGTTTTTGAGACAGTTCAGTGTTGACTTTGGACACGCGTGCGCGAGCGACAGTTCAATTGTTTTTTTATTAAATTCTTATTGTTATTACTTGGTATTACCTACTTGCTATTACGTGTTATTCTTGTTGTTACGTTTTGTGTTTCTTTTTTGTTTTAATAATGCCTAACGCATACGTTTATAGTGCTCGTGAATACGGCAATATGTTAATGTACCTTGGAGAAGCTTGCGGGAATGCTTCGCGTGCATTACGAATTTACCGAGAGAAATTCCCGACCGCTCGACACCCAGCTGACTCTCGTCTGATAACAGCAGCATTTCAGCGAGTGTTGGAAAATCGGCTCATTGCTCCGGTAGCGGCAGGAGGTGGAAATCAAATGACTGTTCACTCCGAGGAGCGCATTTTAGATGTCGTTCGCCGGTATCCGAACCTAGGTACACGAAGTATCGCTAAATTGTTAAGACGTCGGGATGGAACAAGTGTGTCATACTGTTCAGTTCACAAAGTGTTAAAGCGTAACCGAATGCGGCCATACAAAGTGCACAAAGTGCAAGCTTTAGTTCCCGGCGATCACGACCGCCGACGAGTTTTCTGCCGTTGGTTATTAGACCAACAATAACGGCTTATTATAATGGTCATAGACCATTATAATAAGCCGTAACTTTACTAAAAAGTAAATAAATTTCAAAAAACGTCTGCATGATTCCCAAAATTAACAATTTTTAAATCGTACAATATAATAAAAATACTATTTTATGGTTGTTGAACGTTATAGCTTTTGCCGCATCTGACGTCTTGTAATAAAACCAGCTCGTGTCGCAAAGGAACGTAATAACACAACATCTGCAGGACGGTGAGCAATGTTTAGAAATGTATGCGAGTTGCGCCCCATTCGCCATTTTTTATTTTGACTTTTAGTGCCCACAACTTCTGCATCTTCCAAATTCAAATAATTGTTCTTTTTGTTAATTTTCAAATTACTCTATCTAAATATTTTCGAAGTTTCACCGTCGATTTTCACCGACCGAAATTCAAAATTCCATCCACTTGGCGGTTTAATGGAAAATTTAAAAAAGAAATCATCCTTGTATGTCTACCTTGTGGAATCTGTTGTTAACAAAGATTTTCCAATGCTTATATGTTTTAGGTAACTTTAAGAAAAGAGCCTGACTTTATGTACTTCGTAGTTACGAGTATTCGAATTTCTCAAGATATGTTCAAATAAGATGTTTCAAAATGTATGGAGTCTGGGCTAGCGTACCCATTAAAAAAACAGAACAATTGTTAAGTATCCATTTTTAATATGTATGTCTTTGCTGATTCAAAACAAGAAGTTACTCTCAGAACTGCAATACTCAACAAAACTACATAATTACATACAAAACTACGTTTGACTTAATGTTCGTAGTAATTTATTAATATGACACTCTAACAGTGTAATCATAGTGATTCTAAACTTTTTGAGTTTAATCAACACTTCAAGCTATAGTTTAATTTCTTTTTTTAACTAAGTCGATAAAGCGCCAGATTGAAAGTTGTCTAAAATAATTGATTAAGAAATCTAGCATGATTAAGATTTTTCCGAAGCCAAGTCATTTCTTTTAGATAGTGTACATAGACCTGGCCCGTTTTAAAACATCTCATTTGCTTATAACGGGATCGACAGTTGTAACCACATGAGCATAATATTACAAAAATAATATTACTTAAAAATAAATTAAATAATTTTTGATAAAGTAGTTTTATTTTGCGGTTTATTTTCATGAAAGAATTTACATTACATTTAAATATTAATATTGTCTTTATATTTATATTGAAATGTTTGCCAGTTACTTTCGTCAAAGTAAACTGCTATATTTTTAAATTCATGCATGTATTTTAAAACATACCTTTATGTTGAACGAATCACTTTACAGAGAAAGTCCATTACTTTATTAAATGCAACACTTTCCAATTACTTTTATAAGCTTGTCAGTTAGTAGGTTACATTCATCTACATATTCCACTTAACTGGAATATTCATTTTGTTTATTTTAAGCTATAAAACAAGCATTTATTAAAATAGGCAGGAAAATGAGTAACGAAGTTATTAAAGTGTGTCAAAAGCATTTTTGGGTTCCGTAGTTAAACAACAAGGAACCCTTATATTTTCGCCATGTCCGCAGTTTTACTCAGATACCCTAGGTGCTACAAAGCTGTAATTTGGGATAGTTATAGATATTAATCATGCGTACATAGTTGTGAAATAAAATCTTGAAAAACATTTTAATTTTGGACACCTCCCATACAGGTGATGTTTTTTATCTGTCTATTCTATCGTGTGGGGTGTCGTTGGATAGGTCTTTTACAAATAATAGGGGTATAGAACAATATTTTTTCGAGTCATTAGTCCGTTTTCGAAATATTTAGCTTTAAAGTAGTATTACACAATTTACAACAAATACAAGTATCAAGTTAATGAGTAATAGTCATGCAATTTACAAAATGTACTTGGATTCGTAAAATTTTTTTACAATTCCATAGAAAATGACTTAACTTTAAAACTTTGTAATGTTATTACGACTTAAGCATAACTATTATAGCTTATTGTTTTCCTTTGCGGGGTAGGCTAAAAGGACAGTCGTCATGAGAGATCCTTGCACACCACTTTCGCTTATTTGTAACCGTCTTCAAAAAGGAGAAGGTTCTCAATTCGAGTGTAAGTTTTTTTTTTGTATGTTTGTTACGCGATATGTTCGCAGATTGTGAACCAATATTGATGATTTTTTTTATTAAATAGGTTACACATCAAGGGCGGTCCCATATAAATTTAGAGATAAAATTCCACCCCTAAGGGTAGTAAATAAATAACTTCTTTTTTAGCCATATGAAGTTGGTTTCTACTTTTTGTTAAAAGTTATAATTATTTAGTTAGTAGTTATTGTAGGCCTACAGTTTCGTTTACGCGGGCGACATTCAAAATAGTTAAGGTAGTTTAGGAAAGGTTCCTTACGGGTCATGTATAACAACGAATACACTGTTGAATAGAGGAATCCTCTAAGGAATGCAAAAATACACGCTTCACCTGCTTCCCGCAAGGTATGTATTGTAATAAATTGTACAATAAAGCTTTATTGTTTTTTTTTTTTAATTCGCACTAAATCAGTTTGCTTTAAACCCTCACAGAAACCTACCATGCTGTGGCGATGTAAGAATAATCACTACCCCTTATCGTCACGTGGGTATCGTAACAGTCGACCGAGGGAATTTGAAATAGACGATGAGCAGCAGAACCTAAAAACAACTCAAAATAATAAAAAATCTGTGGTTGCCAAACCGCCTGTCAAGCGTGGCAACTATTCCAAATGTCTATGTTCAACATTGGTCCTTTATAGGCTGTGAATTGAATAAACTGATTTATCTAATATCTATCTAATAGATAAATCAGTTTATTGGCTGTACTTTATTAAACAAAATATTTACTTTGCCATAAATTACTTGTATTTCAATTTGGCAACGCAGTCGAAGTAGTTGGTCACGTTGGCTTATGTTTGCAAAATTGATGTACGGTGCACGTTCCTTCACTACAACAAGCAGAGTAAACATAGCATATGCTTAGTGCAAGTTTCTTATTCGATCAATTTGTTCCATATCCACACATAATACTTATGTATTATATTCTTTAGAGCGTTTGGATATGTGATATAATTAAGAAAACGCTGCAGAAATATTATGGTTGTAGCACAAAAGGGTCGGCTCGACCGGTGTAGGATCACGGTCTCAAATAATACCAGCGTAAAGTAGCAGCTTAAGGCGCGGTGAATAGACGACTTTTATGTATTTGAGGGGGTGAAGCAGATGAAGTAAGGGACCAGTAGTCCCGCCCACTGCGGGGTGCACCGCGTGAATCTCGCCGTCGCTCGACGTAGAATGTACAATTGGTCCAGCGCCCCGCTGTCCGCCTTCGCACGGCGTTTCCGCTATGACTGGTGGTTCGAATCCCATCAGACGTATATTTTGTATTCGTATTTTTAAAATGTTTCTACAATTATTTTCGTATTTTTGTTTTGTTATTTTAAAAATATTATGTACCTACATAATTTAGTGTTGTTATTTTTAAAAATATGCATATTCTATTTTCTTAATTTTAAAATAATCAATAATTGTTATTTTGAATTTTGTAACAGATTCATCAAATGAATAATAAATTAATTCTTAAATAAAATGACTTTGGACCAAAATGGTCAATCATAGAAATGGCCAATTCTCGAGCAACAAATTGTAAAAATTTATAAATACAATCATTTTTATTCGTATAGACATATTTTTCTTCCGAATCAAGGGTAAAATAAACCATTATGAACAAATTTTACTATAGCGCTAGCCCTAAAATCGAAAAAAAATAAACAGCTGTTTCATAATGTTTTCCCAATGTATTCACTCAGGAAAAACATATCTTTACATAAAAGCAGTTTTTTTGGGAATGAGTTATTGAAGGATACATAAAATTATACAAGCTAATTATTTTAATTTAATTTTATTATTTTGATGTATTTACATACGGAGCGAAATCTAATTATATAAAGTGTGGAAGAAAAATAATTCAGTCAGGATTTTTCTGTGCACAGGCATATTTTGTGTCTTTGGCTACAGCCATATTATACATAAATTGCACCTTTATGGTTTTGGCATTCAACTTTTCGAACGGTATGATTCAATGACAATGCCTTATAATTATTTCCGTAGGATCGCGATGACCAATAGCCGTCGGTCATCGCGATCCTACGTCTATTAGAGGTTCCGAGATCTTTGCTCAGTGTTCCTTCACCTATCGCTGCATCACGCTCACGCATAGCTGCTGCCGCCATGGATTCGACAGATGTTGACTACCATTTTTCATAAACTTTGTTTTGAACTTGAGCATAAGTTGTTTTCGTAAATATGGGTATGTAATAGAAGTAATTCCTGTAACGGCACCCACGTTAGTGTTGACATTATGTGTACTTGATAAATCTTCGCTTGTGACAATAAAGACGCCAATCCTTTTTTCTCCTATGAGTGATATTTGTGAGAAACCGCAATTGAACAAAGAACTGTGGCCGCATATAGTTTGCAGCTGCTGGATAAAATACATTATTTCAACGACTCTTCGACCATGAAGTGGTGGGTATATAATATTATCTTCTTGAACTTCGGTCAACGGTTCATCGAATAGCAAGCAAATCGCCAGTGATTTCTCTGAAATAAAAAAACACGTTATTTTTTATTTTATTATAAAGAGAAAAAAAAAAAGAAATCATGGCTGGTGGGTATATATTATCTATTTGAGATTCCGTCGACGAATAAAAACGACATTTTGTTTTATTTTATTACAAACATAGCCGTGGTAGCTCAGATGTATAGCTCGCTGTAAGTTTCACAGTACGTGAGCAACAGGTTCGATCCCCGCCGGCACCAATGAAATTATAATGTAATTTTAAGTGCTGATTTACCACGTGCTCGATGGTGAAGAAAACATTGTGAGAAACCTGCATGTCTGAGAATAAGAACAAGAATATTTCGAAGACATGTGAAGTTCATAATACGCATTGGGGCAAAGTCAAAAAAAATATAATTACTGAAAATTTATGTCAATTAAGAAAAAAACAGTTACTTTAAATAAGAAATCAGCAAAAGTATACCCATGTTATGTGGGATTAGAACCCGGGATGACATTGATGCAAAAACTAATTCAATGCACGGGACCGCTATACCAAACGCGCTACTGTATAGATAATCTATATAAACAAAATAGTGCACAAAAGTTGGTACTTATTTTACAACTTCCATCATGTGTTTTTGTTTCATCGAATAAGATCTCTTTATTGCTCTCCGTATATTTTATTGTTGCCCATTTTATAATGTACCGACACTGATTGTTTATTTTACAACTTACGACTAAAACCGAAATCGAACAAAGTTTACACCAACTTACAATAAAATATCTTTTAAGAACAAACAGATACGTAAATGATTTTGAACAAATTGGTACAGGTCCGTCTAGCAGCGTGCCTCAACGATCACTGTCGCTCCGCGTGAAATGAAAGAAGCGAAAAGACGCCACGATGGCGCGATGTGAAACATCGATTCGTTTGAGCTATTTTCATTAAATATAATAATACTTACAAATATTTCATTTCAATCGATAAATAAAAACAACAATTCCCCTTATTATTATATATTACACCACTGTTATTCATTTTATTAAGATTTGCTTATAAATAATACAGTTACAATTGCTAGAAATTCAATTTCAATGGCTATTTTATGATTTTTTTCGGCGGCTTTTTTTTTGTAGCGGCGCTGTACATAGTCAAACTAGGCTTTACAAAACAGTTTTTTAACAAAATATATACATTTTAGAGCTGCAAAATAAATATATGTTAATCATGATCACATTTATGGGTGGACCATTGTTTTCAAAACACGTTTTCGGTAAATTTTCTCGATAGAAAAAAATCATAAAATAGCCAGGGATTTACTAATATAAATAAAACTATGTATTTATGTTATCATAATAAAGGTTTAATTCACAAAAAATATAAAATAATACATATAGAGAGCGTTTATTCGACGTTATCATCAAATTGGATTTCGAAATCCGCCGTGTCTAGTCCATCTATGTCGTCTTCTATTGCATCATCACAAATGAGACCATTGTAAAAACTCTGTGCATCTTCTGGACTGAATATCGGCTACTTTCGCTGGTGATACAGGCTTCCCTGACGGCCACAGAGGAACTAAATGTTCCGTCAAGATTACAGCTGGTCTGCCACGAACATGTGCTCTTCCTATATTTACTTCCACAGAACTATCTAGGAAATCTGTTTTAAAATAAATTGAGTTTGGTGAGTCCCTTTTTAGGTATATTTCCCGAGTTTGTAGCCAATTAATACATTATTTATTAATACCACGTTTTCTGTTAATAATCATTTTTTCAACCTGAGAAGTTCTCAGAAAATTAGATTTTGACATAACTGTAACTGTAAGCGGGTTCTTTTTGTTACTATTTTTCATAACCTCCACATAATCATCGGGAGTGTATAGTCTCGGATATTTCTTCATTGCAGTTTCAATGTGGGAAAAATCTCTGTCGTTGGGTAAGTAACTATACCCGGGTATCAAAAATTTTTGTGTAATTTTTTTCAAGGTGGGATGAGAATGCAAAATGCTTTTAACATCAAAACTATCTTTATGTTACGATTCTGTACACCACATGAATCGCTCCATAAAATTAGTTCCTCGACATCTTCAGAAATATGCTCGCCTAAATATTTTAATAGACAAGAACCGACTTCATGGGCACCTTTGCCAGCCAAATTCTATCCAGACAAAACACTCACTCAAGTTAGTCTTTGCAGAATAAATTCCCATATTGTACAGCCAAAGCTGACGTTTATGGTAAATAATTCCGGTAGGGATTTTAGGCATTGGCAGTGTTTTTTGGAGATCAAACGTGAGACATTCCTTTTCATTGAGTAGCCAGAATAAAGTCAGACTTCATTTTATTTCGAGCCTCTTCCCATTTTTGGCAATGTTCTTCGCGTTCTGTATCTATAGTTGTTTTTTCCTCAGCAGTTTTGCAACGAGTTAATTTCGCTTGTAATGTGTCACACTTGTTACAAGTATCTTTCTTAAGAGGCGCTCGTTTAAGATTGAAATATTTGTAAAATAACTTTGTATACATTGCCTTACCGACCTTCTCAGCTTCTCCTATATGTTCACAGTATAAATTGTACATCTTGTCTAATGTCATGTCTGGCATAAGATATTCGGTCTCGCGCTCACTTCTTCTATAGTGTGATTTATACTTAGGAAGAGTTTATATGGCATCTCACTTGTGAAACTATTTCGTTGCTGCATTTGTTCTTACCTCCACTTTTCGATCCTCTTCTTTCTATAAAATCCTGTGACCTCATTTTAATCAAAACAGTATTAACTCTCTTAGTAGAAACGCCAAGTATTTTGACAAATAAATCCCGGCACACTTCGACTTCTTCCAATAGATATTTACGAGAGAATTTTTTCTTCATATTGCTATTAGTAATTCTTCTTTTTACGTCGGCTTCTTAGACGCTCGCTGCGATGAACATATTTTGGGTATTGTAATTTTCTAGTTTGTAAAAACTCTCAAATATTTTCTGTCGAATATTAGAATCTATTTTTTTCCCAGCACTTTGTTTTACAATTACATTTCAAATCAATAAATGCTTTCGGTTGGACTTCGATGTGTTTATAGTTGTGAAAAGCCTTATTAGAATGTCTATTTTTCTTTCTTTCCATTCTAGATAGACCACCATACTTACACTTTCGCCTTTCTTTGATCTTCCTTTCGTAACTACTTCGTCATTAATACTTACTGTATCGTCATCAGAACATGGTATAAATACTGGTGATCTCGCTGTACCTTCAGAAGCAGACTCTTTTATGATAGTGCGCCTCGATTTCCCATTAGGCAGTCTCATTTTCTTGCCGCCAGCAACTATTATAGAACCATCTTCTGAGGAATGATTTCTTATATTTACGCGAACACTACACATTTAAATAAAACTGGTTTACGGGTTTATCATGTAACATTTATATTCCCGACGTTTCAGTGCTTTCAGCACCCATGGTCACGGGGACTGAGGTATTTGACGTCCTAATGTCATAGTTAACCACGGTTACCTCCAGATTGAAAACTATTAATTTTGTTCCGATCTGTGCATGAACTTACAGTATCTTTACTGTAAGTTATCTTTACTGTAAGTTCATACTGCAGGTCGGAACAAAATTGTAGTTTTGTCTGGTAACCGGTTATGCATTGAGGACGTCAAATACTCAGTCCCAGCGACCATGGGTGTTTCTCGAAACGTCGAAATAAAATAAGTTAATATACGCGATAAAATCTAAACTAGTTTTATTTAAACATCTTCTGAGGAATCTGATATATAGTCAGGACTTTTAAGGGAGACATTTCGAGCAGTTCTAATACCGGCGAGGAATATTCTTCTAAACGATCTGGCGAAGTTAAAATATTGTGAAAGTGAAGAGCTTCTCCAGAGCTCCGACGTACCAGGTTCTTCGTTACCTTCTGCTGTAATAAAAAAGCTTTAAAATCAAAACAACACAACCATGGTTTTTTTATATGTGGCGCGACAGCAAAATGTTATTAGTTCTCATAAGGCCGTGTCCCACTCGAAGCGTCACTTTTCGAGCAACATGTGTCCCGGAGACATCGGTGATGACGTTGCCAGAAGGAGATGAGACATCGGGAGACATGGGGAAATGTCGCCTAGTGGGAACGCGGCTTTATGTTACTTCAGAAATATGTTGTACATGCGCTATGTACAAAAATCATGTGCAACAATGATCAAACCTAGCAAAAAATTAAATAAGCTTGTTAAAATTTTAAACTTCGCGGGCTAGGGCGTAGCAATCCACCTAGTTCCGCACAAAACAGGGGTTCCTTGCGAGTTTTAAAATCAAACAAATAATTAAATAGCTGTCTCGGCACCGCGGTAAACCACGCATAATTTGCTGATTCACAACAGTACTATTAAATGCTAAATCTAACCTGAATGTATTTTACCAAACTAGTACCTAAACCATCGACAGTTCAAAAAAATTGACAATATAATAACACAGTGTAACACAGTTTTATAATGTAATAACACAGTTTCACAGTTTTGTTTAAAATTACTCCACAATGGGGAATGAATCAAATGTGGATAAAGCGTAAATTTCAGATTCATTAAGTATTTAAATGCATTAACTCAAACTACTTACTTGTTGTATCTTCATTATTATCTTCGGTGTTCATCTCCAATACTTTATTTACCAATTGCTTGTGTAAAATTAAGTGTGAAAATGTTGAGTAGAGGCTCAACATTTTCACACTTAATTTTAAAAGAAATTAACAAAAACAATAGAACTTCCTTCCCGGAGAAAAAAAATGATCGTCACGCATTCAAACTAATTCGTTTAATGTCACCTATTTTGGCAGATTTTTGACGTTTTACTTTGAAACTTCGAGTTATTGCACTAAATATTTCGTTGTTTAAAGATGAGCGGCGATGATGGGTTTCAAAACGTTATATGCATAATGGAAGCACATACTAATGGTTCTACTATTTTACCATATTTATTCATACATGATAGAACCGAATGCTTGTGGTTCAATTTTGCAAAAAAAAATTAACAATTAAATTATGAATTTATTTTACGAATAAAGATACCACAGAAACTTGGTTCCATTTGATGTATTAAAAATAATTGTTAATAATAGAAATATGTGTAATGTATAATGGTGCCAAGTATATGTGGATCTATTTTGTATAAAATGACATGGTAGCAATGTCGTTTATTTGTTTGAACAATCGAGTCCCGTTGTGCTGTGGTTCGGTTCTGCTTAATATGTAATGACTATTTTTGCTGTTGGTTCTGTTCTGCTTTTAGTATACCTCGTTTCCAAGGGAAAAATCATGTGTTTTTTTTATATGAATTTAGACCACTTTTAAATTAGTATTCTTCAAAAAAAGTAAAAAACCAAATTTGTCGTGTGGTTCCATTTTGCATAAAATCGGACAGTTATAGCCTATGTTACTTCGTGATAATTTAGCTTTCTATTGCGGAAGAAATAGTTCATCTCGGTCCAGTAGTTTCGGAGATTATTCGGTACAAACAAACAAACAAAAAATCTTTCCTCTTTATAATATTATATTATACAGGGTATTTTTGAAACGCTCCCGAAAACGAAGACAAACGACAGTACTAACTATATCTTAGATGATGGGTGAAATATAAAATCGATCCTGATGAAAAAAAAATCATCTTTTCACAACGTTTTATTAGCTTCATTCACGCTCCATCGTGTTGATATAGTTAAATAAAACATTAATTTCATTAAAAAGAATCATGAAAATACTTAAATATTAAACCAGCAGTGGAATTTAAAATAAATAAATCATAAAATCAGCTGACTAGGGTCAATATCCGCGTCGAAGCCAAACTCTTTTATCTAGCTCCGTACAGGTCCCGTCACGACGCTGAGCGACAGTGGAGGGTGTCTGTATGGTACAGTCGCGTTCTAAAGTACTACATGGTACTAGGCTGTTGTTTTATAATATTATAATAGTAATTAATGGTTTTATTGTAGAATCATAATAGGTACTTTACTAGCTACTTAGAACTTTGGAAGAGGTTGAAATTAAAAATGGATAATGTATGCTTGAGCATTATTTTTTATTTCAATCGTAAAATAAAGTAGTTTGTAACAAGAAAACTTAAGCTAAGGGTGACACGCCGTCCATTATACCGTTAGAACATGGAACATGGAAGCCGGATGTCGATGGTGTGTTGGTGTTACTGGATGCTACTTCATCAGAATCATCATCATCAATGCGAATGATAAATGTTTCCGTCATCAGGTTGACCACATGGTAATTTTTTCGGTATTCTTCCTCAATACATTTAACTTTACTGCACAATTTTCCCATTCACCTTCTATTTACCTTTTCGTTCTAGTTCAGTCATAAAACAATAGATATAAATAATTTTTTTCCTTCCTTTAAAAACATCGTCGCGCGTCGTGCATAGAAAGCTGTGTGTGCGACTGTATATTGGGAAACATCGCTTTTCAAAGCGCGGCAAGAATGAGGAACCAATAGCGTGCGCGCACAACAATACTGGCGAGCATTCCCCGTCGCGCCCTTCGTACCACGCGCTGCCGCCACCCGGCCGACTGTGTGTCACCTCGCGTCAGCGCCAACATATGGGAATTCCAAATTTACCTACTAAGATTTGTTTGCAAGCGACATAAGAATTAGAGGCGGCAATTACAATAAAACTTGCAAGTAATTTGTAATAGTTTTGACGTACCTGTTTTCAAATCAAAGTATTGGAAGGATTAAAAACGGAAAGTCAATAAAAGTAAAGTAAAATAATTATTTTTTAGATTAATTAACTGTCGATCATAATTGCAATTGATTTTAACTATTAAATTATTCAATACCATTTTATTTCTATTTTCTTGTACAAAATCAAAGATAACCAAACCCAAGTAATTACGTTTATTAATTTCAATATCATTTTGTAGTAACGAACTGCTTGTTTCGTCAGGGTACAATTGATTGTCTAATTGTATTAAAAAATTACAACTATAACTTCTAAATTCCATATGAAAGACTAGTCGTAGGGATCATATGGAAACTAAACTATAAAATAAAAGTTGGCAATGTCATAACATTTGACGGTCTGTGGGAATGTTCAAAGTGTTTACCGCAAGGACGTTAGTTAGGACGCAGTAGGCTTCAGTTTTGTGGGATTCACTATTAATTTTAGTTTTGAGACAGTTCCGCGCTGACTTTGGACACGCATGCGAGCGACAGTTCATTGGTTTTGTTTATTAAATTCTTATTGTTATTACTTGGTATTACGTACTTGTTATTACGTGTTATTCTTGTTGTTACGTTTTGTGTTTCTTTTTTGTTTTAATAATGCCTAACGCGTACGTTTATAGTGCTCGTGAATACGGCAACATATTAATGTGCCTTGGAGAATCTCATAAGGCCACGGAGGATCGGTAAGCCGTTTCATACCTAATTTTTTTGAATTACTTAGTACTGAACTGATCTGAAAAGGTACATAACTGAATACATCAGAATAATAAACATACCTACATAATGGATAAAAAAGCATGACTCTAACCTTGTTAACATTTTATTTAAGTATTTTTTCATTAGCGGGAATCGAACCAGTTATTTGGTTTATTTAACCTGTGAATTCGAATTAAAGTGGCTACGTGGAGAGCACAGTGGCAAATTAGTAGGTTAAGTAGATAAGTTAGGTATTTAGACAAGTGTTGTAAATTATTAGGTATTGTGGTACCATCGCTAGTTACGGGCCGCGCGAATTCGGCGTTCGCGCGTAAATTGACCCCTAGTCAGCTGATTGTAATTCAGTAATTCCACTGCTGCTTTTATGTTTAAGTATTTTCATGTTTTATTTTAATGAAATTAACGTTTTATTTAACACGATGATTTATACTAACACGATGGAGCGTGAATAAAGCTAATAAAACGTTGTGAAAAGATGATTTTTTTTTCATCAGGATCGATTTTATATTTCACCCATCATCTAAGATATAGTTAGTACTGTCGTCTGTCTTCGTTTTCGGGAGCGTTTCAAAAATACCCTGTATAAAGTATAGATGAAACATAAAAATGGCGCAGAAGATGACTTTTATTAACTTTATCTTCTATTGTGCTTATTATTTGTTAAAATAAGTTAAAGTACTTTTTTATTTAATTACAATTAGTTGCATCCACGACTTATTCTGCCACCAGGGCAGTGCCACTAATGAGTTAAAACATTTGACAGATTTCATTAGTGGGAGAATTTAATTTGTTAGGAAAGTGTAGAGATTAATGTTTCTTTCTGAAATATTAGTTATATTTTATATTATTTAGATTGGATGGATAAACCAAACTAGGGATATTCCTAAAATTAGAGGAGTCAAAAAAAAGTTAAAAATGTGTGAAAAATTAAAAATAAGGCTAAAATACTGGGATTTATAAAGGATACATTAGAAATCGAAAAACTTACAATTAAAACACAGCTTTTCAATAATGATGACAATGTATCTGCGTGACAAATAAGCTCACTTTAGTCCCAACTAGCGACATCTGTACCGACCACAATATACTTACGGACACTGTACATATTAGGTACCTACTTCAATGATCAATGGTGGATTTTAATAGAACTTTTTTAGAGATTATTCATCTTACCTTAATATTTCCGGTGATTACTAAAACTTCCCAGTTTTACTTTAATTCATAAATGCCGTTTTGTAATGTTTTATTCAACGACAATATTATTTTATTTAATATAATATGTTATATTTTTATTGTATTGTGCAGACACTGAAAAGTGTGATTGAAATTCTGGCATCATTCTTTAGAAAACATATGTTTAGTTTCTTTAATTAAAATATATTCTAAAGGAAGTATCAATATCGGACTTTTTATAGAACATGGGTGACAAAAGAGCACACAGTTCACCTGATAAATGGATGCTATGGCACATAGACGTCCACATGTGGAATGCCTTGTTTTCAGTAAAAAGGGTCTCCGGTTCTCTACACTCACCATACGTAACAGCAGCATTAAGGTGCTATTTTACGCTGGTATTCTGTGAGAGCGTGGTCTTACCCTGGTTGAGCCGATCTATTCGTGCTAAAACCACAATATAGCTGCAGCGTGGTTCTACCACGTAAAACCACTTTTTAAGAAATATAATGGTAAGTTAAGTATGTTTATGAATTCATGCATTTTAATGGTTTTTCCTCAGACCAATAAAGAAGTATTTTCCCATTAAAATACATTTTGACCATGTTTGTACTGTCAAGAGGCTTTTATTTTATAGGCTTATCATCAACGACCTTGCAGTCGCGAGCCATATAATAGGTTACTGATGATGATGATAAGGATTGTTCTGATTAAGATAAGTTGAGCAAGCTTGATAGTTGGGCTTTCTCATGCGTAATAGTGTACATGTAGAATGTACAAATAAATAAAATTGAATTGTCTGTTGTGTAATGTCAAAATAACAGCTTTTTAATAATTGCATATGAAAGTACATATAAACAATACTTATGACAACAAAAAAACAATTTTTATTATTTTTGTGTTTCTGTATGTTTGTTCCGGCTAATCTAAGAAATGGCTGGACCGATTTTGATGGGACTTTTACAGGCAGATAGATGATGTTATAAGAAGTAACTTAGACTACTTTTAGTTTGGAAAAAGAAAAAGGGTTCCACGCAAAAAAATGAAAGCCATGAAGGGGAGGTTATCCCAGACCTGTAGGCAATTATAACGCTTTCCCAGCTAACGCCATTTAGCGCAACGCACGACGTATTTAATCACGATGCGGTGCGAACCACTGGTAAATACAGTATAAATATTTGCAGTAGATCAACTGAATTGAATACTATAATAATTGAATTGATACTTTTCTTCATTGGTACGATTTCATTATTTCGTGAGATTTACATTTTATTATTAAGTAGTTTACTTTTATTCTTGCATAAAATGTACATATAATATCACTTTATGGAAGTTTTAACAATCAACTAATTTTATTAATGAAACAAAGGTAGGTTGTTCCGTTACCGTATCAGCCCATTAAAGTCCACTGCTGAACAGAGGCCTCCCCAATAGATTGAATCATAGGGGAGATATTTGTCATAGTTGCCATAGATAGATTTGTGTATTGAGATATAGCAAGTGTGTCGTAAATTTTACGAAAGTTTAGTGTTTTTGTGAGTCTTGAACAAAGGTAAGTGTACTTGTTTTTATTACTTTTTAACATAGATTTTGTGTTGATTATGGCTTACTTTGTTTTTATATGTACATATACAATATAATCTGTTGTTTTAGATGTCTTGAATTGTTGTAGATGATGAAATTATTCAGTTATTTGAGGTGGCTGTTCATAATGAAGTTGACAATGAAAGCGCACAGCGGCAAGAGATACTGAGTGAGTGAGAAGACAACTTAGAAGTGAAAGAGCATCAGCTGATCGATAGTGATAATAAAGAATATACAATTACCCCAGGTATATTGGAAAGGTCTGATTCTGATGTTCTATTTCCAGTTCCAAAAGCGACACCGGTGTATAGAATCTGATTCATTACAATCTGAAGATTCTATGCCCATTGAAACTGATCAAAGTAGTCAAAACAGATTGTAATATGATCCTAGGTTTATTATACCAAGAACAAAATTATTCGAGACAAAAATGGACATAAATGGATCACGAAGCCTAGACAGCTAAGAACTAATTAATATCTTGAAACCGTGTGAGATGCTCTCTTTATTTCATAGCCATGAAATGCTTGAAGAATTAGTAAACATACCAACGTAAAATCGAATCAAGAAAGTCAAGCTAGTGTCTAAGGTAACGACGTTACGAAAGTCAACAAGTCAAACTTGGCAAACATTGCAGCGAGATATCAAAGAGCTTATAAAAGGCATCTCAGTTATTGAAACTATTACTAAAGTGGCAATAATACAAGAATTAAAATTATAGGAAAACATGTGCCTTGTGCCCGACTAAGGCTAGAAAATGACGACTAACTTTTGCATGAAATCTAAGAGAGCTATATGTAGGGCGCACAAAATGAATTTGTGTTCAAATTGTGGAGAGTAAAAATGTGTGTACTATTTTCATTATTATGTTATCTCTTAAACCCAAAAAATGTAACTGTGATTTCTAAAATAATAAAGTTTATGATTCGTAAATTTATTCTGTTTTATTTCCATGTCGTATTTTTTACGAATTTGCAGGATAGTTTAGTAATCTAGGGTTAAGATTCGAAAAAATAGAACGGATTTCTAAAGCCATTGATAAATGTCCTATTCCGAAAACTTTTGATCAATTAAATTATTCATAATATAGTTCTTGGCCATGAAGATCACATCATATCCAGACTTAGAAAATTACTATCAACCATAATCGATACGTCGGTTTTCAATGCTAGAGGATCTAGTGGTAGAAAGGAGTTTTCAGGTACATCAGCTTCAAAGTTTTGTTGAATTTGTTCCATCTCTCTGAAAAAGAAATCACAAATTCAAACTGACATTTTACACCTTTGTCAACTGACAAAATAATCGATAGTAGCAAATTTAAGTCTGTATTTCTATGACTTGCGTGGAAATAAAATCAATTTGCATATGCTCAATCAATGCCCGTTGGGTACTTGCTGTTCTTCTGTGCATTTTTTATGTGCCAAGGTACCGTTCTCAGAGCGGGGTATTGATCCATTGTAATCAATAAAGTCTGTCGCGCGTCTCCTCGTGAGCCGTTTTACTATTTTAATTTTTATTTGTTAACAAAACTATTGATTTTCAAAAATTATTAATTAAAATCACTTTATAATACGATTACCTTTAAAGACATGTAATTTTAATATAATTTTGTGCTGTAACTACGATGTAAAACGAAAAATGGTTTTAAAATCGACACTCTTTCGGATTTTTTTTGATCGAGCAAAGTACAATGTATCGTGTTGTAAACCTTTAATATCACTCAATAAAGGATGTTTCTATAACATATATTTTTATTTTCCGGGCTTAAATATAGTAATTTGACTATTTAAAGTTAATTTTACTATATCGAATAATGGAATAACCCGCCGTTAAATGCAAACGTAATAATTTCGACGCGTGCGAAGTCGCGGGGAACATCTAGTTGTAATATAAGTGGTTAAACAGTGGTAGTGTTACACTGCAGCTGTATTAAGCTGTATTACCTGCAGCACGCATGAGCTAGCTCGACCGGAGAAGGACCACGCTCTTATAGAACACTAGCATATAATAGCAGTATAGTTCTGCTGTGTTTCGTATAAGTAGTGAGTGCACAGAACCGGAGACTCATTATACTGGTACCTAACAAGGTATTTTATCTTAGTACTCAGGGGTGACCGTGTAGTGGTGGTGTAAGAATATCAACTACCCCATATCATCCCGTGGGTGTCGTAAGAGCCGGCAGAAGGAAACAATTCTGGAGATCGGCAGCAGTGTCTTCCTAATAACGACTAAAAATAAAAATAAAACTACGGTTATCAACCCTTTTGCCAAGCGTGGCAACTATGGCAAATATCCCACTAATAGGCAATTTATGGGGGAGGCCTATGTTCAGCAGTGGAATTTAATAGGCTGCAACGGTAATTGTAACTCAGGGGTGACGACACATAATATTATGTCTTCTGATTCTCAACAGAGGATGGATGTAGATGTTTTTGGGCCACTGCACACACTTACCATCAGTTGCTCTGTGCTTTTTTGGTACATTTATGTAGTTACTTCTATAAATTGGCGCTGCTTGTGTGAAAAAGCTTAAGTCTTTTAGTAGACTATGGTGTATATTTACTCATAATATTACTTATCGGACAAAAAACTGGCAAGTGGGATATAAGAGGAAATCTGAATAACCCGGTATATTTATGCGCCTCAATCGGTCAGATATTAATGTAAAAACGGGTAAAAGGGAATAGTAAAAATAAGGTCACCTGCTAATATTGCCATACAAGCAAAATACACTTACCTGAAGGGTTCTGGGTAAGCACGCGTCCATCATAAATATTAAACCGACTCTAACTCGCAGCAGATGCCACGCTACTGGGGCACATTTTCTGCCCGATTGGTTTCACTAGCAATATTATTTTTGTAGACCTAATGATATAGTTTTATTAACGTTATATTTTATTATGTATAATTCCTATTAGAGATAGAATTATATTTATTTTAATATTATATTTGTCATGACTGCCTCGTTGGTCGTAAAACGCGATTACTGATCATGAGGTCCTGGGTTCGAATCCCTGGTCGGGCCAAAATCAGTTATTGGGTTTTTCTGTCAAGAAATTCTCAGTAGCAGCCTGGAGTCAGGAATTTTGCGGTTTTTTATTCACCCCCGTGCCTCGGGAAGCAAGTTAAGTCGTTGGTCCTGCGCCTGATCCCTCTTCGGTCGTATCGAATTACCGTCCCACCGGACTATGAGAGCGACCTGTGCTTGCGCATGCACTTGGACACTATAACCCTGTCCTGCGCAGTAGGCTAGTCTTCTTTGAAGACTGGCCACCGTGACCGAAATTCTGTCTGCAGGACATTATTATTATATTTTTCATATTATGTTGTATATTTTATGATATATGTATAGATATAATGTAACATTAACATAATATAAAAAAATGTGCGTGTCAAACTCCGACGCCCGACTAGAGTTTACTCGTTAGAGTTTATTCATTTATTTATTTATTTATTATTATATCCACTTAGTACTATAATTATAGGATTTATACGACATTAGTCGCGTTTAGGCTATCTAGCGTCGATTTTACGTAACATTATGACCTGGAATAGGAGTTGTACTTATCCTCCCTGAAGAGGGGCTGCCAGGGGGCGGCTGGCGTTGTTGGAGCTTCGGTAATGCTCGAAAGCGTTGCAGCAGCCCTGCCGATATGCGGTGAAGGTGGAACACCAAAGCGTTTTAGTGCATGCTTAGCCAGTTCAACATGAAGTAAGAAGTTAATAAAATATGTTTAAAAATGACAAACATAGGAAGCAACGACAAACATAAGGCATGTAAAAGAAGATCTAGAAGAGCATTAGATTTTTTATTTCAGATAAAATAATTTTAAATAAGCGACAAGTTTAGTCTCCAATGAAGCGAACTGCTTTTTAAAGCGAAACTTTTCTATTTATAAAAAATCTGAGCACAGATCACAGTACATGTTTCGAATTTTTAATTAGTTCTAGTTGCTTTTATAAAAGCATTTTGAATTTTATTTCGATGTAATAGTAATATTTATTTAAATCATTTTTTAAATTAGGACGTTTTAATTCGATTGTATTTCCTTATGTTTCTTTTAAATATTTAGTAAAACAAAATGAAAAGCATTTGTTTGTTTCAAACAAAAATCTATTACATTAGATTCATTATTTACTAAGAAATGCCTCGCAGAAAGTTTTTTTTTTTTGCATAAGACAATTGTCAATTACAATTTTCTTTAATTATACGATTATTTACAAGTAAAAATACGAATAATCCCTTTTCAAATCTTTCTTCTTATATTTTTACGCGGTAAATTATAATATAGTGTTTAATTGAAAAACAGATACGTATTTCGAACATTTCACATAATTTTTACGAATTTAAATGTCGCCTAAAATCGGAGGAATCTATTGATAGATTTCAAATAACATTTATTAAATACACGAGAAAACCGTGATTTGATTGCTTTATGCGATATCTCGTGTATACTACCATATGATCGCCAAAAGTGTTCACTGCTGTAAGCGACAAGCGACCGAACACGGAACTCATCGGGCAACTGCATCACTATGACAACGCACACACAGCGCTAAAAAGGAGACGGCATACCAGTTGAGCTTTTGGGTCGCCCTCCTTACAGCTGATTTGGCACTGTGTGACTTCTTTTTGTTCCCGAAAATATAAAAAAATGCTGAAAAGAGAAAGGGATATAGATTTCAGAAGAAGAAGAGTTCTCCGGAAGAATGGACTAGCAGCGTTTGAGTAGGCCGTAGGAGAGGTGTCTGTGGTGGACTGAAAAAGTTAGTGTTTGGAAATATAGAATAATAAAAATTTCAAGTCAACCCCAAAGAATTTTACGTAGTTTCGTAAAACTTTCTGTGCCGTTCTGTTTCTAAGGCGTTGTTTGTTAAGGGATTAGTGTCCAGTAGAGCAGATGGGACGGCAATCTGAAACGACCGGAGAGAGATCAGGTGCAGGACGTTGGTTCCTGACGTGTGTTTCGAGACGCGGGGGTGAAACTCCGCAACTTCCTCAATAATTGATTTTTGACCTGGTCCTGGGTTCCGACCCGGGAATTCATGATCAGCAGCCGTGTTTACGACCACTAGACTACAAGCCATAAGTTATCACAGTAAGTAATAACATCCTGAATCAAGCACGTAACTTTTTTACGTGGACTTTTAATCATCAAGTTTTAATAATATTCTGCACGGAAGAAATACTAATTATTTGTATTTGTTCCGTGCAAAGTTGAATGCACCTAGAAAATAAACTACTTACTGTAACAAATTTTGTAGATACCGAAAGTGGTTCGGTTCATAAAGTAATGGAGTTTCCCTGCAAGGCGTTTAATGGAGTGTTAATCCTGTGTGTGCTGTGAGATACGAGTTGATGATGTCACCGACCCAGTTACATTTCATATAGAACAGAATATTCTTGTTTGTAAACGATATTAGGACATTTGTTATCTAGTTGAATGTATTATTTTAAATAAAGAATGAAAGAAAGAAATAAAATAAATTTATTCGTGGCCACAACACAAAACAGCGCAATAAAATCGAGAAAAATAAATAAAAAACAACACTAAACAAGCGTTATCACATATCAAAATAACAAATAAAATGTTATCTAAATAGTTACAATAAAACTTCAACCCCTATTTTTCCACCCTTACTCCACGTTTACACCAGGTATAAAACATATATTCTACATGTTCTATCCACTGTTTTCATTTCATGTTTACATCTAAAAGAAATTGTGACTCAGCTAAAAGAAGTTGTGATTTACCCCAAGGTATAAAACATGTATTCAACATGTTGTATCCACTGTTTTTATTGTTTACACCTAAAACAAGTTAGGGACTCCATGTTTACCCCAAGGTATAAAACATGTATTCTATGTATCGTATCCACTGTTTTATTTATTGTTTACACCTAAAACAAGTTAGGGACTCCACGTTTACCCCAAGGTATAAAACATGCATTCTATGTGTTGTATCCACTGTTTTATTTATTGTCTACACCTAAAACTCCACGTTCACATCAAGGTATAAAACATGTGTTATTTAGGTATTCACTTTTTTCATTTATTTTTTACACCTAAAACAAGTTGGGGACAAACGTTTACCCCAAGGTATAAAACATGTATTCTATCTATTGTATCCACTGTTTTATTTATTATTTACACCTAAAACAAGTTGAGGACTCCACGTTTACCCCAAGGTATAAAACATGTATTCTACATGTTGTATTCACTGTTTTATTTATTGTTTACACCTAAAACAATCGTGAGAATAGTTGTTAAAAATGTAAACTTGTCAAAAATATTTTCCTGTTTGATATAGGTTTGTAATATGTATTTTGTTGTTGTATTTCCTTCCTACAGATATTGTAGTGAGGTGTGTCTCCAATGTGCACAGATACAGAAAAAATATGAACAATTTGCAATGAAATACTTGCAACTTTGACGGCTCTGTGGCGCAGTGGCCGCGGTTTCAATCCCGCACGGAACAAGTATTTGTATGGCCTACAAATAATTGTTCAGGGTCTGCTTGTTTGTCCTTGTGAAATTTATGTTTGTCAACTGCCCCACGATAAAAGAGGAAATCCTATAGTGTTTAATCGGTGTGAATGGTGTCTCTGTATTATACAAGAACATATTAACATTTAGCGGTCAGCCACCGTAGAGTCTACTACACCTGAAGATGCCTCGTGTAGAGGCGAAACACGTGTCATATTGTCGTTGGTGGTGTGTCTTTTCTAGTGTAGTGGTGGTGGGAGTAGTGGTGCTGGGATTAGTGGTGACAAAGATAGTGCACGCAATTGAGGGAGGGCGGGAGGTGCTCTTCAAACTAGGTAAGACACATCATTTTATTTTATTGAGCGGATATTGGCAAAGTGAATTTTTCCAACTTTAATATAATGGATTTCCGCAAAGTAACGCCTGATTCTATTAATTAACATATTAACATGTCACAGACTATACGTGTGAACATAAAACGTATCTATACTTGCATATGCAATACTTATAGGGAGCTAAGTGTAAACAAAAGATTAAACAAAACATGTTTAAAATAATGTTAATACTAGTATATGATCATGACGTCTATAAGACAAGTCTTTTACAAGTTTTGTTGAAAACTTGTGTAAACGAGGAGTTAGTGGTTGAATATTTTCGTTAAACTTTAATGAAATCAATCCTGAATTATAAACTATCTATTAATAAAGAATCATTTATATATTATAATCGTTTCAGCCGTTTTTCATAAATTGGTGAACATAGATTTTTAAAAAAACATAGCCGTCGATTAATCAACCTCCTCGTTTTTGAACCTTGTTAAAAATAAACATTTGCAACTAACTTTAATTACTAAAAATGAAAATACAGATGTGTTGTCACCCCTGAGGACTCAGATGGAATACCTCGTTACCAGTAAAGAAGGTCTTTGGCTCTTTACGCTCAACATACGAAATGTAGCAGCACGAGGCTGCTGTTAGTATGCTTGGAGTGTATCTCAGTATGTTAAAACAGGTACATTTATCTGTTTATCGTCGTGTGCACGCACGCACGCTCCCAGCACGTTCCAAATGGCCCAACAGTTGTTGCGTTATTGTTTCGTTTCTGAGCCTTCCGCTGGCTTGATCGCAAAATCTAATTCGGCGAAGTGCTTCCACACCTTTAACGTTAAAATTTGATTTACGGTACGAATTTATCACAGGTACTCTTAAGATGGAGTGCGCCTACTTAATATTTGGGACGGTGTTTACCAAATAAATTACGTACTTCCTTTTTTAAATGTTTGTTAATGTATATTTAATTTGCGGAAAATATCGACGTCACTGTTCGTTTTTTTTACTATACTACCGACCATTACTTATACATTAGTTGTTATTACAAAATGTCGTTATTTGATAGTCTCAGGCTTGAAAGAAGAGTCTTTGTAATGGCCGTTTGTTGAAATATGAACATAATATTAATTATATAAATATTAAGTGACCAGGCTAACAAAATATTGATCTTTCCAAGTGATCTTTCTTAAGCTTTAGTAAAGGCCGTTTCTCATATTTATTGCGTGATTGTCTTAGTTTGGACTCTTATTTACGTTGTGTTTGTTTAGTAACTTAGTTATTTTAGGTGTCTCTTGGAAGAATGAATATTCACTGAGCAATTGAAAGCCGTTGAAAATGCCTTATAATTATTTTAAACTAAAGAACCCCGTACACGGAGAAAGGGCTCAAAAAGGTTAAGAACATAAAATCGTCCCTATTCCACTCCAATAAGGTATACATAAATCAATTCCTTATTCATTCCTTATTAACACTTTGACAGCCAAGCATTTTGTAGCGCGCATTCCCCTGTACGCCGGCCATTTACGGCATTATTGTAAGTTTTATTTAAAAGAACTAAAAAAGTATTACAGTTGCTTGTTTTGTATATGCTAGAATAACTAATTTATTTTTAAAATAAAAATAAAACAAAGTAAATATATTTTTATTTTATTTGAAAAAAAAAAAAACAATACAATAATACCCATTTTCTACAAAAGAAAAAACTCTTACATAAATATAAGTCTCTTAATTTTAGTCTCCGTGCCTGCGTTCTTGATTTATTATAGATTAAGATAAATACGCCTTCACCGTTGCTCTAGCCATTTAATGGAAGAACATTCTTCCACCATTTCATGGACTTCCTGTGAAGGGAATAATATGACACTTGCTGGTCATTTTGCGTGTCCGTGATTGCGCGTCGGGCGGCTCGACGCATTCCTTGCAATCCCTCCCTTTGCATGTATTAGTGCAGTATGGTTATGATAGAGGCATTTTAAGAACAAAAAAACGATATAATAATAACGCTTCGCGTTATCAGGCGTTAAATCTTCAAGCAGAGCAGTTTTTTATACATAAATTAAAGTCGAACGTATAAAATAAACATACGTTTAAAAAATATTATATCACCACGAAGTAGCGGCGTAAGGGAATCCACTACCACTATTACTCGGTGAATGTCGTAAAAAGCGATAAAGAGAAACTGAAACATGAAATGGACAGCGGAACATTCCTGCTATTGACTCAAAATAATAAAAAACTGACTCAAAATAATAAAAAACTGCGGTTGCCAACCCGCCTACTAAGCGTGGTAACTGTGGCAAATATTCCTTAGGCAATAAACAAGGGTGGCCTATTTTTTGCAGTGGAATTTTACCGTTACCATTACAGCCTGTCAGTTGTTATCTGGAACATGCTTCTGCCCATCTTCTGTTTTAGTTTCCCTCAGTCGCCTCTTATGACACCCACGGGACGATATGGGTACTGGATATACTTACACCGCCACTACACCGTTCAGTCAGTGGACTTTGATGGTCTGTAATGTTCATAATGATATGTAAATATGGGCATGCGTGAGTAATCTTTTCATGATAAATAATTCTATTTATCTGTTTTGTCTGTCAATGCAACGTTTTGTATTTATAATGTTATGGCTTCTTTTTTACTGTTAGAAAACGCACTTACCTGCAAATTTTGATAAATTTTACCCGTAAGAAAACCTTCAAAGCAGTCTTATCTCGTGTCAACGCATAAAAGGTGTATTCGAAAATATTCACGTGCCTCTGTGGAAAAAAAACTCCTTAACGTGATTCCGGGAGCGAATGAAATATGTTAATATACCCTCACAGTACAGTACAGTTTTGGAATTGAAACAGTTTCATAAGTCGGGATTAGTTTAAATATTTTAATATGTAACATATTAGAGTTACGCTGCAGCTGTATTATGGTTGAAGCACGAATGGGTCGGGTAGGACTGCGCTCTCACAGAATACCAGCGTAAAATAGACAATTAATGCTACTGCGTTTCGTATGGTGAGTGTAGATAATCGGAGATCACCTTAGTCTTCGGGGGTGACAGCACATCTACAATTTGATTCTTAATCGGGGGTAAATGTAGATGTATATGGGCCACAGCATCCACTTGCCATCGGGTGAACTGTGTGTTTGTTTGTCACCCTTCTTCTATATAAAAGAAATAACAACCATTTTTTTAACCAAAAAAATTGTCTATATGTTTGTCTATCTATCTGTCCGGGCTAATCTTCGGAATGTCTGAACCGATTGTAGAGAAGCTTCATGAACAAATGAAGCAATATCAGAAGTGATCTAGGCTATGTTTTTTCAAAGAAACTTGGAGATTTAAACGGGCGGGTCGCTAATAAAAATGAAATATGGAATACCTTTCTTGAAAAAAAAAATTAAAATCATGAATACTGCTGTAACACTTCAATTCAAACTAGGTTTCACCGCGAGTTCATCGTCATTTCGTGTCACGCTCGCAATTTGTGTCGTTCGCGGGACAGCTGAGAGCGCAGGGCAGCCCTCGAGGGAGTTTCGGATATCAAATGACATGAATGTGTTCGATGTATTGCTCAAGGAAATGTATTCAATTTAAAGTATTGACGTAACCACTTTATCACATGCTAAGTATTTTAATATACTTCTGAATATTTTAAGCAATTTTTAGCTCTTTATTGATAGGGTTGTTAGTATCCTGTATACAGTTATTTACTGTTGACATATATAATATCACTTTTTTTTAAACATTTGTTTGGTTTTCAATAAAGTTTTTGAAATTTAGTGTCATGATGGATAGGATTGCAAGTAAAATAATTTATAAATGCTAAGGGAAATTTCTTTGTATCATAATTCTGCGCCAAATTTAGAAAAGCAGACCACCAGACACACCACCAAACACCAGGCCACAGAGACAGTTTTTAAACATTAACATGGTAGAGCCATGCTGCATATATATATTTTTTTTATAGTTGTAGCACAAATGGATCGGCTCGACCGGGGAAGGATCGCCCTCTCACAGCATACCAGCGCAAAATAGCAGCTTAATGCTGCTTTGTTTCGTATAGTGAGCGTAAAGAACCAGAGAACCTTTTTATTGTAAAAGAGGCATTCCATCTTAGTCCTCACGACTAATAACGCATCTGCATTTTAATTCGCGAACGAGGATAGATGTAGATGTCTATGAAGAAATGCGTCGTTAGGCGTATCCTGCGAAAGGCCTATATTATGTATTCTAATTTGAATTTATTAATATAATTAATAAATTCAAATTAGAATATAATTTAGAATTTAATATTTAATTTAAAAAATAATATTTGAATGTATAATTCGATTTTATTTCGGGTGTATTACTTTCATCTTGGTTGATAAATGTTCTCACTGGCCACTGCGAATAGTCGTCGTACAACCAAGATAGGGCCTTCAGCCACTGCTCACTCTACTCTTCGAGCTGCGACGGAGACGCTCCGCGCGAGCAGATATCTGCCATTTTGCACTTGCTACTCACGTGACGCCAACAGTGCGGAGGTAACTTCACATACTTGAGTAACACGGTTACTAACAAACGGCTTTAATTTGTAAGTTTCTGTTTGAAGTCACAACAACACGATAGTCGAATCGATTAACGCAGTGATACAAGTAATTTTTACACGAGTTAAAATGTCACGGACATATTTAATTAATGTGCTTAACAAAACTGACGCCATTAATTCCAACCTCGGGATAGTTAATGGTTTGACGGTGGCTACTTTAGATTTAGCTGTCACCAGGCGTACTTAAGTCTGACTTTTGTCGTTACGACTAATCACATACACACAACTGGCATAACCGCGAGAACTTGCATCGCAAAAGGCGACCAATTTACATTTGGTCTGTTCTGGTAGCAGCATGTGCCTATCTATCTTGATTCGTCAGTCACGGAAGATCATCAACGTAATCAAGCCAGAGCTTAGTTACGTAGGTTGGCAGTTGCTAATCCCATCGTATACCCAGCTTTCATAAATCTTGCATTATTTCTTTCGCGCGGAAAATGCACAGCGAAATAAAAAATACGAGGTCATAAATAGAAGATAATAATTTCAAAACAGAACGTTTATTTGTTTATTTATCAGTCTTATCTCCTGTGAAATAAAAATAGTCAGTCAAAGGGAACCATTTCAGACCTAGCACTTTGACTGAATATTCGTTACCATCTTTCATAAATGTTACAGGACATTCTCGCTTTTCTAACGGAACGCGTTGTAAAAATTTTGTATTATTACTCGCCCACCTTTTGAGTATAAAGCCACCGGAATTAAACATTGTTATAAGTTCATCTTGTAACCGAGATATCGGTGACAATGAACTGCAAGAATATAGAATGTCATTCATGTACACGCCCTCGTGCACAACCTTTGCAGCGAGCGGGAAACGTTCTTCCTTGTCGTAGACTAACTGCAAGAGTGTGCGGACAGCTAAAGACGGTGAGCAACTTAAGTCGTAAGTGACAGTTTTTAATTCATAAACATTAATGGCATCGTTAGGCGAATGAAGATATAAAATATGTTGATAACACCTATCCGACGGATTCAATGTAATTGCACGATACATTTTGCATAAGTCGCAAATTAAACAATATTCAAACAACCTAAAGTTCAATATTACAGCCCCAATATCGATAGAGATTAGGCTCGGTTAGTAGAATATCACTAAGCGAAACGTTTGTGGACGTTTTAGCCGAGGCATTGAATACCACTCGCAAAGTAGTGGTAGAACTACTGGGCTTAAGTATACTGTGATGAGATATCACATATTTGCTCGGTGTGCCACCCGTATAAAGCTCCATTTGCCCTAGATTTTCATATTCGATTCAACTTTCGCTCGGTGAACAAGAGTCGTCGCTCGGTTGCCGCCCGTGAAGCGCCCAACGGAGGCGGGTCTTGTATGAATGGTAACGGCACTGAATAACTACCATCCTCAGCGCGGCTATAACGAGCCACGAAAACATCTTTCGCTCATTGTTAAAAAGGATATATCGAGGGTTTGCTTGGTAATTACGCAAATAATGATAATGATAATTACCCAAAACTTACGCAACGTTTGATCTAAGGACTCTTGTTCATAAAACGAGACTGATAAATTATAATTTTGTAATTGTCCTTATTTTTGCAATAAAGTTTACCACTTACAACAAATCCGAAGGCGGTATCGATCACGCTTGGTGTATCCGATAAAATAATATAAAGTTTATCATTAATAGGTTCCGAACCTCTAACATTGTCATTAAAATTATTATATTAATTAATAACGTTATATTTATTACAAAGGGGAATCGAACGTTAGGCATATCAGCAGGTACCTTAGTCACTACGCCCATGTTCACTGTAAAACTAGGCAGGTCAGTGTGTAGGGACCTTAATGAAATCATGCCGTGATTTTTTACGGCCTCTCCACCGAGACCATAAATATTAAATGAACACTTTTCCGTGGTAAGCCCAAACGTTGAGCACACTCAGTTGTAATAAATGAGCTCTGAGTTTCAGAGTCAATAACTGCACCGTAGTATTGATATTGACCGCTACTATCAATTACTAACACACACGCCGTTCCCAATACGACACCATAACCCGAGTGAACGTTGTTGGAATGAAGCATATATGGTATAACGCTCTGAGTCACTAATAGCCTGAGACGAAACGGGTGCATGTTGCACTTGCGAGTCAGAGCACAATCTATTTTCTGTGATGTCGATGCTGTTAGCCTATACGGCTCTTACAGTTTCACATGACACAGACACAGAGACACGACACATTTATAAATTTTCTTTGTCTCTTTAAATAGCTCGCGGCCCAAAGAGGTAATGATGGGGATGAGGAAGATGTTGGTTTATGATTTGGTATTGTTACCAATTGTCATGTCCTGTCCTGTCTGTTGAGGTTTTTTATCTAACGGAGATATATATATATATATATATATATATATATAAGAGGGTGGAGACGGCCAAAGACTATCTTGGCTCTGTTGCGAACTAACTTATGTGTTTCGCGAAACGCATGCGGACGTCAAACGTGACTCCCAAATATTTGGCCGAGTTTACCCAAGGGATAGAGCGGCCGTATAAATAGATGATATCTAGCTTAGCCTTTGGTCCTCGAATCTTTTTTGGTGTTGAACTCCGTTGAAAGTTAATTGCTACACTTTTTCGGGATTCACTTCGAGTCTCCATAGGCGGAACCATTTGCCTAAGCGATTGGTAGCTTTTTGGAGATTCAAGGTGAGACTATTCCTCTCTGATACAAAGAGTGCCGTATCGTCGGCTAAGAGCGCAGTGTTTACGACTGGGTCCTTAGGGATATCACACGTGAAGAGTGTGAAGAGGATAGAGACAGGACGGAGCCTTGTGGGACCCCGTCCTTTAGAAAACGTTTCGTGGAACGGGTTCCCCCTACTCGATAGCGAAATGAGCGATTTGTAAGGACGGCTTGGATGATGTGTACTATCGGGCACTTTAAATTTATACAGCTTGTTGGGCAAGCCATCGTGCCAGATCTTATCAAATGCCTTTGCGACATCCAAGAAGAGGGCTCCGGTGTTGCCAGAACTTTTCTTTGTCGGTTCGTGATTAAAGCCAGACAGAATATATTCCGTTAGGCGATGAATTTTATGAGTGCACGAGTGTTTGGCTCTAAAGGCAAACTGCTCGTCAGGGAGTAGTCTTTTAATTACAGTAAAGTGACGGAGGTACTTTTGAATGATGCGTTCGTATAATTTACGCAGTGTGTTAAGTAGACTGATGGGCCTATAGGTGGTGGGTAGATTTCGCGATTTCCCTGGTTTTAAGATCCCTATTACGTCTGATTCTTTAAAGTTAGTTTGTTTATAGTTATTAGTTAGTTATAGCAGTGGTAGAGTCATGCTGCAGCTATATTAATAGTATAGTTGTAGCACGAATGGGTCGGCTCGACCGGGAAAGGACCACGCTCTCACAGAATATCAGCGTAAAATAGCAGCTTAATGCTGCTGTATTTCGTATGGTGAGTGTAGAGAACCGGAGACCCTTTTTACTGGGAAAGAGGCATTTTATCTTAGTCCTTACGGCTGACAACGCATCTGCATTTAAATTCGCAAACGAAGATAGATGTAGATGTCTATGGGCCACTGCAACCACTTACCATCAGGTGGACTGTGTGCTCGTTTGTCACCCTTATTCTATAAAAAAAATCATTAAAGATATCTGAGAAAGAGCAGCTCGAGAGAAGCGCGTTGAATATTCCTACGAGGAGGTAAATTAGTGGTGCCGGAAGAGATTTGATCACCTTGTTGGTGATGCCGTCTGGCCAGAGGGCTGATCTATTCTGAAAGCTTTTTATGGTTACTTTAATTTCGTCAAAAGTCGACAGGGATCGAGTAGTTCGCCTGCAGGTGGTAATGCAGACCTACGTTCGACTTCCGCTTCTACTTCTAGTAGATGAGCGGGATCTGTTGATACGCTGGATAGGGTACACTGGCTCTCTAGACTGTCAGATAGACATTCGGCTTTTTCGAGATCATCTAAGGCGAGATCGGGATTGTCTAGCCTTACGAGAGGTGGCATGGGAGGAGATTTCTCCGATTTTAGAACTCTAGTCAGCTTCCAAAAGGCGTCTTGAGAATATTCTATTCCTTCTAAGAGGTTTTCCCATTTGTCGTTTCTAAATTCGGTTATGCGTTGTTTAATCTCGTTTTGTAGAGAACATAGCCGAATGTTGTTATCTTCCGTGGGATAACGGTTGTAAGATTTTAGCGCGGTTTTCTTTGCTTTAATCAGTTGTCGAAAATCTGCCGGAAGCTTTGTGTACCGATCACTCGACACACAAACCTTAAAGTAGCATTCTTCGACCGCTGAAGTGAGATGAGTCGATAGAGTGCTAATCGCCCTATTGGCTTCCGCCGGCGTGTCTATCTTGTGAGGTATAGTGTCTAAATGTTGGGAGTTCGTAGACTCGACTTTGACCTCGAGTTTACGCTAATCGACGATGGTTTTGGTCTGAGGGACCTCAACTGCCGACCGGCCCAGTAGTAATACGACCAGCCTGTGGTCTGAGGCTAATTCGATAAATGTTTCGATTGAGTTGATATTAAGCCGGATATCTTTTGGTAAAGCTACATCAAGGACGTCCGGTAGTTGGTTTATAGAAAAAGGATAGCGAGTTGGACTCTCGAGAGCGTAAACGTCAAAGTTGAGTCTCTCCGTGAGGTCACATAAAACGTTTCCGTTTCGATTATTAACGTTAGAATTTCAACTAACGTGTTTACTGTTTAGGTCTCCCGCGATTAATACGCCGGGGCCTAGATCTAGTAGAGCCGAGATATCGGCTTCTAATATGTGTTTTATCGGTGGCAGATATAATACAATTGGGATGGGCGGATGGCCTGTAAGTGCTAACCTACAAACCGATGCTTCTAAGTTAGCAAACGGTGGAGTATCTATCTGTACACAGTGCAAGGACCTTTTGTAGTAGATCAAGGTGCCGCCTTTAGGTCCGGTCAGCCTATCATTTCTTAATAAGGTATAATTAGCTATTTTGGGATCGCGCACACTAAGGTTTTAAGAAAGTCTCTTGCACTAGAATGATGTCAAGATCATGATCGCGTAAAAAATACACGAATTCTTCATTTTTATCTCTTATGCCGTTTGCGTTAAAGAATGCGACAGCCAGAGAGCTAGGTTTGGTTCTACTTGTATATTGTACTGCCATTCTGGTTTAAAAAAAGGTCGTCTTAGCCACATTGGAAGGAGCCAATTGCGTCGATAAGATTGGTACGCTCAATGGTGGTTGAACTTATCTTGAGTGTTCTTGGGCTCGCGAAGTTTGCGGGCCAGAGAAGTGACTTCGGCAACATTTATGTTGCTAATGAAGCTGCAGACTAATGAGATCTCAGCAGCAAAGGTTGAAGATGCCTGAGGGGATGCCAAACGTTGACAGCTCCTGATAGCTTCTTCTACACGGTAGAACAACAACAACAATAACTAGTGTACTAGTTATTACGATGTACACGGTACAATCTAGAGTAGTCCTTTTTAAAGTTTTTTGGAGTTACATTCCCATTACGATAACACAAAGAGATGTATATGGCTCCTCACGCACCTTACCCTCCTATTCATTTTTTTTAACTCCACAGTTTTTTTTAACTCCATAGTAAGTGGTTGCTGCGGCCAATAGACATCTACATCTATCCTCGATAATGAATCAAAATGCAGATGCGTTGTCACCCGTGAGAACTAAGATGGAATGCCTCGTTTCCAGTAAAAAGGGTCTGCGGTTCTCTACACTCACCATATGAAACACAGCAGTGTTAAGCTGCTATTTTACTTTGGTATTCTGTGAGAGCGTGGTCCTTCCCCAGTCAAGTCGACCCATTCGTGCTACAACTATACTACTAATATAGCTGCAGCATGACTCTACCACGTAAAAAGATAAAGCCATGCTGCAGCTATATAACAACGCATGCTACGTCGCAATGTTGCCACTAGGTATAACCGGCTCTCAGATTGCAGCAGATCATTATGCCTCGGTACAAATTTTGCGAGTTGCGGTTTTTTACTGAATACACGTTAACCTCCTTTGCGTCATGTAGTCTGGAAAAAAAAAAGAGCTCAACTTATCAACACAACCATTCATACTTCCTTATCTATATATAATCGATTCAATGCTTGTGAGATGAGATTATTTTTTTGTTCCACAGTCAACCTGATGGTGCCATGGAACATAGACACCTACATCTTTCTTCTATTACAATCATCCTACGCAAGATATAAAACTTTTCTGGCATTTCCCATAGTCGCCTTATACAATACCCACGGGACGAAACAAGGTGACGGGTTTCTTAGGTCGTCATCACATAGCATAATATTAAATAACCAACATATATTAAAGATTAAGAATCGAAATAAAGACGCGTTGTTACCTTTGAGAACTACGATGGAATACCCCGTTATAGTAAAATGGTTTCCGGTTTTCATCACTTGAAGTACGAAACACCAGCATTAGTTTTAAAACAAAAGTGAAGTAACAGATTTTATACGTCCAACTCCTGGGCACAGGTTTCCTATCATTTCTGAGAGGGATTAACGTTATCTAATCTTGTCATTAGAAATCTTTGTACGAGGTATTGGAAGTCAGATGCCAAGAGGTTTTTCTTTTCTTTAAATTAAATTATATTTTAGCAACATGAAAAGAAGCGTAAGTGGTTTCCCACAGGAGTTGAAAGGATAATCTCAGTTATGAATAAAAGGATATGTTGACAGAATTTTCTTAAATTATGTGTTTGCAAATTTTATCATATTATATTTATTGGTCTTTTACATAAACAAAAAAAATATTAACTTAACAAAACTTATATATAATACCTCCATATAACAATATTTTTTTGTTTAAGAAATACAACAAGAAATATTATGTTTTTAAAGATTTATTTCTTCTTTATTCACCTATTAGATGAGGAACAAAGTAAATTACAATTAAATTATTTTATTAAATTCATTGTTAAATTAAAAACGAAATATGGCGTGGTATGGGGGGCGGGGGTTCTATCACCTCTTTTACGTTAGACATACAATACTCAGACCTGCGACGGGCAACATCGTCAAAGGTGCGAGACGTCTTGTACTGCGATCTTCAATCCGCCAGTGAAGTGTGACTTTTACGGGCTGCTGTAGCTGATGATGATAATACAATGTTAAAAGTTTACAATAGAAAGATAACGATATGGAGTCCAAATAATTGCGTCACAACTAAATGTTAGTCATCGTCATCATGCATGTCACAAAATTGCATTATCTTAAATCACAAACATACATCACTCTCTCTCTGTCTCTTTGCGTTGAACTCGAATCTCGATGACGGGGGGAACACACCACCGACCATCCCACAGTGTGAGTGCTCCATGCAGGATGTGCTGTTTTCACAGCGCTCGGTGCGCAAAGCACTCCTCTCCCTGGACATCAACAAGTCTAGTGAGCCTTATGGAGTCCCTCCTATAGTGCTATAGACGTGTGCTCTAGAATTGGCACCGGTTTTAACGCGTCTTTTTTGATACTCCACAATGACAAAAAAAGGTGACCGCTTAGATCTGTCTAACTACAGGCACATCGCCGTCACTTCCTTGTTCTACAAAATAATGGCATCCATTGAATAAAACTATTTTTACGGATTTTATCGCGTTTAATTTTAACTAATTTTGATTCCCGACGTTTCGGGTGCTTTACAGTACCCATGGTCACGGGGGGGACTGAGGTGTTTGACGTCCCAATGTCATAGTTAGCCCGGCTACCTTCAGTTTTTTGAATATTAATTTTTGGTCCGATCTACGCAGAATGAGCTTACAGTATCTTGAAGTCTTGCAGTGGTATGCTTGGGTTTGGATTTAATTTTGTTAATTATAGGATCCCAACAGATGGCAGTACCCATCCATCTTCTCTATTGAAATTAGGATGTTTTTTAATTTCAATAGCCTCGCGTATCATCCTTGGTATGAATCGGTGTTCTTTTGCAAGGATTTGTGGTCTATCAAATCTGATGTAATGGCGGGGACGATCTTGAACATGTTCACAGACTACAGACTTCCCAGAGCGTCGGTGCCTCACGTCAGCTATATGTTCTTTCACGCGGGTTTTAATGGATCGTTTTGTTTGTCCTATGTAAGAGAGACCACATTCACAATCAAGCTTGTACACTCCTGCATCTTGTAGAGGGATAAAACGTCGGGAATCAAAATAAGTTAAAATTAAACGCGATAAAATCCGTAAAAATAGTTTTATTCAATGTGTAGTGTTCGCGTAAATATGAGAAATCATAATGGAATCCGTTATAAACTGCCAGCTCATGAGGTACCTTGAGAATCACCAGCTGATTAGTGACCGCCAATACGATTTTCGTCGGGGTGGATCAGCTTGTGATCTTCTGGTTTACCTGACTCATAGATGTGTGGAGGCAGTAGAGTCCAAGGGGTAAGCCTTGACCGTTAGTTTGGATATAGCGAAGGCCTTTGATAGGGTTTGGCACAAAGCGCTTCTTTTGATGCTTCCTTCCTATGGGCTTCCCGAGAAATTGCACGCATTTCCACGCTGTTTCCTTCACTGGACAGGGGCTCCAGCTCCTTCCACTAAATCACATCCAGCGCAGAGCGGTTCAAATCGTCGGTGACCGAACTCTTTCTGATCGGTAGATAGTATTAAAACGAGTTTATTTTATTTGCGTTGCCATCATTCTTTTTGCTTAATTTGGTTTATTTTCAATGTTTCTCAACAACACCAAGAGGATAGTTCAGAAAAAGGTCTACTACTAGTGAATTATTATTACTAACAAAAGATAACTCTATTATATCATCTGTTACAAGGTAAGTCGAATCTTATTTCCTATTCATTATCAATCTATCTAACATTAGGCGGTAACCATTTCAATATCAGAGATCACCTTTGCTAATAAGAGTATAAATCTTATTGAATATTTATTTTATTTCATACGCTATCGACCACCTCCTTGGACCAGAAGCGTATAAATTACAAAGTGCTTCTACTATTATTTAATATAACAAATTTTTAAAGGAAACATACACTGCAAGTATAATCTTATTAAATTAATTTTTTTTATGCTATCTTATTGGGAATATTTTTATTCTATACCTCTCACGGAATTTCATAGTAAAATATAACGGTATCAATAAATTCTGAATCATAAGTAAATATTTGCCATGATACTATCTTAAACATTTCAGATACTTAAGTTTCTTTAGCTTACAAAAGTTTACAAAATTTAAAGTTACATTATTTTACAATGTGTTCCAAAATTCAAAGTTAAGCGGGTACTAGGGAGTGGACAAATTAATGACTACCCAGGGAAAAGATATAATAACTTTTTTAAATACTATAAAATTTGACACGCTATAGACAAGCGTCATCAATAGAGTTTAGATGTGTGAGTGAGATATATAGTTACACTTTTGGTAAGCGAGAATGAAACAGGTAGTGACGCTATTAAAATTTAGAGCAACACAGAGAGTGACGTTATTTTTGGCGTTTCTGACTGGTTTATTCGGTAAAATCGGCGGCGTGTTAACCAAACCATCATTGACGTTGGATTGGTCGTCTTGGTCCAGTTTTATGGCCCCCTTTCGCCAGATTGAACACGTTGGATTTTTTTTTACTGGGGTTGTTTGAAAGAGAAGGTGTATTCAAAATCAATAGCAAAGATAGGCGATCTTCGACAAAGAATCAGAAAACATAAATATACGAGGATATGCGCGATTGATTAAAAGAACATTTTTAAAGCGTTGTCGCGCATATATTAATGCTGGTGGTAAACAATTTGAACATTTAATTTGATATACTTACATAATAAATGTTTTAATTTCTTAACATTCGTTTCATTTAAACAACTATCTGTCCCATCCAAACAATTCCTTTGGGGAGGCCTATGTTCAGCAGTGGACTTGTGAAGAGATGAAATGATGATGATGACGATGATGAAATATTTGCCACTACATTGGTCACTGTGTATTGGCGGCGTAAGAGAAACCACTACTCCATACCTACCCTTGGGTATCGTAAGAGGCGGTAGAGGGACATAAAACAGAAGACGGGTAGTAGCGTCTTTCTGAAAACAACTGAAAGTAATAAAAAAAATAGCCAACCCGCCCGATCGTTGCAAGTGTAGCAAATATCTTTCCTATGAGGCAATTTATAAAAAAAGTCTATGACCAGCTGTGGAATTTTGATAAGCGGTAATGAATGAAGATGATGCAAACGTTGAAAAAACGTAGACCTCAAACCCTCGCACAGGTTATTGTGTTTGTCATTACAAGTCTGTAACATTTGAGTTCGGCATTTGGAATTTTTATACTACCATTTATGTCTAGTGGGACATTTATGCCTTATTCTTTGACTAGGGAACAAAGCGTGAGGTTGAAACTTGCATTGGAAGAAGCTTCCCTATTTAATATAAAGGCTAAATAGGTTTAATGATTTGTAGATCCAACAAAGGAAATTGACTATATAACTTCTGCCTTGGTTTTGGTAGATTGGATGCAAACATTGCAGACACTTCAATTAATAAGCAAACAGGCAACAAGTCCGCCTAAACAGTTAAAGACTGAGGTTAACCCAATTAGTTCCAGCATTTATCTCAAAGAATCTGAAATTTCTCTGAGATGCTCTGATTTTGTATTAATGAAAATCTGTTTTGGGTATTGTATAATGTTTGCGATATAGTTTGATTATATTTTCACTTCAAATGATAAATTATTCTAAAACGTTTGCAAAAATGGTCCGTTACTGGAATAGTAAAAATTAGATTTGTGTGAGAAAATTTTTCAATTATCTTGTTTCTTGCTTATTATATATTTATTTATTATATACGCTTACGTTTTACATAATATAATATTTTTAAATTTTTGTGTTAAAAATAACTTCAAATTGTAATTATAATTATTTCATCGTTGCTGGTAGGGATCGAATAGTAACTAGCATACTGTAATGTATGCAGCGAGCCCGATGCTCCTGATGTAGGTATCACGGCTCTATTCAGCGAGTGCCCGGTAGTCAAGGAAAATATCATAAAGGAATCTGTATGACTGAGGAAATATATTTCGAGGAGATGATATGAAGTCCAATAATTGCTTCAAAACGCTCCAGAAATGAGAGGAGACCTGTGCACACCAGTTGGTCGTATATAGCTATATACGATAATATAGCTATAACTTAGTTGTACGATTTGTACTCAATTCAAAAATTTTGTTACAACAAAATGGTAAGGGTAGTTGATATTCAAACACCGCCAACGCCCTCTAAAATGTAATCTATAGGAATGTTAACACATACATTCACGGAATTAAATGGGATATCCACTACCCCATATTATCCTGTGAGTGTCGTAAGAGGCGACAGAGAAAAACAAATCAGGAGATGGGCTGCAGCGTCTTCCTAATAACGACTAAAAAAAAAAATAACTGCGGTAGCTAACCCGCCTGCCAAGTGTGGCAACTATGGAAAATATCCCCCCTATGAGTCAATTAATGAGACAGGCCTATGTTCAGCAGTGGACTTTAATAGGTTGTAATGGTAACATTAACGGTTACGGTAAATGAGGTAGCTAGAGGATTTCCTTATATATGCCAAATCTGTAATAATACCTTATATCTATAATGATTCCCGTAATAAAAACAGGCAATATAATTTATAAAATTTCAACGCCGTAAAATAAACAAAATGCTAAAGTCTATTTCGATCACTGAAGCATTTTTGTCGCAAAATTTAAGCTTTGAAAACAATTTTACTAAAAGCATTCACATCAAATTAAACTAATTTTACGGATTTTATCGCGTTTAATTTTGCCTTTTTAATCCTCGTCGTTTACGGGGGGGGGGGAGGGACTGAGGTGTTTAACATCCCGGTATCATAGTTAGCCCGGCTACCTTCAGTTTTAGAATATTAATTTTGGGTCCGATCTACGCAGAATGAGCTTACAGTATCTTGAAGTCCTGCAGTGGTATGCTTGGGTTTGGATTTAATTTTATTAATAATAGGATCCCAAGCAGATGGGTTATTAATTATAGGACCCATCTACCTTCTCTATTGAAATTAGGATGATTTTTTTTATTTCAATAGCCTCGCGAATCATCCTGGGTAGAAATCAGAGTTCTTTTGCGAGGATTTGTGGTAACGGTAACGGCAATGCCTACGTCGGCCACAGGCTTTATATAGACTTTATAATATTCCATCATGGAATCTCAGAAGTCATTTTAACTGGATTTAACTAAAATAAATATGTATATGGTTTAAGGACCGGGTTAGCTCTTTTCTTAATTATCCCTGTTTTAGGCAGGAATTGTCTTAATCGTATGTACCATCTACCACAATGTACCGAGGAGATATTATATCCATACTAATATTATAAATGCGAAAGTGTGTTTGTTTGTTTGTTTGTTTGTCCTTCTTTCACGTCGCAACAGAGCGTCGGCATGGCATGATTTTTTGTATGGGGATAGTTCGGTGGCTGTAGAGTGACATAGGCTACTTTTTCCGCGGAAAACATCTCATTCCCGTGGGAAAATCGAATATGTTGCACAAGTTTGTCCTTCTTTCACGTCGCAACAGAGCGTCGGCATGGCATGATTATTTGTATGGGGATAGTTCGGTGGCTGTAGAGTGACATAGGCTACTTTTTTCAGCGGAAAAACATATAATTCCCGTGGGAAAATCGAATATGTTGCAAAATTAAATTCAGCTAGGTGGCGCCACCGTGATTCTACAAGACGGACGACGGTACGATGGACGAACACAGAAGGTCAGAATATCTGGATTATTATGTCTTTATACCAAAATTAAGATAAAAAATGTATGGATCTGTATTTTTCCACGCAGGACCGGGAAGAGAGCGATAAAAAACATAAAATTCACCAGCTGATTTTCTTCAAACGTTTTGGTGCATCGCAATTCACAGAATAGGCAATAACCTCGCAGACGATATTAAGCAATCCGATGATGCTCTGCCTACTCCGCAAGGGTTACAGGCGTGATTATAAGTATGGATCAGAAATACTATCACCACCTGTCACGCTTTCACCCTTAACTATTACTTAACAATGGTAGAAACAGTTCTTAGTAAGCCTTATTAATAAGCTTTAGTAATATTCATTGAACGGAAATGAATACAGTTCTTATATGTGGTTATGAATGAATCGGTATTACAATAAGAAAAATTGTGCAAAATTATAAGAAAATATTTTTGAGAGTTCTTATTAATTAACATATACATAGTTTAAATTGATTCCGCTAGATGTCGTTACTAGGTTTTAAAACGCGGTAACGAAATGTTTCCTGACATGTACTTAACTCCGCCGTTGAGCCGCGCGTCAACTTATAGTGCATACGGTACCTATACGCTTAAATTGTTTCTATTTCGTAGCTTATTCGACTACCTGCTTTCGATTTCGGTTGTTTGTTATTTGCTTTGTGATTTGGTTAAGGTTGAATGGATTTATATTGGCTTTCATTTTCGGATTTGTGTATTTTCTTGGATCGGTTTTGTTGATTTGGTTGGTATTCCTTTATGCATATTTAGACTCTGGCTTTGATTTTGGATTTTGTTTATTTAGAATCGTGAATTGCTTTTCGTTGTTTTAGGTTGTTTAACAATATTTCAAAGGAATATTAATAGTATAGATAGTGTATACGGTACCTATACACTTACTTCTTTTTTCGTTGATTATATTTATATTGACTACTGCTTTCGATTTCGGTTTTCTGCGATTTGTTTTGTGATTTGGTTTAAGTTGATTCGATTTTTTTTTGGCTATCGTTTTCGAATTCGTGTTGTCTTGAATTGGTTTTGTTGTTTTGATTTTAAAAAATATTTAAAAGGAATATTTATTCCTTTTAGATATTTTCGATTTGCTTTTAAAAAAAAATATTTAAAAGGAAATTTAATTCCTTTTAGGTATTTTAACGTTTTTTTTTTATAAATAGGTTTTTTCTTACTTCATAATGCCTCACAAACGTAAGTCCAGCCTTTCAAGAGTATCTTCTCAAAGACAAGCGAAAAGATTAGCTCGATCGCTAGAATCTTTAGAAGATGCTGAACTGAGAATGCAAGAACAAGCAGAGCGTCAGGCTGCTTTTAGAGCATCTGAGACACCTTTTCAAAGTCAAGAAAGGCGTCTTGAACAGGCAGAGCGTCAAGCTACTTTAAGAGCTTCTGAAACACCTTCTCAAAGTCAGCGAAGGCGTCTTAACAGGCAGAGCGTCAAGCTACTTTAAGAGCTACTGAAACACCTGCTCAAAGTCAGCAAAGGCTATTCGAACAAGCGGAACGTCAGGCCGCCTTAAGAGCCGCGGAAACACCTGATGAAACTCAACACAGACTCATTGAGCAAGCTGAACGTCAATCTACTATAAGGGCATCTGAAACACCAGAACAGACACAGGCGCGAAGAGATGCAAATGCACAGCTCAAAGCTAAACGTCGACAAAATTTTCAAAGAAACAGTTGGTCGGTTTTTAATGACGCAGCATTCAATTATGATCCGTTGATTGATTATAAAAATCACAGGTTAGTTGTTATCGGACTGATGAACAAGGCGTGTCGATTTTGCAGCGCTTTAAAATGGAAAGATGAGACCGCAGGCATGTGCTGTTCCAATGGCAAAGTGTCTATTCCGTTACTTTGGGAACCAGAAAAACCTTTGAAAACTCTCTTTTTATATGATGCTAATGAGTCACGGCGCTTTTTAAACAGGATCCGGAAATATAACTCATGCTTTCAAATGACGTCCTTCGGAGTTGACCGGAAAATAATAATGCCGGGATTTTCGCCTACATTTACGGTGCAAGGGCAAATTTATCATAGAATAGGTTCACTTTTCCAGCTGAAAACGAACAGCATAAATTTTTACAAGTATATTTTATGGGTGACGAAGAAATTGAGGTAGACCGTCGCTGCCAATTTATCCAGGGAGTTGAGAGAGACACAGTTTTCAAAATTCAAAGATTCTTGCATGAACGTAACGTTTTAGAAAGATAAAAACATTGCTGTGGCCGTAGCTTCCTCCGGTATAGCCGCCGCGCTGCTAAGCGGGGGCCGCACTGCACATTTTGTTTTAAAACTCCCTCTAAATCTAGCCCAGGAAGAATCGCCGATCTGCAAATTTAGCAAAAATAGTGCACGAGGTATAATGCTACGACAATGCAAACTTTTAGTGTGTGACGAAAGTACAATGTCGCATAAAAAAGCTGTAGAAGCACTAAATCGAACGCTCCAGGATTTGCGCAGCAATACCGATGTAATGGGAGGAATGGTGGTTTTACTGGCTGGTGACTTTCGCCAAACTTTACCTGTCATTCAAAAGGGGCACACCTGCAGATGAAATTAAAGCATGCCTCAAGTCGTCTATTTTATGGAACAAGGTGACAAAATTCAGTATAACTACGAATATGAGAGAGTGCATTTGTATAATGATATCAATGCTGGAAACTATGCTGACACACTATTAAAAATTGGCGATGGGCGGTTGGAAACGGATGCTGAGGGCTGCGTTAAATTGACGAGAGTTTTGTAATTTAGTACAGAGTCATTCCGAATTAATTGCGAGCATTTATTCAGATTTAACGAACAACATGCATGAAGACAAATGGTTATGTGAAAGGGCGATTCTTGCACTAAAAAATGAGAGCGTTAACAAAATAAATTCAGATATATTAAGCGAAGTAGCAGGAGAAATAACAGAGTATTTGTCAGTAGACACATTTATGGACACAGAACAGAGCACTTCATATCCCGTAGAGTTTCTAAATTATCTAGAGTTGTCAGGTGTGCCCTCACATAAGCTTCAATTAAAATTAGGCGTCCCAGTCATGCTAATGCGAAACAGAAGAGGGCCATAAGAGCAATCTATGATTTAAAACCTAAAGAGTCGTTCAGACAAAAATTTAAGGAAATTAATATATTAACTTTGGCCTCTCAATACATTTATGAAAATGTAATGTACGTACACAAAAATAAAAGTAGTTATACAAAAATAAGTGATATTCATTCTGTAAATACTAGGAACAAACACAAGCTAGTAGTACCAGTTACTCGACTCCACAGAGTCGATAATATTAAGGAATTTATGGATGATAATAACCCCTGGGAATGAGGTGTTCGCTACCAAGCTATTTTTAATTTGTTTTGTGTGGATAATTGTGTAACATACGTGATTGTAAGCTGTTATTTAAAAAAAAAGTCGCGCTGGGTTTCTTGCTGGTTCTTCCCAGGACAGAGGTTTTTTTTTCGAACCAGTGGTAATTAAACAAAAGAGTGACTTTCAATAAGTATTATTTATAATCTATATTGAATAAAAAAGCTTCTGTTTCTGTTTCTGTTTCAAATTTAGATGCTCCTCGGTTATGTAAAGGGACAAGGCTGCGTGTGACACATCTTGGACGGAACATAATCGGTGCTACAATTTTGACAGGCGTAGGAAAAGGTGAAAATGTTATTATACCACGGATCCCTATAATTCCCACAGATCTTCCTTTTCAATTCAAAAGGTTGCAGTTCCCTATAAAGCTCAGTTTTGCAATGACAATTAATAAAGCGCAAGGCAAACGTTACAGGTAGCGGGGGTCAACTTAGAAAAACCGTGCTTCTCTCATGGTCAGCTGTATGTAGCATGTTCGCGTGTGTCAAATGCCCAGAATCTCCATATTCTTTCCCCGAATGGAAAAACATATAACATTGTGTACAGTAGCGTTTTAAAATAGTGTTCAGTTAGTTTTTTTTTTCCAAAATTCTCACAATCAATTAATCAGAATTCCACAGATCTACCCTTTCAATTCAAAATTTCTATTTAGCTCAGTTTCTTTTCAATTCCAAATGCTGTACCTCTGACGGACCTATTAAGCTCAGTTTCATTTCAACTCAAAAGGCTGCATCTCTGACGGATCTTTTATTTGGCTCAGTTTCCTTTCAATTCAGAAAACTGCATCTCTGACGAATCAATTTAGCTCAGTTTCTTTTCAAAAGTCTGCATCCCTGACGGATAATTACGCTCAGTTTCCTTTAATTAAAAAAGTATCCCATTTCCATTTGGAATAAACAGGCTATTTTCATGCTTTCCTATACGCTGCGTTTCAAAACATTTAAATAGGCTGACGAATCAATTTTGCTCAGTTTCCTTTTAATGGCTGCATCTCTGACAAATCTATAAAACTCAGTTTTCTTTCAATTCAAAAAGCAATGGATAGTTCATTTCCCAGTGACCATGCGGGCGAAGCCGCGGGTAACAGCTAGTTGTTAATATATTTCAAGTAATTAATACTTAATGTTAAGACCTGACTTAAAATATAATTTTGTTGTAATGTAAGAAACTATGTACAATGTGAACACAAATATTTGCTTATGATAGAAAACTAACATAAATGGACAAGTAAGTCAACACAACTAAATATTTAGTTAGTATCCGCCCAAAGGGTAAAAGGTGAACATAATACGAATACAGCGAAAACCTTAAATAAGTAAAAAAACTTTGCTATCGATAACATTATAAATGCCTTGAAAATATATTCGGGTATTTTGTAGACATAAGGTATCATCCATGGATTTTTCAAGAAAAGGAGAGTATGTTACGGCTAAGGTAGGTTAATCTGTGAGGGACATTTACCATTTACCAATTCAACTATTCTACTACCTACGTCGGTTTCTATAGTACGTTTTCTTTTTTCTTTAGCTTTGATGCAAAATTAATAGATTAAGTTAGTAGTGGATTTAGACTGCTCTGGTTTATTTATATACGTTCTAGATCTAGCATTTAAAATGATACTAGAAAAAATCACTAACTATTTGTAATAAATTACAATTAAAAATAGTAACAAAAGTGACAGTTACAGTTTACGTGATGCTGAGTGGCTACTGTAATTCATAGGCACCTTTTTTACGTGGGGAAATGCTTACGCATACTCGTCTCTTGGGGGCATGGACGGGTATGTCGGACTCGCACCGAGTGGGTACGTTTTAAAGTTCATATTAACCATCTTTAAAGCACCGCAGAAGGGAGACCAAAATAATAGGGAACACATTTTTTTTAAATACTAGCAATGTTATTAACATAACTAAAATTTCCTTTAACTATAATGGTTAATAATTTTAGGTATAAAAATAAAACTGGTAAGTATAAAAGTAAAATATGCATGTGATTCGAACCCGCAACCTTTCGAGTAGGCTACTGTCGCATACTACACTGTATTCTGTCTCATTCTCTCGCAGGCTAAATCCTGTAGATGTATACAATTGTCTCTTTTTAGTGTCGCTTTTTCGTTTCATCCAGTTTCAAATCACAACGATGCTAAAGAAGTTTTCACTTCAAAAATGTTCTACTGCAGCACCCACCATCTTCTCTATTTAATTACACTAGAAAACTTTGTGGTTTACTGATTAGTCGACAAGCATCCTAAGAATAGGAATTAAATTCCTTAACCATTTATGCACCAGTATTATATATTTTTTAATTATATTAGTTTTAAAACTATTCAAAGTAAATCATAAACAAATCATACATAATATATAAAACGTAATCATAAAGTAAGGAAAATATTTTAAGAGTAAATCAATCTATAATGTGCATAATCTAATAATTTTAGACTTAACCGATAGCAATGAAACTTTTATATATGTAACGTTTGCTTTCCGCATTCCCATAGAAATAATCCGCAGACATGTGATAATACCCAGCCCTAAAAACCCTTTCAAAAATAGGAGGAAGTCCGTGCCCAGCAGTGGAACGTATATTAGCGGTAACTTTAGTATGAATTTTTATAATAAAAATAGTATAATAATATAATTTATTTTGTTCTATACATAAATACAAATTAACATAACAAAATAAATTAATGGAATGGAACTAAAATGGCGTCTACTCAGCGCAAATGTTAAAGAAACCACATAGTGGTAACTATAACGCTGATAATGATTTCTTATATTTACGCGAACACTACACATTTAAATAATACTAGTTTTACGGATTTTATCGCGTATATTAACTTATTTTATATTCCCGACGTTTCGAGTACTTTACAGCACCCATGGTCACGGGCGGGACTAAAGTATTTGACGTCCCAATGTCATAGTTAACCACGGTTACCTCCAGATTAAAAATTATTAATTTTTGTTCCGATCTACGCAGTATGAACTTACAGTATCTTGAAGTCTTGTAGTTGTATGCTTGGGTTGGGATTTAATTTTATTAATTATAGGATCCCAAGCAGATGGTAGCACCCAGCCATCTTCTCTATTGAAATTAGGATGTTTTTTGATTTCAATAGCCTTGCGAATCATTCTTGGAAGGAATCGGTGTTCTTTAGCGAGGATTTGTGGTCTAGTGTAATAATCAAATCTAATGTAGTGACGTGGGCGATCCTGTACATGTTCATAGACTGCTCCGGGAAGTCTGCTCTGTTCACAGACTGCAATATTTAATAAAATTAAATCCCAACCCAAGCATACAACTGCAAGACTTCAAGATACTGTAAGTTCATACTGCGTAGATCGGAAAAAAAATACCTCAGTCCCCCCCGTGACCATGGGCGCTGTAAAGTACTCGAAACGTCGGGAATATAAAATAAGTTAATATACGCGATAAAATCCGTAAAACTAGTTTTATTTAAATATAACGCTGATTTTCAGTAAACGCCAGAGACATAGGTGCAATAAAATAAACTTAACTAATCACAGGCTCCAACATAAAATAAAAATACACTTATAAAAATAAAAAAATAAAAAAGTGTTAAGATTTAGGAAGAAAATGCACAACATTACATTTGACGCTATTATAAAACAACAATTACATTTGACGCTGCTCTCCGTCATTGGTCTAGATGTTTTTACTCTTAATGGAATAGATATGGATATATCGCCATCTATCGGAAGCCGTAAGGTTTTCCTAACATTACCTATAGTCGCCCCTTATGACAACCATGACACGAAATGAGTTAATGTATGTTCTAACTCCACTACCACATGAGCAACGAACTGGGATTTATGTGTTAGAGCCATGCTGCAGCTATATTAATAGTCGTATAACTACATTCATGCTGCAACTATACAGTTGTAGCACGAATATGTCGGCTCGACCGGGGAAGAACCACGCTTTCACAGAATACCAGCGTAAAATAGCAGATTAAAGCTGTTGTGTTTCGTATGGTGAGTGTAGAGTATCAGAAACCCTTTTACTGGCAACGAGGCATTCCATCTTAGTCCTCACGGGTGACAACGCATCTGCATTTTGATTCGTAATTAAAGATAGATGTATCTATGGGCCACAGCAACACTTAACATGTATGCTCGTTTGAAGCCCTTAATATATTAAAAAAAATCTATAAAGTTACTAGTGAACCGCCCCGGCATCGCACGGGTGATTTCTGGATCTCGGCAACACCGCCACTTAACGGATCTAACTATTATTAAGAACTGTACACTAAAATACAATACAATACTCTTTAGTGTACACCAAGAAAACTAAGTATAACAAAATTTACAAATATTTAAGGAAAACAAAAGGCCTACTCGTTGATATTTCTCCCTTTAGTAACAACTTATGCGCTACCATAAATCTAGAAACCATCCAGGTGACCCCATAAGTACCCTATAAAAATTTCATCAAAAGCGGTAAGGCGTTCAGAACAGAAGAAAACACAAATACTCCGGAATTTTATATATAAAGATGAATTTTTTGTTACTTGTAAAAATAAACATTTTTTGAGACCAAACATTTTAAAATTGCATGAAATTTAAAATTTTTCTCTTTCTTTTAAAACGTTCACGCGACATTATCATTTAGGTACCATTTTTCGAAAAATTCTCATAATAAAAAAAAATTATTTTTAAATTATATTTAGCCGTGTAGTGGCGGTTAAAATATCCACTACCCCGTGTCTACCCGTGGGTGTCGTAAGAGGCGACAATGGGAAACAGGCAGGAGATGGGCAGCAGCATCTTTCTGATAACAGCAATATTAAAATAAAATAACTGCGGTTGCCAACCCGCTCGCCAAGCGTGGCAACTATGGCAAATATCCCCCCATGATGAAAGTTACGAAGAGACGGCACCCAGTCCCCGGTGGCCCCGCTATTCCTGGCTACGGTGGCGACCATGGTAACGGCGGGGCAGGGGGTGCTAAGAATCTCCGGTGGAGGTTCGGTTGCCACCTAAGACGACTAGACGTGGCAACATACAACGCACGCACCCTGAGGACTGACGAGAAGATCCTGGAGCTGGAAGAAGAGATAGACAAGTTACGCTGGCATATTATAGGATTATCCGAGATCCAAAGAGAGGGGAAGGACACGGTAATTCTCGAATCCGGCAACTTGTTCTATCACCGGGAGGACGACCATCTGTCCCAAGGAGGTGTCAGATTTATCGTCCACAAGTCTCTCGTTAACAACGTTGTAAAGATTGTGAGTGTGTCGAAGAGGGTTGCGTACCTTATACTCAGAATCACCAAACGGTATTCGTTGAAGTTCATACAGGTTTACGCACGAACCTCGGCACATCCCGATGAGGAGGTCGAGGATGCGGTGTTAATGGGAGACTTCAATTCAAAACTAGGCACAAGAGAGAACGGTGAGCTGAAGGTAGGGAAATTTGGAATAGGGCAACGCAACCCAAGATGCCAGCAGCTGGCCGACTTCATGGAGAAAAAGGGACTCTTTATGATGAACTCTTTCTTCCAGAAGCGGCCCCACAGGAAGTGGACCTGGTCGAGCCCCAACGGTTCGACAAAAAATGAGATTGACTTCATTATAACGACCAGACGACAACTGTTCAGTGGTGTCTCAGTGATCGCAAGGGTGAAAACTGGTAGCGATCACCGAATGGTTAGAGGCACACTAAACCTACACGTTAAGTTGGAGAGGTCTCGTCTAATGAAGTCAACGCTCCGTCCCCCTCGTGCTCTAATCCAAAATCCCTAAACCTTTCAGCTCAAGTTACAAAATCGTTTTCAGTGACTAGAAGATTACTATGTAGTCGGCGATATGAATGACAGGCTCGTGGAAACTGTCCATGCGGTCGGAGCTAAGTTCTGCAAGAGCCGCCGCAGAAGAAAACAAAAACTCTCCGATCACACTCTTAATCTCATGGCTGTTAGACGGGAAATGAAGCTGCGGTCTTCAACAGATTTGACAGCATACAGGCAAATGAAAAGACAGATCTCCAAATGCATGCGGCGGGACTTACGCAACTACAATATAGCTTGTATTGAAGAAGCAATCGAGCGAAACCAGGGCTCCAAAGTCTTTGCCAGAGATCTGTCTGCCAGAAAGAGCCAACTGTCAAAGCTGAAGGCCGAGTGCGGCAGCATCGTTTCCGGGACACCTGAGATTTTGAGTGAGATTGAGAGGTTCTATGGGCAGCACGTCACGTCATTGTTGGAGCCACACGAAAGTGTGAGTAACGATCCAAGAGCGAGTCTTATCCGACACTATTCCGATGATATCCCGGATGTCAGTCTGAGCGAGATTAGAATTGCTCTCCAGTACCTTAAAGACGGCAAGGCCCAAGATGAAGATGGAATTACAGCGGAGCTTCTGAAAACGGGTAGAAAACCGGTACTTGAAGTCCTTCAGAAGCTCTTTAATTCCGTCCTCCATGGTGGCACTACTCCGGAGGCGTGGAGCAGAAGTGTGTCGCCATTCTTGAAGAACAAGAAAGGCGACAACGCTCTTGAAAAACTACAGACCGATTTCCCTTCTGAGGCGCGTCTACGTGCTGTTTTCGAGAGTCATTGCGTATCGTCCCGCACGCAGACTCAACGACTTCCAGCCTCCCGAACAAGCCAGTTTCCGAAGAGGCTTTAGTACCATGGACAACATACACACCCTTCGGCAAATTGTATAGAAGACAGAAGAGTACAATCTGCCACTTTGCATCGCGTATGTGGACTATGAGAAAGCCTTTGATTCCGTCGAAATTTGGGCGGTGCTACAGTCCCTTCAGCGGTGCCAAGTTAACTGTCGGTATAGCGAAGTGCTGAAGTGTTTCTACAGTAGGGCTACGATGGCTGTCCGAGTACAGAACCATAGTACGAAACCTATGCAACTGCAGAGAGGTGTAAGACAGGGTGACGTTATATCCCCGAAACTCGTCACCGCTTCATTGGAAGACGTTTTCAAGCTACTGGACTGGAAAGGATACGGTATTAACATCAATGGCGAGTACGTTACTCACGTTCGATTTGCCGACGATATAGTCCTTATGGCAGAATCGCTGGAGGACCAAAGCACTATGCTCAATGACCTCAATAGTGTCTCCCAACGGATAGGTCTTAAGATGGACATGGACAAAACAAAGATCATGTTTAATGTCCATGTCACACCTATGTCAGTAGTTGTTGGGAGCACTAAGCTCGAAGTTGTTGAGGAGTATGTTTACCTGGGACAAATAGTCCGACTAGGTAAGTCCAACTTTGACCGAGAGGTCAATCGACGGATTCAACTCGGCTGAGCAGCGTTCGGAAAATTACGACACATCTTCTCGTCAGGTATACCTCAAAACCTGAAAACTAGATTGTACAACCAGTGCGTGTTGCCAGTGATAACTTATGGATCTGAGACGTGGTCCTTCACTGCTGGCCGTATGAGGACGCTCAAGGTTGCTCAGCGAGCTATGGAGAGGGCTATGCTCGGAGTTTCTCTGCGTGATAAACTTAGAAATGAGGATATTCGCAGTAGAACCAGAGTAACCAATATAGCCCAACGGATAAGTAAGCTGAAGTTGCAATGGGCCGGCCATATAGCTCGAAGAACCGACAATCGATGGGGAAAAAAGGTTATCGAGTGGCAGCCTCGTACCGGTAGGCGAAGTGTAGGGCGACACCTACTTGATGGAGTGACGACCTGGTAAGACATGCAGGAAGTCGATGAATGCAGGTGGCTCAGGACCGTGCTTTGTGGCATTCCTTGGGGGAGGCCTATGTTCAGCAGTGGAATTGTGAAGGGCTGTAACGATGATGTAGATGATGATAATTTCATTGTACTTGACACTGGCAATATTATAACACAACGAGTGCATTGTCAAAGAGGAAAAAAATATCCTGTAAGAGAATATGATATTTTTACGAGTATCTTTATTAATAAACGTATAGATAAATTAAAAACAGATTTTGGAGTGACATTGTTTCCGGAATCTATTGTCTCACAATATAAATATGGTTTGTTTATGTGGTTATTCTTTGACTTAGGTTTATTTAAATTTATTGGCAACTTTTATTCTTTTTGTATAAAAGTAAATGTATAATGTAAACTAAATGTCTTTAACATGACTGCTTGTTGTCAAAATAAATGAAAACATATTATATTGGTTATCTAATTAATGGTTTAATACAAGGATAACGTATACAAGACTCCTAATCACGACACGTAAACAAAGATGTATAAAACCGTGTAGCGGTGGTGTAAGAATAACCACTAACCCATATCGTCCCGTGATTGTCGTAAGAGGTGACAGAGGTAAACTGAAACAGGAGAAATTCTGTCACTCTCCTGATGCTGATAACAACTTAAAATTATAAAAAATCGGTTGCTAGCCCGCTGGTAAGCAAGACGTGACTATGGTAAAATTGACGACGCAACCTATGGAGGAGGTCTATATGATCAGCAGTGGACTTTTATGAGTTTTAATGGATGGATAATGAAAACAAATATCTGTATGTAATGTGTATGTACAACGATGGAAAGACGTCATCACGTCATCACTTCGCGTAGTTACGGAAATGTAAAAATATTTTTACACAGCTTGGAACGTTGAAACTTTGATAAAATATGAGCCTGAACTAGTCTCATAAAATTAAATTAAATTGTAAAAGACATTCTTATTAATTTACTAAATCTGTTTAAGCAGAACTAGATTTGTGAATTAAAAACTACTTAAATGTACTATTTATTATAAATTTATATTGACCGGAATAATTTAGTGCTTCATTTCGTAAAGCAAATTACCAAGTTCATTAAAAATATTGTGGATTAAGAGACATAAAGGGCTTAACAGAATAAGAAATTAGATCAGAAATTTTACGCGGTGGAGCCACGCTGCAGCTATATTATGGTTGTAGCACGAATGCGTCGGCGGCAGCGCTACGCTCTCACGGTATAATAATAATAATAAATTCTGTATGTTTATCATTTTCATTTACAATTATATATTTATACAGCCCAACTAGATGAGAAAAGCTATGAAGAGTTTCGGCGATAGCGGATCGCCCTGACGTACGCCTCTTCCTATTATAATATCTTTACCTTCCTTCTCTAGTTTTATCTCACGGACGTTAAAGCAAAAGGACGTGCTATTTTTTAACGAGAAAACTATCCGATATACCCACAACTTTAAAAATGGTTAAATGTATAAATTGTACTAATCACATAAATAAGAAAAATCGTGGAGTGCAGTGTTCAAAGTGTCGCAAATGGCTTCATGCGTCATGTGCTAGCATTTCAATTGATCAGCTGACGGCTCTGTCAGTTACGGAAGCTGTGGACTGGAAATGTAAGGCATGTGTAGGGTCACAGAAACCGAAGCGCCTCTCCTATATTATACCCGACCCTGATGAAGATGACAGTGAAACATCTGAGGCAGAGGGATCCATTACTGCTGCTTCGGGAAGATCAATGGACAATAAAATGCTGCAGTCAGTTCTGCAGCAATTACGGACTGAAATCAGAAATATTATCCGAGAAGAATTGCAACAAACATTATAATTTTATTCTGACAAAATTGATGAATACAGTGTTAAAATTAATAACTACGAGACTAACGTAAAAACGATAGAGAAACAGTGTATTGATCTAAAAAGCAACTTAAAAAATATTAATCTTAAATGTAGTGTACTAGAGAGTAAAATAAATCTACTAGAACAAAACCAACTGATGTGTCAAATAGAAATTTGTGGTGTTAAAGAATTGGCAAACGAAGATCCAGTAAATATAGCTGAATAGGTAGCTACAAAGATGCAGGTAAGCCAAAATGACATAATTAAGACATACCGTAAGAGGAAAAATCGCACTGTGACTTCACATCGGATAGAACATTCACCAATCATTGTTACGCTGCAAGATGGAGTGCGAGACATCTGGCTGAATAAAGCCAAGGACTTTAAAATGACAGCGACCGAAATAGGATTGCAAGATAGCGATAAGGTGTATTTACGCGAATCACTAGCACCCCAGATTGCTTTTTTATTATGGAAGACCAAAGAAGCACTCAAAGATACTTTCAAATTTATATGGCGCCGAAATAGTACAATTCTACTACGCAAAGAAGAAAAGGCGAAAATAATCTCCATACGCACTCTCATTGAGTTAGAATCATTTAAGGCCTCACAAAACAAACCTATTAATTAAATAAGAAACAGTTTCAGTTAAGTGTTAAGTACCTAAATACAAACTTTTTTTTCTCTCTCTCTTTTATATAGGTGTTATTGTTAAATATTTGCTTTTGATAATACTCGATTAATATAATTTAATTACCTTAGATAATGGATATTGTAGGAATAGAATATAATATAAATCCTAACATTATAGAGTTAAACTGTGATAATTGGAATGAGTTTGCAGACAAACTACCCTTAGATAATTGTTCGCTTCTGTTTTTTCATGTAAACATATCATCATTATTTAAGAATTTTGCACATCTGGAATATATAATAAAAAACACTACTCACATCATTCACATAATCATAGTTACTGAGGCTAATATTTAATATCATTGTGTTAACATGTTTAATTTACTAAATTATAACTTATATTACGAACTAAGAAATGACAGGAAAGGTGGCGGCTTTATGCTATATGTTCACTCATCCTTGCATTTTAGTAGACTTCAAGTATTAACGAAGGAATGGGAATGTATTAATGGCCAAATATTCTTAAAAAACGGCACTGTAGGCCTTTGTGCTGTATATAGACCACCTGATACAAACAAAGTCCGTTTTATTTATGAGTTAGCTAATATTGTAGGTAAACATTCGCCTAAAATTTGCCGTATAATTATGGGTGACATGAATTTAAATACAAAGAAGACAAATCCTACTAGCACTAGATATCTTAACACACTTTGTGAATTAGGACTTGACCGTGGTATAACGCAATACACAAGAATAGAAAAATACGGGAACCGAATAACAAAATCATGTTTAGATCACATTCTGATTAGAACGGTATGCAATAACGAGGTTTATACGGCCGGTGTGAATATCGCGCCAGCTGACCATAAAATTATAGGCTGTGCGATACTCGGACTCGGAGCGGATCCGAATTACTATGACTCACGGGCTCAGAACGCGCCGCAGCTCATTACTAAGTTGGATAACAAACAACTTCGTAGTGAACTCGATTTAATAGATTGAAAGTTGTCATTGAGTTACTCCGATCCAAACGACATTGTTAATTACATACGGACGCAAATGCATAACGCATACGATAAATGCAAGTACACAAAAACTTTAGTTATTAGAAAGCGCAAATGTTGTGTGTGGTCTAATAGGAAACTAGTAAAGATGTGTAAAAAACGCGATGAACTATTTAAAATTTGGCGAAAAGATGACACTAATTCATTAAAAATATTAAATTACAATAAATATAGAAATAAAACGAATAAATATGCCCAATTTTTACGAAATCAAAATACTAAAAAAGAAATTTGCGAAAATTATAGAAATCCAATAAAACTTTGGCAATTAATAAAAACTTTAACTGGTAAAATTATACGTTGTGTTGATGATATATTACAAAAAACATTTAATATGGATCCTAAAACATTAACAAATAAATTCGGCTTAGAATTTGACAAAAATGTAAAAAAATATGCTTAAACTGTGATAAGCCACTTTTAGATTCCCGTACCTATGAAATTAATCCAGTTAGAACCATAAAAAAAAGCTACGGATGCTAAGATTACCAAAATTATTCAAACAATGAATGATAAGAAAAGCCCCGGGTATGATGGTATTCGCGCTTGTGATATACATTTCGAAATCAATGGTGCCTCTTATTACCTACTTAATTAATCAATGCCTAAAAAGTCCATTTATCCAGACTTACTAAAAATAGGTGTAATCCGACCAATCTATAAAAAAGGCAAACATAATAACTTTAACAATTATCGTCCTATAACTATTCTCTCCTGCCTAAAGAAAATAATTCAGCGTTATTTGAGCAATGAATTAAACAATTACCTTATTACTTACAGTATAATAAATTCAAAAGAGTTCGGTTTTCAAAAAAATAAAAGTACAACGCAACTATTACGGCAATTTACTGATGAAATAAATAGTTATCTAGATAATAAAATTCATATTTTAGTATTATTTATTGATTTTAGTAAAGCGTTCGATGTATTAAATTTTAACACATTATACAATAAGCTATAACGCTGCGGTATTCAAGGACCATTCTTAGAACTTATTAAAATTATCATCAAAATCGTCATACCACTGTCAAAATATATAACCAGACAGGTAATATGTTTGCGACTGACCGCGGCACAATGCAAGGTTCGGTACTGGGCCCGACTGAGTACTTGCTATTTGTAAATGATATGGTTATTGCAATAACTAAGGGCTCCACATATCAATTTGCCGATGACACCTGTATCGTCATTGCCGATCGTAGTATGGATTTAGCACAAACTGAAATGCAGGAGTTATGACATGCTATGTAAGTGGGCACATGATGTCGGTTAACGCTCAAAAACAAAACTTGTTCACATACACTCATCTCACAACAAAGTTGCCACTGCACCGACTATCGTTTCCCATAGCCATGAATGTCTCCACGGAATGTTTCAACACTGTACCCATTGAAAATGTCAAAAATCATATGTATGTTGGTCTGATTATTGACGAACGATTCTGCTGGAGAGCGCATAAAGATCACGTATGTGCAAAACTTCGCTCTGTGTTGAATAAACTTTATGTTTTAAAATTTAAGCTACCATATAAAATACTTAGATTACTTTATATGGCTCTAGCAGATTCTGTTATTAGTTATGGACTTAGCAGTTACGGAAGAACTTATGTAACGTACATACAGGAAATTTACACATTACATCGCAAAATACTTCCATTGATAGTACCTCAGCACATTAAAAATAAGTATATAGATGACTAGACCAGGGTTTTTTTAAATATTGCAAAGTCATAAATGTTTTCGATATAGTTAAATTTAATATATTGACTGAAGTAAATAATTCAGAATATCTAGTTCTTAGAAAACGACCTGTAAATCTACGAAATATAGCTTATAAATCCAACATGTATGTACTTCCGAAAACTAAAAATTTCTATGGAGCAAGAAAGTAGCCCCACCTTGTACCTAGTTTCATTAATGACTTTCCTCTAGAATTACAAAAAACATACGGTAAATCAAAACTGTTTAAAAGTAAACTTAAATCATATTTGTTAAATCAACCATACTTATTGTAGTAGGTACCTACTTCATATTAGAATATTGTGATTTAATATTAATATATCTTTGTTTATATAAGACGACTCTCTAGCGTAGATAAACACCTAGAGGTTTACATGCTAGTATTGTACTGGATAATGTAACATAATTATGCTTAATAAATAAAAAAAAATCTTAGCCTTGCTGATATCGTAGATATTTTTAATATTCTAATGTATTTATTTTCAACACCTTGGTTTTTGAGTGCCTGCCAGATTTTTTCATGCTCTATTGTATCGAAAGCTTTACTGTAATCCACAAAGCAGTTATGTTGTATTCATTAGCTTTTTCGAATAGTTGCTTGATGACATGAATGTGGTCTAAAGTTGAGTATCCGCTCGTGAAATCCGCCTGCTCTCTTGGTTGGTTTTCATCAAACGTGTTAGTTATTCTGTAGAGTATAATTTTTGCGAAGATTTTATATATATTTGACGATAGACTTATAGGTCTATAATTATTAATATTATTTTTATCTCCTTTTTTGTGTAGAAGTACTATTGATGACGTTGTCCATTGGTAAGTTATTATCTCGCTTTGTAAGACTTCATTGAAAAGATGTTTGAGAATTGGTATCAGGTGGTTTCTATTTAGGATGAGGAACTCGTTACTTATGCCATCTAATCCTGGAGCTTTATCTGTTTTTTGAGTTCTCACAGCTTTTTCTATTTCCTCGTGTACCGAGGAATCTCCGAGTCTCAGGAGTATCCGGTACTTCACTTCCTCCTGTTAGGATTGTTATTTGTAGTGTTTTCCCTCGAAAACAATTCTTCAAAAAATTGACTAGCTATTGATATGATTTCAGGGCGTCGCTTCTCGCATTTATGATTTTTATTTATTAAATAAGTTTGGTATCCAATCTCGTTTTTCCAATAGTAGTTTAGCTGCTTTTTTGGTGCCTCCGGATCTTTGTATGCATTTTTTCAGTTGTTCCAATCTATATCTCTGAAGGTCTTTTTTCATGTGTGTTTTTATTTTATTACTTATATTGGCTTTTTTTTAATAGGATAAGGGTAACAAACGAGCACACAGTCAATCTTCAATTGCGAATCAAAATGCAGATGCGTTGTCACCCATGAGGACTAAGATGGAATGCCTCGTTTTCAGAAAAAAGGTCTCCGGTTTCTACACTCACCATACAAAACACAGCGGCATTAAGCTGCTATTTCACACTGGTATTCCTTCCCCGGTCGGGCCGACTCATTCGTGCTATAACTATACAATTAATATAGCTGCAGCATGGCTCTACCACGTATAAAAATAATATATTTTCTTCTAGTTTTTGTCTTTTCAGGGTTAGATGTAAGGTCTGCTCTATTTCTTATCAGTTCTTTAGTTTTCTTTGTTACCCATTTTGTCCTGTTGATTCTGCTTTCCATTTTGCCTTTTTAGTAGTATAGAGGAGTTCTTGTAATTTATTGTATTTACTCTGTATGTCTAGGTCTTTTGTTTTTTCTATGAATTGTTCCAGCTTTCCTTTTAGTGAATTGGTACTTTCTAGTATTAAGCTGTTGTTTTTTTTTTACTTTAAAGGGTCTATCTTTATTAAGTGTGTTTGTTTGTAACTTAGCTCTTATCATCCTGTGGTTACTGTCGAAATTAATATTGTTTAAAACTCTACAGTCCCGAAAGTCCTTACTTTTGTTTGTTAGTATGTAATGTATCTCGTTTTTGTGGTGACCATCTGGAGATATCCACGTCCATCTGTTGTTCTCACGTTTTCTGTATAGAGTGTTTAGTACTTTTAAGTTGTTTTCATATGCCAGCTTGACAAGTTTCTCCCCATTTCTTGTTATTTTGCCTGAACAATACGGGCCCAATATCATTTGTTCTCCGTCTTCTCTTGCCCCTGTTCTTGCATTAAAATCTCCCATCACTAATAAATTGTTTTTCGAGTGTTTGATTATTGCGTCTCGTAACATGGAGTAGAATGTGTCGATTTCTGCTCTACTTGATTGTTCAGTTGGAGAGTAGACTTGCACAATCTACCACTTTTCGTTTTTCGGAGTTAGTTTTATATTAAGTTTTACAATACGCTCTGAGATGCCAATGAACTCGTCAATAAATGGTTTTAATTCATTCTTTATTAAGAATCCTGTTCCATACAAGCCTGGTGTTTCTCCTTTATAATAAAATATAAAATGCCCATGGTCTTCTATACTCTCCCCTAGGCGTCGGACTTCACTCAAACCCAGTATTGACCACTTTACATTTTCTAGAGCTAACATTAGTTCCGTTAGACTCTCATTGGTTCTTAAAGACAACGTATTGTATGTCGCAATGTGTATTTTATCTTCCATTTGGCGATGTTTTTAAAAGGAATGTGTAATTGAAGTTAGTTGGAGGGTAATAGTCTTCTTCCCCACGGTGACTGGCCGGATTGGCGTGCCTTTAGAAAAAGTTTGTTTTATTGATGTTGTGTTGTCTCGGTTCCGGGTGTCGATGCCATTTACAGGTTTTTTGGTATTTCTGATATCGAAGCTGATCTTCACTTTCCACATAGTTGAGCATGTTAGGTCTTATAGTGTCTTTTCCTACAGTTTTGGATCGCTGAGTTGATTTGTGTCTTGGAAACGGCGGTGGTAGCTTTCATTTGATTTGAATAGTTTGGCGTTATCTCGTTTTTCTTAACTACTAATTTATTGTATATTATGAATGCTACATTTCTTTTTACTTTTCTTCTTCAACATGTAACTGTAGCTGCTTGCGTTTTTCTAGCATTTCTTTAGAGTAATCTTCCTTAATGTATATTCCTTGCGGAAGTTTGGACTTCTTACGCAATATCAAGTGCTTTTTCCATAGCGTAGTAATAGTGACTACGACCAGGCGGTTTTTGTTGTCAACCTGTTTTCCAATTCTGTATATTTTACTGATTTCGTTACTATCGAAGTGTATTTACAAGTCTATTATGACGTCCTTGATGTAATCCACAAGCTTACATTCGGTTTTTCCTATTTATTCTATTCCAAAAAATACTAAATTGTTTTTCCTTTTTTTCATCTTTCAAAAACTTTACTTCCATATCTAGTTCAGATATTTTTGTTTACTTCCATAATAAATTTCATCTTTTAATCAAGCGCCGCCATTACACTTTTCTTCACTGAAGTTGTTATAAGAAGAGCTTGATTATTGAGTTTCTTATCTAGTATTGATATTAGCTTTTCCATATTTTTTCCTCCATTTTAGGGATATTTTACTGTTATGGCAACACTGCATTTTAGTTGGCAGCGCTAGATTCTGGTTGGCAACACTAAGTTCCGTTTGGTAACACTGAATTCTGGTAGGCAACACTTTTGTTAATATCAATTCTTAAAAGTTGTTTATGGTGTGTTGTTCACTTTCCTTCAATGATTTTGCAATTTTAGGTTATGTTTCAATAATGTTTATTGTACAATTTTTCACTTAATGCTAGTTTCCACTGTTTTTTGTTCTTAATTTCTTTTTTTGTGTTTTTTCAGCAGTCTTGGTTAGAAATACGGTTGATTACACTTGTTTTTGCACAGAATTCGAGTAAATATTCGCGGAGAACGTTAACGAACGTCTAATCAGTTCAATGACCGGAACCGGAATGTTATGTTGTGTTACGGAAATGTAAAAATATTTTTACAGAGCTTGGAACGTTGAAACTTTGATATAATATGAGCCTGAACTAGTGTAATAAAATTCAATTGAATTATAAAAGACAATTTTATTAATTTAATAAATCTGTTTAAGCAGAACTAGATTTGTGAATTAAAAATATTTATTATAAATTTATATTGATCGGAATAATTTAATGCTTCGTTTTGTAAAGCAAATTACCATGTTCATTAAAAAATATTGTGGATTAAGAGACATAAAGAACTGAATAGAATCAGAAATTAGATCAGAAATTTTACGTGGTGGAGCCACGCTGCAGCTATATTATGGTTGTAGCACGAATGCGTCGGCTTGACCGGAGCAGCGCCACACTCTCACAGTATACCAGCGTTAAATAGCAGCTTTATGTTGCTGTATTTTGATGTTGGTTGTAGAGAACCGGAGACCCTTTTTACTGGAAACGAAGCATTCCATCTTAGTCCTAAGGTGTCAACGCATCTGCATTTTGATTCTTAATCTAAAGTAGATGTAGATATGTATGGGCTACAGCATTTATTTACCATCAGGTGGACTATGTGCTCGTCCATCAAACTATTTTATTAAAAAAATCTTCTATTGCTTTCCGTGATAAGATAAAAAACAATGGTGTTTCTATTTATGTAGATACTTTTACGGTGCCCTTACACGGTAACATACAATATATATATATATATATATATATATATATATATATATATATATATATATATATATATATATATATATATATATATATATATATATATTAGTGTAAATAACGAATATAAAATTTTTCTTTTATAAAATGAAACTTAAGGTAGGGATTTCCAACCTTTTAAGGCATTTGGCGCTTCCATATTCATATTTGTCCAGCACGAAGTAAGCGTACGACATTCAGTGGACAAAAAGGTTTTTCTAAAACTGGTTTGCTTATTATCAGGAAATCAAGGGTCTATATAAAATTGTAGCCGATTAAGAATCTAATTGAATAACATGACTTTCATATTATCAAAAAATATTATATGGTCATCGCTTAAAACGAGAACGTGAACGTCAAAGTTTTATTTCGGCTTTTAAATTATATGTATTTTTTATCTGGATTAATATAAAAAAATTTAAGCTACAGCCTATATACGTCCCACTGCTGGGCACAGATCTCCTCTCATTTCTGAGAGGAAAAAAATTTCAGTATTTCTTATACGCGCATATTTTTTCTGAGCATATAATATTTCAAGAGGTATCAATTCTCTAGCGTCAAAATCTTGTCGAAAATACGATAGTTTTGTCCAAACTGACCTTAAAATGACTGACCTAAAACTACCGAAGATGAGCTGGTGGAGAGTATTATACCATTAAGCTCATCTTTTTGTTTTGTATAGTTTTTGGTGCAATGAAGAATAAAATAAAATAAAAAATAACTTCGTTAACTTCTTCAAAATTCTTCGTTAGCTCCGTTTTTTAACATACTTTTATTACCTTCGCGTTTCTATCCACCTATCTATTTATGTAACCGAATCTTTTAATGTAATTTTCACCGACTTGTAGACTTTAATATTTGCACTCTTATAGAGGACCGATGATAGTACAATAATTTTATAACTTTATCCTAGTATCCTGATCAGGATCATCAGGATAAAAAATATATCTTGTTAAAGATTATGACCTAGTATTCTCTATTAAACTTTTTTAAATTAATATTATTATATATACGTATAATAAAATTCATATTATTACATATTTATCTATATTAATAAATTATAATTTGTTGTTCGGGAGTCTATTTGTGACATTTTAATTAAAATGTGTCGGCACTGAAACTCATTAATCGGCCAAACGTGAACATTAATTGCTGGTCGTGTATAACCGTAGGTAATATTCAGATCAGTGACGAATCTCATTTTGTCATCGATGTTGCCCTCGAGGGGTTACGGCTTTGATCGTTATTATTAATTTAAACGTGAATTGTTTTCATCGTTTTATTATAATCTGCATAATCAATAAATTTAGTTCGGCGGTTAATTTCTGAATAGTAAAAGATTGTGAATATTTATATAAAATATAAATATCTTAAGTCAACTGATGTCTCCCCTATACAGTGCCTCATAGATTACCTCATGTCATAGTTGCTGCGCTTGGCAGGTGGGTTGTTAACCGTAATTTTAAATTAATTTGAGTTGTTATAAGAAAAATGTTGCTGCCCAATGTTCTGCTTTATTTCCTTCTGTCGCAACTTATAATAAAAATTTTAAAGGATTTTATTGCGATTAATCCTTATTTTTATTTTACCGACGTTTCGAGTAATCTCCAGATGTTCAACAGTCAAAAGTCCCAATGTCATAGGTAACCATGACTAACTTCTATAACCGAAGCGCTGTTGAAGAAAAAGTACATGTGTATGTGTGTGTGTGTGTGTGTGTGTGTGTGTGTGTGTGTGTGTGTGTGTGTGTCTGTTTGTGCGCGTGTTGGCGCGTGCGTGCGTGCGTCGTTTATGGCATTGTTTTGGTGCTGAACCAGAATCCATCCAATTTACTGAGCGCTTGCGATCGTGAAACAGAATGCATTTTTCGTCGCAGGTAACAATGCGTTTCCAAATTTGTGTTTGTGTGCCTGTTGAGTAGTGCAAAGCACGTCTTCACGCCAAAGAGATTTAAATATATAGGTATACTATAGAGCGGACATAGGGGACATTTGCATAGAAAATCGTATTTACCACGGGGAGTGCTCTGAGGAATTGTTCGGATTAATTCCAGCCACCAAATTTCACCAACACACATCGCGACAAAAATTATGTTACCATCTACATCATTTGGACGCTTGGCGGTCCACTACCGTGCGATTCATTAGGAGTTTTCTTAGGAGTCGTTTACCATCGGCGAATTTTAGGGACCGATACGACTTAGGGACCTTCAAGAAACGAGCATACTCCTTTTTAAAAGGCCTTCAACGCATATGCAATTCTCCTGGTGTTGTAGAATTATATAAAATTTTTAAAAAGAAGGCTATCTTGTTGACTGGTTGTACTGGCTGACATAGACGTTTCACGTTAAAGCAACGGCCGTGTGCCCCGACACAGGCCCACCCGATTTCTTTATTGGTATGGGTATAGTATCGTTTATTGTTTCACCTCCTTAAATATTGTAGATGATTAAATCTGCATCCTGTATAATATTTTTTATCGATAGCACCAATTGATAAATGTTGTCAATCACTAGGTAATTTGGTGACGTTACTGGATAACAGAGGGCGCTTACCACAATAATGATAAATGTTCTAGAACAATCTACCAGAGATAATAAAATTTAAAAATTATGGGGTAAACATACATTATACTTGCGATAATAAACCGAAATCACATTCAGTTTTTGCTACATATCGGGACCTTAATGCACAATCAGGCATATTTTCTTTAAAAATATTTTTAAAATTTAAGAAACGAATTCGTCTTGAGCTTTTGATGATGTCCCTAAGACTAAATAACACAAATATCCTACAGGACATAAGTAAGAGGTGACCATTTTGTTGCTGATGTCCGGTCTATTACTACTTTTAAATGTCTTTGCTTCACGTGTTTTTTGCGTAGGCGATCATTCAGTTTCATTTGTCAAGCTTTTTTACCATGCCAATTTGACGCAAATGGCCAATATTGTTTCGATGCTAACGTCGAAAGCTGCTGCTAATTCAACCGTACATTGAGTATCATCAGCTTCCACAATCGCCTTTAATTCATCATTGTCGACCAAAGTTTTCGGACGACCACGGGGTTCATTTTTCAGGTCGAAATTTCCAGAACGGAAGCGAGCAAACCAACAACAGGTGGTGCGTTCGTTTGTAGTATTCGCTCCGTAAACGTCGTTGATGTTCCGTGCCGCTTGTGCTGCGTTGCTACCACGACGATACTCATATTCCATAATTACTCAGTTTTAAACATATCCGTGATGACGAAAAATATTTAAATGCGATGAAAACATAACGCTAATCAATAAACAAATGACTAATTTTGAAAAAAGAATTCCATGTTCTTAAAATAAAATTAATTTTAAATTAGAATTCTTAGCAAAACAAAAATTATTTTGATTTGAAATGGTCAGCAATGCAGAACGGCAATTTTATAGGTAAAGACTTATTAAAATATAAAGATATAATAAAAAAACATTTCATGTAATAATAAATAACCGCAAATAACCTCAGATGCAGTGCAGAGAGGCACAAAACCAATCGCAACACATCTAGATCTACGACCACTATACAGTCGTTACTTAAGGAATTATCCTTAAGATATTTCAATAGGGTATTACACCCATTTTCAAATAGTGTTTTAAATGAAACCTAGAGTGATAATTAATCACTATAGTTTTTATATATTTTTAAACCGAATAGTGTCATAATAATTACTGTTAAGCTATCGTTTTAAATTTTCGCGCGAAATCGCAAGCCGCCATGCTGTTCAGCTCGTGACGTCACTGCTTTAGTAAATAAAACGATTTTGCAAAAGAATAATATTATTTGGCTGTTTAATAATCAGTTATCACTTTAATCATTGGTGTGTTGTGCCTCAATGCAAACATACGAGCATAAGAACCGGGGAAGTTATGGATTCAAGTGCTAACAGATTTAAATATGAGAAAATACTTTGTTATAACTGGCAAGAAGAGACCCGAATACATTGTCTACAACAAGTAGTGAAGTTAAAAATGTTGTACAACCGACTTCAATATAAAAATAATTTATTGTTGTTTTTTAAAAACCGGCTCGACCTATTTCGTTAAAATTTAAATGGGACCACATGAGAATTATACCCTTTGAAACAAAAAAAAAAGAATTGTCAAAATCGGTTCAGGCGTCTTCGAGTAATCGGTGAACATACATAAATAAAACCGTTCCGACGAATTGAGAACCTCCTCCTTTTTTAGGTCGGTTAAAACTAGACTATATTTATATGAAGATCACTTTGATGTAAGTATGACTTATCTTTAAATATCATTTATATAAAACAAAACACCATAAGGCGATAGAATATCTATCTAGCATAACAAATTTTGTAATAAGCTAGTTTACCTTTGATATAACTAATGATTGCTAATGATTGTAATCATAGATAAACATAACTATGTATTATCAAAAGACACTCTAACCTGGTATTGTGTTATTGTATAAATAAAAGTTGGTAATAGGTACTTACATTGATGTTTTAGCATTCCTCAACTCAGAACAAAAATCGGGATTGCATGCAAAAAAAATTTGCCAGTATCAATGTATTTATCCTTGGTAGACTTTCTGCTTTTATGAATCCGTCTTAAATGATGCAATTTCAATAAAATACGTAATTAAAGTCAACAATCGTATGATAACTTGAAAAATTGCGATATAACACACAGCATATTAGCTTGTTTACTATAAAAGTAACGTCAAGACTGAATCTTATATGGCGGATAGAGTTTTATAGATTTGAGACAAAGATTAAAGAAAATTATTCTCAAAATTGATTTATAAAATTTATAAAGCATTTTTATGAATAGGAATCAACATTTCTCGTTAACTTGTTACAAAAACTATTATAAATAAGGTTTATCTCTCCTGCCCCCTCTACAGGAGTGGGAATCCGATCCATTAACACTAACACATACACACTTTCGAAAATAGTACAGAACACTAGGGCACACCGCATTCGCCGTCGAACGCGAAGTCACAGACACACGCCGTACACTAGGTTCAGTACCCGTAAGGCGCGTTTTTAATTCACGACCCGTTTCCCTTATTCCGATATTATTCAAACCGAGGTTTGTACCTCCTTTGAATCACGTCGCGGCGCACTCAATAGCTCGTAAGTCCTCGCTTACTCGTCTATTACGGTGAATTTGTGAAGGCCACAGGGCAAGCAACATACACATAGAAAAAAAATAGATCTTCGAAAGCATTTGTGCACATGTGGTATTCTGAACTCTAGGCCACATGGTCATCAATTTATGAAACTACTGTGTGAGATTGAGAAATTTAACACAAATCTTACTTCTTACAGCCGGAAATAATTTGAATCCGAAACTATTTCATTCGAAAGCAGAAGTTCCTTAACGACAGAGGAACACAAAGCCCAACATTATTCGAACTGTAATCGAGTTACCGCTTGAGCCATTAATTAATTAGCACAACTAAACTTACGTCCTCTGAGCAGACCAACTTGCCAGTAGATAATGATTTAGATATCTTAGTTGCAGTAACGTAAAATTATTAGATGAATTGTTGTTTGTGTGTCAAGTTAGCGGTTGCATGGGGAGTTATACAATGACTGATTCATTTCGTAAAGCTGGGATACAGCTTGTATTGCGGTCTACAGTCAGCTTGTCAATCATGGCAAACCCTTCCTATGTTGGAGGAGGCTTGTGTCAAGCAGTAGATTATTTAAAGTCTCATGAGGGTGAGTGTGCATAATCTGTAATATTTACATATAAATAAGTAGCATAATGAAATGAAAAAAAAAATTAGAAAGCTACCGTTTTGTAATACTCTATTCTAATAAGTAAAAATGTCAACAAAAATTTGTTTGAGAGTTTGCCATTGTTCTTAAAGTGCTAATTAGAGTAGAGTTCTGACAGAACTCTAATCATTTTCTTAAGTTTGAATTCTTCAGTTTTCATTATAATTGAAACGAAAATATTAATTAGAATGTTTGTATAATAACATTATTAATAATATATGTTTTTCCGTCCGACTACAATCAGGGTGTCTTCAAGTCAAGACTAAATAGGCTCTTGTTATTTTTATTACGGAACTATTCCACATCATAAGTCATAGACACATCGAGTTTAAATTAAGTTAATACAATTACTTAAATACACAAACACAACACAACAGATACACAGCTCTAACGTAATCTAAATTTAGGTTTAGATCCGGAGTGCTCAACATGCAGGCTGGTCCAGTGTCGCATTATAAGGCAATCCAGATCCATCCGCCAGACATACTACACGTGTAGTATGTTTGGCAGAATGTTCTGAACAACGTAACCTTTACTTCTGCAGTACAGCGCGCGAATCTACGTACCAACATATTGGCCAGAACAAAAAACGCCCTACGCTCCCTACCCATATCAATAACGTCTGAAAGCCCCTCAGTGACCTAGTGGCCCAGATATTTGAACTGCGTAACTTTTTAAGGACACCGCCATTTAGCGAGACTGGTGGGACGGTGTAAGTTTTTGACACCATGAGCTCGCTTTTGATGGCATTGTATCTGATCCCATGGGCCCCCGCATAACGCTCGCAGATCGAAACGAGTTTTCGAAGGGCACTGATCGATGGACTCAGCAACACCATGCCGTGTGCATAACTGATGTTGTTGACAAGAACGCCTTTAATCGAACACCCAACACCAGCGCCGCTAAGCTCACGGATCAGTCGGTTAATGTACAGGTTGAAGAGGGTCCTCGATGTTAACCTGCCTTGCCTTACACCACACTCCAATCTGTACTCGTCCGATAGTGGCCTCGACCACAGCATAAAATTGCTCTGATTGCGATACCAGTATTTTAGGAGGCTTATATACTCAGAGGGAAGGTCCGTATCACTTGACAATTTTTGCCACAACCTGTCATATACAACTAAGTCAAATGCTTTAGATAGATTTCAGAAGCAGGCATAGACAGGTGTGCTTCTCTCAGTGTAATACTGGAAGTTATGCTTGAGATTCAATATAGCCATTTTGGTTGATAAACTGGGGCGAAATCCAAACTCCGCGTCATAGAACTGAGGATGTTGTCTTAACTGAATATCAATGAGGTCGTCCAGAACCTTAGCAATGACTGTTGCGAGTGAAATAAGACTGTAATTACTTATTTTTTTTTTTTATAGGATAATTATAAAGGATAATATAATTTAATATAAAGAATAATTTGGACGCGTCTCCCGCCTTGTTCTTTATTATAGGAACAACTACCATTTTCATCATAGCTTCAGGCAGGTAAGAATGGCTCATGAAGAAAGTAAACAACATGGTTATGCTAAGGCAATTCGATTTATGATTTAGGACTTTATGTTTCTGTTAGAAGTTCACAACAGTAGTCGAATGGTGGATTCGAACTTTTGGAGTTAGCGGTTCGCACCCTAAGATAAGGCTACTGTCGCTTTATTAAATTAAATTAATATGTATTAATATGATTATAGATATGTCGCAGCCAACTAGCTTAATGAGCCCTTCAGTTATGTAGTATAATGTTGTATTAGACGCATAGCCTGAATGATATTCAGCCTATGCGTCTAATACAACATTGCACATATCTTGTAATATCAGCGACAGTAGTATAAGGTGCGGCTGAGGTGGCCCTTGAGCCACCCTAAAGCCGCGTACATTTATATAATATAGCAGATAGCATATAATTAGGCACAGTTTAGCGACACTATCTACGTGGCATGTTCACCTTATTAATTTCATTCAACGAGTTTGTTAAAAAGGCTAGGATGTTAACTGCAATGCTAATTAAGCTAGTTGGCTGGGACAAATATATTATTTGACAAGTCTTTAAATTCTCGTATATCATATAAAATGATCGTATATGGGACAAATAGGAATACACCATATATTCCAGATTTATTACCATATAAAATACATAACATATACTCCGTTGCGATAAGGCTTAGCATTGAGTTGCTGGGCTAAGGATTACGCGTTCGAATTCAGCACGCCACAAAAGTGTGTATGGATTGTAAACATTTGTTCCCTGGCAATTTAAGTATAAATGCCACTAGGATACAGGACAATAAACTAGGTTAGAGGTAACGATTTAAAAAAAATATTAAACACTCTTTACTTTAATATCCCAGTGTGGGGGACACTGGGAATTTCTCCTACATCGTGGAGGTAGTTTACATACATAAATTGCACAAGGACAAACATCCAGACTCGAAAAAAATTTTGTAGGCTGTACAAATATTTGCTCTGTGCGAAATTCGAATCCGCGACCATTAGCGCAACAACTCAATGCTAACCCACTGTTCTACTGAGCCTTATTTGAAATTTTATGTGCCTTTACATTCTAAAAAATGTACAGTTCTGCGATCTTCAATCTGACGATTAAAGCAAACAGTACAGGTCCATGTACAGAAGTGGAATTTTATGGGCTGATGATGATTATGACAATTATTATCTATTTACTATAATTGCTTGATGCCTAAGAAATACTGTAGTTAAAGTAAGGGGTAAGAACCACGCTCTCACAGAATACCAGCGTAAAAGGGCAGCTCAATACTGCTGCGTTTCGTATGGTGAGTGTATAGAACCGGAGACCCTTTTAATAGATGGGAGGCATTCCATCTTAGACCTCAGGGGTGACAACGCATCTGCATTTGGATTCTTAATCGAGGATAGATGTAGAGTCTATGGGCCACAGCATCCGCTTATCATCGGGTGGGCTGGTGCTCGCTTGTCGTCCTTATTCTATAAAAAAAGTAGCACCGAAATTCGTTAAAGTTATTTATATTTTTATTGTTTAATTAGTTTTATATCAGCCACTTATCACAACGTTTTTGCAACAGATTTTTTTTGTATTTGTAAAATATTACTCTGTGTTATTTTCATGCTCTGTAATCGTCAAAACAAGTTGTTTTTGCAACAGATGTTAGGGACCAGCTTAATGAAATAGGGTACAGGCTGAGTCAACGTTGCGTTTATTTCGGGCACAAAGGATGGATATTTAATATTAGAGACTTTTACAAAAAAGTAATCCTGTTATCTTTGCCTGCCGCTCTGTTTTCTTTATGAAATTGTATTATTTATGAAATTGTATATTATTTGTTTATAAATGCAAGAGTATTATGTTATTATATATTATATTTATACCTATTCTTGTATGTATCAAGACCTGTTTCTAAACAATATTTTTCTATGTATTTTCAACTTATTACACTTAAAATACACCACAACTCATTTCTCAGCCGAAAAAATTAATTATAACAAAAAAAAAACAAAATTAAACTGCCATTGACATTCCATGGCTTTCCACACGATTGATGAAGAGGTTAAAAAATAGATTGAGTTAAACAATTGATATTTTCACAAGTTATCGTGTTTACCCCTCCATACGGACTTGATAAATCTACACCATAAGCCACTAAAACCACTTTTTTATGTAAAAATAGCAATTAATCGCTTTAAAAAAATCATAAGTTCAACAATTATTTATCTTTCTTACAATGTGCTTTTTATATCATTTATATGTTCAATATGATTGTTAGATACGGGTTCAAGGAAACGTTGGAATCTTGATTTTTAGGCGCTAAAAGAACATACCTACGCGCTTTGCGCTTAAGGCATGCAATATTGTCTACGTGTTATGCTACGCAATATTTAATAACATGTTTTCATATTACATTATTGAAATACAAAGTAAATATATTATGAACAATAAGAAGCTAACTATTATGTTGTAATTTTGGTCTCGCGCATGGTAGTTCCGTGCAACCTTTATTTATAATTTAGTCAGGTAGTTTTAAATTTATATATTTTTTTTGCTTTTTCACGTTATAAAACTGTAATGGTAAATATTTCAGTTTTAATCAGATTTTTTCTTTTGTTTCTCTTTGCACTCATGTTTACGTTTTAACTAACTTAATTTACAAATAGGATATGAACATGCCTGACGGCCACCCTGACTCGGTGGATACAGCTCCGAGTAAAGAATGCTTGATTTTTTTTCTATCTGTTTAAAATTTCACTATTTTTACCCTTCGAGCTGTTTTCTTCTGCTTTTTTTTGCTTATTACTGAAAATCAGCGTTATGGTGTCGCCACAACTAATGCTGAGTTATTGACCTTTTTTGGGGCGCCTTCGACGTACAAACCCAAATTTATTAAATTTCGTTTTTAGTCATAAATTTGTATATTGTTGTACGACATTTTATCTGTGAAAAATAAAGTGTTTCTTTCATTATTTTTATTATTGGCAGCTAACGAACTTTTCAGCAGCGAAGTAATGAGTACCTAAAATTGCAATTGACAATTTCATCGGTACCGACGGCGATCGAATTTGAATAGATCACGTACTATGAAATTTACGACATTTTATGCACTAGGTGGTAGGACCCCTTTACTGCCTCTAGAGTCTGTCTGGGCAGGTAGCAACCTCTTATATATTTCTACCACCAAGCAGCAGTGCGTGCACTGTTTTCCAGTCTGAACGAAGGTTTTATAGCGCTAGTGTAATTACAGGCATTTCATCTTGATCCTCAGAGGTTATAACGCATCTGAAACTTTCTTGGTTTGATGTTGGTTGCAAGTGTGCATAGACTTCAGTTGCCACTACCATCAAGTGGACTGATAGTTTGTTTATCACTTCAGTTTATTTAAAAAAAAACAATTATTCTTTAATCCATTGCGGCCTCTTTTATTTTATAAGAAAATTTTACCGTTTTCTACTTGTACAAATTACAAACACAACGCTTTCTATACAATGAAATATTATGAACTAGATAAATTATCTACCTATCAATTAATTTGCGATGCAAACAAGAAACTTCGTTAAATTGGAATCTAGAAAAGTGCAAGTTAAACTATGGGAGTGATTTTGATTTAGTAATGTTAACGTTATCGGTATTACGATGAATGAAGTGCCAGATTTATTGCTATCACATTAATTAATTGCAGTCTATCAAAGTTCTACTGAACATAGGCCTCACATCATAGGGGCGAAATTTGCCAAAGTTGCCACGCTTGGTAGGCTAGTTGGTAAACGCAGTTTTTATTAGCTAGTTCTTATTAGGGAGACGCTGCTGTCCCTATCCTGGATTTTGTCTGTCACCCCTTACAACACTAGCGGAAGATATGGGGAAGTGGATATTCTTACACTGCAACTACACGGTGCCAGATTATTTATGAATATTTGGCTCTTTCAGGTAAGTGGCGTGATAAGTTTCACTCCAAATTCGTCCTGGAATTTATAATATAAAATTACTTAACAACTCGACTACAGTGCTACTTGTCGTCGTTTTACTAACAAATATCAGTTTGGGCCATAAATATTAAATTTGTTAATAAATTGATTATAGCGTCAACTTTCGATTCCTAGGATAACTATGAATTTTCTACAAAATATGCTTTTTGAAAATGATGTCAATCGGTAAATCGTTGACAAGTTACACGATAACTAACATACACACCATATTTAAAGATAAGTGACAGTAATAAACACTTTATACAATTTCTATTAATCAATGTTTGCATAGATTACTATCGATTCAAAGTTTAATATCGTTATAGATACAGGTAGAAACATGAATTGAAAATATTAAAAACTATAATAAAAGAAAAACTAAAACTAGTAATTTAATTATCAAAAAGTCCTACTCCACGCGGTATCGTGCCAAGAACTCTGGCTGCGTTTCCCCGCTGAATGGCTATACTTAGCCATTGAGCGAGAAAAGAGCCAGCCCTCTTATCACCAGCAGTAACGACCAACCGCGGATGGAATTCCTTTAAGAACTTCACCGCATGTGGACCCCACGGACCGATAGTCTCTACAGCAAATGGCACAAATATGTAGTCATCTCTCGGAGACTCATATTTGCGCCACTTACTCAGTTCAGCTGCCTCTGATGCCGCCCCGGCACTAAACGAGGTACCCCTGAGATGAGAGGCCGCCAAAGTGTCTAAGCAAGTAGCATCCCACACTAGGGCTTTACCTCTCTCCCAAGGGACCAATGTCATACCGTCAGATCTCCTGCCATCGTCTCTAAATATTCCACAAGGCTCTAAAACCGAGGGAACATTTATAGAGACAAAATATAAAAATAAAAGTGAAATTAATTTAGATAAAAAATAAATTGTGGTCATTCTATTATTTTGACAAGCAACGACAAAATACATTTGACCAGATTTTGATAGCGGCTGTACTCGTGAAGACTTTGGGCAAAATTTAAAAGGAGCTTGGGAGATATCAAATAATTATTAAAAATATAATAAGTATCGCTTAGTTAAATATTAATCAATGTTTGTTGTATATATATAATAAATATCGCTTAATGATTTCTTATATTTACGTGAACACTACACATTGAATAAAACTACTTTTACGGATTTTATTGCGATAAATTTTTCTTATTTTTAAAAGTATTCCGTAAAAGTAGTTTAATTCAAAGTATCACTTAGTTAAAAATTATCGATGTAAAGTCAATATTGCTAAAGAAAGCGATTACCTTAATACAATAATAAGCTGTCATTTGGCAAAGTAGTATTGAATTACAAATAGATGGATAATATGTTAAAAAACTGCTCCAAAGTTTGAAATCGTCTGTATTTACCCCTTTTTACGTTTTTATTTTTCTTATAGAATTAGGGTGACAAGCAAGCACACAGTTTGCCTGATAGTAAGCGGATGCTGTGTTGCAAAGACATCTACATATATCCTCGAATAACAATCAAAATGCAGATGCGTTGTCACCCAAGAGGCCCTGAGGACTAAGATAGAATGCCTCGTATCCAGTAAGAAGGTATATTAAAAACTAAAGTTTAGGACGGATCATTTATTAAAACATTTATTTTGGCATTTAAAGTTTTTCGTTTCAAAGGAAATTTCTTATTGTGGGAATAAAACACAAAGAGAGTAATAAATCCAATGCAAAAATTTCGTATGCAGTGACAACTCCGCTCTACATTTCCAGCCTATTCCTATTTCCTTCTGCAGTTTCTTCAAAAGATAATTTGTGACGGTTTCTAATCATAGTGCGCGATGAAATGTTTTTTTTAAAAGATGAAGATTAAATGTTGCTATGAAAGTGGCAAGAAAATATACTAAACAATTTTTGGACAAAATGTAAATTAAAAAAAATAAATTCATTCGTCGAAACGATATGGTATTTAGAACAATACTCTTAAATAATGTTTCCTTAGGAGGTATGTACGCATCTTTAGCCACACCAAAATTTATAATAGAAATTATATCGACCTTTTAACCTTTATAGTGCGATCATGTTTATTTAATAACTTAAATAAAAAAAATAAAAACCTTCGATACAAAAAGAGCTAGTGATCTTCAAACGGCTGAAGAGATTTTATTGTAAAAAGCAAAGAACACTCTCGATTAAGACAACTTTCAAACGAAAAACTTTATCGAAATCGGTTCATCTTTTTAGGAGCTATAATGCCACAGACAGACACACAGATACACACTACAAACATATAACACCCCCCTGTTTTCGTCGGGCTTAAAAAATTATACAAGTAACGCTATGAACATGTTAACACCTATACATCCTAATTGTATTATACAATATTATATGTATTTTACAGTAATTTACTGTGTAGGATTTTATCAAACTAATTCCTTTAAACGACTTATTAAGATAATTGTCTGTTAATATGTATATATATATGTCATAAGAGGTGACAGTGAGAAACAGGCGGAAGCTGGGCAGCAGCATCAGAAACAGAAACAGAAACTTTTTTATTCAATATAGATTATAAATAATACTTATTGAAAGTCACTTCTTTTGTCTAATTACCACTGGTTCGAAAAAAAACCTCTGTCCTGGGAAGAACCAGCAAGAAACCCAGCGGGACTTTTTTTTTAAATAACAGCTTACAATCATGTATATTACGCAATTAACCACACAAAACAAATTAGAAACAGGCTGGCAGCGAACACCTCATTCCCAGGGGTTATTATCATCCATAAATTCCTTAACATTATAATAACCCTTTTCATACAAACTATGTTTAATAAAGTTTTTGAATTTTGAGCAGGTCGAATTTTGTATATTTTCTGGGATTTTGTTGTAAAAGCGTATACATCGCCTCAAGAATGAATTACTGACTCGGTGGAGTCGAGTAACTGGTACTACTAGCTTGTGTTTGTTCCTAGTATTTACAGAATGAATATCACTTATTTTTGTATAACTACTTTTATTTTTGTGTACCTACATTACATTTTCATAAATGTATTGAGAGGCCAAAGTTAATATATTAATTTCTTAAATTTTTGTCTGAGCGACTCTTTAGGTTTTAAATCATAGATTGCTCTTATAGCCCGCTTCTGTAAAACAAATATAATTTCAGTGTCAGTTGCGTGTCCCTATAGCAAAATACCATAGGACATTATGCTATGGAAATAGCTAAAGTAAACAAGTCTAGCTGTTTCCACACTGGTAAGATTTCTAATCTTTTTTACAGCATATGCTGCAGAACTAAGTCTGCTTGCTAACTTTGATATATGGGGGCTCCATTGAAGCTTCGTGTCTAGTGTTATTCCAAGAAAAATGGTGGTATCGACAAGACTCAGTTCCTCCCCATTTAAAATTACATTAGTATTTAATTGTCTGACATTTTGAGTCATGAACTTCATACATTTCGTTATAGTGCTATTTAAATGCAAGTTATTAACATTAAACCAATTTACTAATTTAGATATAGCATTATTTACTTCGTCATATTTTAATAATTGTCGTTTTAATTTGAAAATTAATGAAGTGTCATCAGCAAATAATAATATATTATGGTTATCCCCTACTATGTAAGGTAAGTCATTAATATATACAAGAAACAGAAAGGGGCCGAGAATTGAGCCTTGAGGCACGCCCATTTGTACTATCGACCCGGAAGTGCTCATACTATTAATGACAACTTTTTGAGTTCTGTTACTTAAATATGAAACAATTAATTTAAGAGCATTACTTACACCGTAGTGTTGTAGTTTCCTGATTAATGTTTCATGGTGAACACAATCGAAGGCTTTGGATAGGTCACAGAATATACCCAAAGCATCCTGTGAATTCTCCCATGCATTGAAAATATATTTAATCAGCTCAACACCAGCATCAGTTGTCGAGCGACCCCTTGTAAAACCGAATTGATTTTTATGAAGTAAATTATTAACATTAAAAAAAATTAACATTTGATCAAGAATAATTTTTTCAAAAATTTTACTTAGTGTTGGCAGTACAGAAATGGGTCTAAAATTGGCGGGGTCTAATGTACTACCAGATTTAAATAAAGGTATTACTTTACTATGCTTCATCAAATCAGGAAACACACCATATTCGATACTAGTATTAAAAATAATAGCTAGTTGAGGCGCGATTATATCGATTATAGACGCAATAACTTTAACGGAAATGCCCCACAGATCCGCAGTTTTCTTAACATCAATAGTTTTAAAATATTTTACAATATCTTTTGATGATATTTTATGAAATGTAAAATTCTTTGTACACGCATTTACATTTTGTTTAAGCAATGATGCGGCGACGGCAGGAGAAGAATTCAGTGACGTAGTGGTTAAGATCGGAATATCCATAAAATACAAACCATTGCAACATCCTGATCTGATTCCGTTAATTTGTTGTTAAAACTCAACCGGTAGTTTGAATTGCGAGAGTTGACCTTATCAGTTTCACTATTGATTATACTCCATGTCATTTTAATTTTATTAGAAGCCGTCTTAATTTTGTTGCTCAAATGCAAAGACTTGGCTTTGGAGCACACTCTTTTAAATATTTTTGAATATTTTTTAACATATTCCCTAAATTCGACGCCAGGGTTATATGACCTTTCATGGTAAAGTTCATATAACCTTTGTCTGCTCTTATGACCTCCTTCCGACTGTTCAAGGAGAACGTTTTAGAAGTAAAAATATTATCAAATTCATTGCATATAAGTTTAAACACTGTTCCATACAAAAAATTAGGATCATTTTGGTATGAAAGTGATGGAAGTTTCTTCACTATGTTACTTCTAAACTTCTCCAAGCGACGTGCATTTACAGGAACAAACACAATTTTCTCATCTACTTGCTTTTTGTGAACATAAGGTAACGAAACTAACTGTCCACTCACTCAATTTTTGAATTATACATTTATGCAACGGCTTAACATTTGTAAAAATGTTATCAATACATGTTGCACTACATTCAGTAATACGCGTTGGCTCTAAAAATAAATTAAAAAGACCATATGATTTAAACAATGATCTAAATTTAATATTGGTGGAGGAAGCTTCTAGGAGATTGACATTAAAGTCTCCACATATTAGAACAGATTTATTCTGTTTATTAAGCTTAACAAAATCTTCCTCCATAATTTTTTCAAAAGTATTGTATATAGAACATGGGGGTCTGTAGACGCTCACAACAATGAGGTGCTCAAACTCAACACATGCCATTTCTACAGTTCGCTCAACAGAGAGGCTCACAATATCTTTACGTTCCTTACATGATAATAATTTACTAGCTAATATTAACGAGCCACCTCTTAAAACCGTTTCTCTATTGAACGAACTGACCACCTGGTGATTACTGAAATTAAACATTATGTTATAAGCTTTTAACCAATGTTCAGTAATACATAAAATATGAATATTATTGCTATTTAAGAACAATTCAATTTCTAGCTCTTGCCTATCATGCCGTGTATATTCTGATGCACCAGGTGTAAACAATTTTTATTATCACTCTGTGGAGTCATACAATGAAGGTTTTGTAAGCTACATTCTAAATTATTTAAATTATTATAACTGCTGGAGATTACCTCTATTGTCTCATTTTCTAATTTAAATTACTTGGAACTGATTCCAAATTACTTATTAAGTCATTACACTGCTCAAAAGAAGAAGATGTCGGTGTATCCAAGTCCTTGGCTGAGTTAATATATAAACAATAAGATAGCACATTTGCTATCTGTCTTAAATTATATTTGGATAGGTAATACCTATCTCTAGTCAAAAATTTCTTTATTAAATTATTTATGTCTATTAAATTAATTATATTATTATAATTATAACAATTAGATGTCAAGTTTATATTGTTATTAAATGAAAAGTTATTCATTAATAAATTTAAATTGTATCTTATTTTATTTTCCTGTGGCCAACCCTGTATGTAAGGCAATGTAAACAAGATAATTTTATGTACATTTAAAGTATTTAGATGATCAATATATTTTAATAATTGAGTTTTGTTTACATTGCCTCTTCTCCCAACAAGAATTATTAATGTGCTATTAGGGCAAAACTTACTAGTTAAAACTTTATTCATTATATGACTAAAGGATGCTCCAGGCATACAACAATTACTAACCCGATGTCCTTTTAAACAGTTATTTAACATTGTGCCCAAATTTTTGCCTATGTCATCACAATACATAATAACTTTATTTTTATTAATATTTAAATAACTTTTTAAGTTAATATTCTTTGTTAAGGTACTTTCATAGAGTGTAGGTGAAAATAATGAGTCCTTACTGTTATCATTATTTTTTACACATATTGTCCCCGATGAACCTGGTATGGAGCGCTGATACTCACTCTGATGTTTAATTAAGGAGTCAAAGCGCTCCTCTTGAAGTCAGTCCTATTCCATCTTCCTGATAACAGCAACATCACAATAATAAAAAAAAACTGCGGTTGCAAACCCGCCCGCCAAGCGTGGCAACTATGGCAATATACCCCCCAATGAATAAAGTTACGCAGAGACGGCCCCCAGTCCCTGGCGGCCACGTTATCCTGGCTACGGTGGCGACCATGGTAACGGCGGGGCAGGGGGTGCTAAAAATCTCCGGTGGAGGTTCGGTTGCCATCTACGACGACTCGACCTGGCAACTTATAACGCACGCACCGTGAGGACTGTCGAGAAGACCCTGGAGCTGGAAGAAGAAAAAGACAAGTTGCGCTGGAATATTATAGGATTATCCGAGGTCCGAAGAGAGGGGGAGGACACGGTAATCCTCAAATCCGGCAACTTGTTCTATCACCGGGAGGGCGACCATCTGTCCCAAGGAGGTGTCGGATTTATCGTCCACAAGTCTCTCGTTAATAACGTTATAAAGATTGGGAGTGTGTCGTCGAGGGTTGCGTACCTTATACTCAGAATAACCAAACGTTATTTGCTCAAGGTCATACAGCTTTACGCACAAACCTCGGCACACCCCGATGAGGAGGTGGAGGAAATGTATGAGGATATCTCTAGAGCCATGCATTCCTCCAAAACCCAATATACGGTGTTAATGGGAGACTTCAACGCAAAACTAGGCACTAGAGAGAACGGTGAGCTTAAAGTAGGGAAATTTGGAATAGGGCTGACTTCATGGAGAAAGACGGACTCTTTATGATGAACTCTTTCTTCCAGAAGCGGCCCCACAGGATGTGGACCTGGTCGAGCCCAAACGGTTCGACAAAAAATGAGATTGACTTCATTATGACGATCAGACGACAACTGTTCAGTAATGTCTCAGTGATCGCGAGGGTGAAAACTGGTAGCGATCACCGAATGGTTAGAGGCACACTGAACCTAAACGTTAAGTTGGTTTAAAGTAAACCTAACCGTTAAGTTGGTCTAAAGTAACCTAAACGTTAAGTTGGTCTAAAGTTAAGTTTCGTCTAATGAAGTCAACGCTCCGTCCCCTCGTGCTCTTGTCCAAAGTCCCAAAACCTTTCAGCTCGAGTTACAAAACCGTTTTTAGTGCCTAGAAGACTGTAATGAAGTTGACGATATGAATGATAAGCTCGTGGAAACTGTCCATGCGGTCGGAGCTAAGTTTTGTAAGATCCGCCGCAGAAGAACACAAAAACTCTCCGATCACACTCTTAATCTCATGGCTGTTAGACGGGAAATGAAGCTGCAGTCTTCAACAGATTTGACAGCATACAGGCAACTGAACAGACAGATCTCCAAATGCATGCGGCGGGACTTACGCAACTTCAATACAGCTTGTATTGAAGTAGCAATCAAGCGGAACCAAGGCTTCGAAGTCTTTGCCAGAGATTTGTCTACCAGAAAAAGCCAACTGTGAAAGCTGAAGACCGAGTGTGGCAGCATCGTTTTCGGGACACCTGAGATTTTGAGTGAGATTGAGAGGTTGGAACCACACGCAAGTGTGGGTAATGATCTAAGAGCGAGTCTTATCGGACACTCTTCCGAAGATATCCCGGACGTCAGTCTGAGCAAGATTAGAATGTCTCCACAGCACCTTAAAAACGGGAAGGCCCCAGGTGAGGATGGAATTACAGCAGAACTTCTGAAAGCAGGTGGAAAACCGGTACTTGAAGTCCTTCAGAAGCTCTTTAATTCCGTCCTTCATGGTGGCACTACTCCGGAGGCGTGGAGCACAAGTGCGGTGGTCTTGTTCTTCAAGAAAGGCAATAACGCTCTCTTGAAGAACTACAGACCGATTTCCCTTCTGAGCCGCGTCTACGTGCTGTTTTGGAGAGTCATTACGAAGTGTAGAGCGACCCCCCACTAGGTGGAGTGACGACCTGGTAAGACATGCAGGATGTCGGTGGATGCAGGTGGCTCAGTACCGTGCTTTGTGACATTCTTTGGGGGAGGCCTATGTTCAGCAGTGGACTTGTGAAGGGCTGTAATGATGATGATGATGATAATATAATTGTAATTTTTACGACGTACATCTTTCATATGCAGGAGATGGGCAGCAGAATCTTCCCAATAAAAAATAAAAACTGCAGTTACCAACAAGCCTTCTAAGCATGGCAACTACGCCAAATATCTGTATTATATAAATAATATGTATGAGACAATCTCTGAAGGAGACCTAATTTCAGCGGTGGAATTTTTATTGGCTGTAATAATTATGGTAAAGGTAAGCATTTAGTGAATGTACTGGCGATTATTTACTGTCTGAACGACATGTTTTTCTACCAATTACTCTTTCTCATTCTTACAATACTGCTTCCACAGGGTGTACAATATTATCTTTTTTATAAGTAAATGCAAGTCAGCTTCGAATGTGACAGACGTCTGGCACTGCGATCTTCCATTCGCCTGCCAAGCGTGATAATTAAGGCAAATCCTCCTTACAACGACGGAGGCTCATGTGCAGCTTGAACTCTCACGGGCCGATGAATAAGAATAGGAAATGGAAAGGACTTGTGAAGAATAAGATAATACTCGTAAGTATGTAGGTTATACGTGTGTAATGCACACATTTTTTTGTTTTTAAATTACTTTTAGGTTTTAGAGGGTCTCGTTCATTTTTTAAGCGAAAACTGCTTTAGAATCTTTCTCATTTGAAACTCGATGAAACGAAAAATTGACATTAAAACAGACAAACATATACATCTATAGGATTTAGCCTGCGAGAAAGTGAGATAGAGTACAGTATATGGTGTTTCCTATTATAATGTATGGAGATTATGCATGCAATCTATGAGTAGTATGGATTAAGGACGAAATTTGTATATATAGAAAACTATTTAAGTAATAATGAAATTGAAAACATGCAGTCTATATAATAATTAATGTATGTATAATATGTAGTGTAAATACTTTTTAAATTTGGTAACAATATTATAATAAATAAACCCTACAATTATCCTACACCTGATACTCTACATTTGTCTCATTCTCTAGAAGTTTAGTTATCTGAAGGTTTCACTTCTGACAAATGTGAACTGCACACATGAGTTATCAGTGATTGTTACATCATTTCTATTAGTAATCCTTATAAGTAATAATTGTATATTTAACGTTTTTGTTTCATATTATTCTTTTTAATTATCGAATATAAAATAGTCATTGTATTTTCATAATTATTCATAGATAATTTTGTCAGTTTTTCAATTTAGAATTTGAGATATTTACAATGAATATTATATAAGTAATTTCTCTTTCTAAACATGTGTAATTAATTCACCTATCAGTAATATTTACAAAAGTGTTTTACTTATATTCATATTATAAAAGTATTTGGATTGTATGATTCTTACACGTTCAAACTGTTGCTAGGTTCAGATTTGGTAGGTAGTAGGGATTGGCTACTACCATTGTGCGACATTATATAAACATTTGTAATTATTATTCAACGCAAAACTAGGCAGAAGAGAGAACGGTGAGCTGAATGTAGGGAAATTCGGGATAGGGCAACGGAATCGAATCCAATGTAATCAATATCATTTAAGATGAATAATTTAATCTAATATATTATTATGGATAATGTCATCAATTATCTATTAATAATATTTGACATTTGTATGCCCATGGGGCTGATCACAGACTGAACTTTATTTGTATTTAAATACGAACTTTTTGTAACCTTTGAATCACAAATATACTATTTGATTTGATTTGGAACCCAAGGAGCCAGCAGCTGGCTGACTTAATGGAGAAAGATGGATTTTTTATGATGAAATCTTTCTTCCAGAAGCGGCCCCACAGAAAGTGGACCTGGCGGGCCTTACACAACTTCAATTCAGCTCGTATTGAAGAAGCGATCGAGCGGAACCAGGGCTCCAAAGCCTTTGCCAGAGATCAGTCTGCCAGAAAGAGTCAACTGTTAAAGCTGAAGATCGAATGCTGCAGCATTGTTTCCGGGACACCTGAGATTATGAGTGAGATTGAGAGGTTCTATGGGCAGGTGAACACATCATCGTGGGAGTCACATGCAAGTGTGAGTAACGAGCCCAGAGCAAGTCTTATCCGACACTATTTCGATGATATTCCGGACGTCAGTCTAAGCAAGAATAGGATGGCTCTTCAGCACTTAAAGACAGCAAATCCCCCCCGGGCTTGGATGGAATTACAGCGGAGCTTCTGAAAGTGGGTAGAAAACCGGTACTTGAAGTCCTTCAGAGGCTCTTTAATTCCGTCCTGCATGGTGGCACTACTCCAGAGCTGGGAAGCAGAATTGCGGTGGTCTTTTTCTACAAGAAAGGCGACAACGCTCTCTTGAAGAACTACAGACCTACAAGCATTTAATGAAACTAGAGATTTCTCTTCTGAGCCGCGTCTGCGTGCTGTTTTTGGGAGTCATTACGAATCGTCTCGCACGCAGACTCGACGACATCCAGCCTCCCGAATAAGCCGGTTTCCGAAAAAGATTTTTATCACCATAGACCAGATACCTTCGGCAAATTGTTCACAAGACCGAGAAGTACAATCTGCCACTATGTCTTGCGTGTGTGGACTATGAGAAAGCTATGATTCCATCGAAATTTGGGCGATGCTACAACTGTTGGTATATTAAAGTGCTGAAGTGTTTGTACAGTAGGGCTACGATGGGTATCTGAGTACAGAAACATAGTATGAAACCTATCTAACTGCAATAAGGTGTAAGACATGGTGTGTTATATCCCCGAAATTCTTCATTGGTGCATTTAAAGACGTTTTCAAGCTACTGGACTGGAAAGGATACGGTATTAACATCAATGGCGAGTACATCACTCATCTTCGATTTGCCGACGATATAGTCCTTATGTCAAAATCGCTGGAGGACCTTAACACTATGCTCAATGATTTCAATAGTGCCTCTCAACAGATAGGTCTTAAGATGAACACGGACAAAACAAAGATCATGTGTAACGTCCATGTCACACATATGTCGGTAGTTATGGGCCGGCCTTATAGCTCGAAGAACCGACTACTAATGGGGAAAAATGTTTTCGAGTGGCAGCCTCGTACCGGTAGGCGTAGTGTAGGACAACCCTTAACTAGATGGAGTGACGACCTGGTGAGACATGCAGGAAGTCGATTGATGCAGGTGACTCAGGACCGTACTTTGTGGCATTCCTTGCGGGAGGCCTATGTTCAGTAGTGGACTTGTAAAGGGCTGTAATTATGATGATGAATTATTGTTGACGAGCTATTCGTGTTGGGAATAAGTAAAGGCAAACAAAAAGTAATTAAGATTATTTGTAACCTTCCTGCGACTCCTTTAATATATCTTTTTTTAATAACTAGAGAGTTTTTTGTTAGAAAATAGAGTTCTATTTCATTTATTTGGTATATATGAGAATTTACTTCTTTCTTATTTATAGATCCGATAGATGTACGTATCAATGGATGTAAAAAAAAATTCCACAAAAAATATTCACATTTTATGCGATTGTGATTATGTTCAAATTATTCCAAATCGCTGGTTAAAGCCATTATAAGGTGGCATCTATTGCTCTGATGTGAACAAATAATTACTTGCGATAGGTAAATATGGTTTGGTAAATGAATTGATAAATAAAATTGGTGGTATTGGTGTGAGAAATCTTTCTAGCGTTGCATTGCCTGCTTTCCTTGCTTCCGTGCATAGTGTCAGTAATTTATGTAACATAATATTAAATAATAATGTAGACCTGTGTTTTGCTACGGAGGCAGGGTAGACATGGCAAACGCTCTGTCCCGGCGAAAACGTTCCACTGGAAGTTAACCAACAAAAACAGTAGGATATTCCGTTGCTACAGAAGGTGCAGAAAGATTTGTTTCATAATTTCCATAGTGACCAAGATAAGGCACGCCTTCTAGCTGTTTCGACTAAGGAATCTAGTCACTGGTTACACGCTTTACCATCAAGTAATCTCTTTACATTACTCGATGGAGAAAGCTTGCGCATCGCTGTAGGAATCAGACTAGGAGCGGCGATTTGTCAACCCCATCAGTGCCCCTGTGGTAGCAGCGTCGACAAATTTGGGCTCCACGGACTTTCTTGTAAGAAAAGTGCTGTTAGGTTTTCACGGCACTGTTCTTTGAACGATGTCATCCGAAGGGCTCTTGTCTCTATAAATGTTCCCTCCGTTTTAGAGCCTTGTGGAATATTTAGAGACGATGGCAGGAGACCCGACGGTATGACATTGGTCCCTTGGAAGAGAGGTAAAGCCCTAGTGTGGGATGCTACTTGCGTAGACACTTTGGCGGCCTCTCATCTCAGGGGTACCTCCTTCAGGGCCGCGGCGGCATCAGAGGCAGCTAAACTGAGTAAGTGGCGCAAATATGAGTCTCCGAGTGATGACTACATATTTGTGCCATTTGCTGTAGAGACTATCGGTCCGTGGGGTCCACATGCGGTGAAGCTCTTAAAGGAACTCCATCCGCGGTTGGTCGTTGCAGCTGGTGATAAGAGGGCTGGCTCTTTTCTCGCTCAAAGGCTAATATAGCCATTCAGCGGGGAAATGCAGCCAGCGTTCTTGGCACGATACCGCGTGGAGTAGGACTGTTTGATAATTAAATTACTAGTTTTAGTTTTTTTTAATTATAGTTTTTAATATTGTATATAATAAAATATTGTATATTATGTTATGTAAATTTAAATTCATAATTATAGAAATATATATATACCGACCGCCTTCAGTTGTTGGGGTTTGAGATATCCTCAAATCTGAACTTCGTGCGGTTCTTTGAGTCCAAGGCCAAAGCGGCTGCAAGGATGCTGAGAGTCCTTGCAAAGGTGCGGCGATACTTCACGCCGGGACGGCTGCTTACTTTATATAAAGCGCAAGTCCGGTCGTGCATGGAGTATTGCTGCCACATATGGGTTGGTGCTGCAAAATGCCACCTAGCAGCTTTGGATTCAATGGAAAGGCGTGCTTAGAGACTTATTGGTGACCTGAATTTGGTTAAAATCAATCTTACCAGCCTCGAACACAGACGCAAAGTATCCAGCCTTTCGATTTACTACAGGATGCATTTCCGAGTGTGTGCACAGGAATTGCACAAATTAATTCCTCCCTCTCCCTTCCACCATCGGACAACCAGACGTTCGGCCAGTCTTCACCCTTTCGTTGTTGACTTACCACGCATTCGAACGAAACGGTTCGCTACGTCGTTCATCATGCGTACAGCAAAGGAGTGGAATAAGTTGCCAGCATCTGTCTTTCCATCCGATTACAGTGTGGGAGTCTTCAAGGCAAGAGTGAATAAGCTTTTGTTAAGTCAGTGCGCTTCACCATCTTAGGCTACATCACCACTTACCATCAGGTGGGATCGTAAACAAGCGCTGGCTTAGTAGAATAAATGAAAATATTCCTAAATTATTTTTAAATTTAAATTCTAGCTTGTTATCTACGTAATTAAAACTTCGTAAAGTAATTTTTAACCCTTAATCGAATATTGATGGGGCCGCTTCAATCAAGCTTTGAAAAATAATTATCCGCCAACAGGTTGACGAGGGTCACTAAATTAGATGTTAAAATTCCTATTTTCCTTCGCTTTTGATTTGCAGCTAAACCATTTAAATGGTCCAGTAAATCCCGTTTTAGAAGTCAATGAATAAAAGTTACGTAATAATATGCTTTAAGTAATAATCATATTGCATGAGGTACATTTTTGTCTAAGCATGTAGTGCTCTTTTATTACTAATTTTTTATTACTTAAATAACTGTTGGACGAATAGATACACTCCAATATCGTAAGAGGCAACAGAGGAAAACTGTAACAGGAAATGGCTAGCAGCATCTTCTTGATATCAACTCAAAATAAAAATAAAATCTCAAAAGAATCGGACGTCGCCTTGATAATGAAGTACAATAACAATATTACATTTAACATTATTTTATAAAATAAGGAACAAAAACAAAATACAGATATGTTGTCATCCCTAAACTGGAATGCTTCGTTTCCAGTTAAAAGGATCACCGGTTTTCTACACTAACCATACGACACAGCAGCATTAAGCTGCTATTTCACGCCGGTATTCTGTGAGAGCGTAGTCCTTCCCGGATGAGCCTGCCCATTCGTGCTACAACCATTATATAGCTACATTACATAGCTAATTAGTCTGGTCGAGCGAGCCAACCCATTCGCTCCAAAACCATAATATAACTGCAGCATGGCTCTTCCTGAAAATTATTCAGTTAATTTTTTAGCATCTTAGTTATTTCTCATATTTACGAGAATACTATTGCATATTGAACAAAACTAATTTAACGGATAATGATTGCTGATATTTACGCAAACACTACACATTAACCTTCCTCGGTTCTTCGGGTCATATTGACCCGAAACTGAAATTTAACTGTCAATAAAAGTCGTAATTATTAATATAATTTACTAAGACTTTATGACAATTATTAATTATGCATTCACTATATATTATTATTGTAAAATTATGGTGAAGTCTCTTATCTTAAGAAAATTAAGTTTTTTCCGTCTTGGGTTCCTCGGGTCAATAATACCCGAGTATGAAAAAGGTCCTCGGGTCAGAAAAGCCCGTGTTTTGCAAACAATAATGCTTCGTTGCATTCTAAGAATACACTTACAATTTATAAATGTTAGTAATATCTTAATTACTTAGCGTGTTATTGTTGAAGGTACTTTGAGAATAATTGTTTATTTACATTAGTATGCCGGTAGATTACATTATTTACGTGTGACAGTTACTTTTATTTGATTCATTCGTTGTTTGGACTTGATGGTGTTTGAAATGGCTCACAATTTGACTGATTCTGCGATTTCGCAAATCGTAAACTACGATATAAATTCCGAAGATGAAATAATAAGTGAAACGGAGAATAGTTTGGATGAAAATCCTACCGACAATATTCAACCCAGTTTATACAGTGAAAGCAGTAGTGAGGAAACAAATAGAAATGAGGAGCCTCTTTTAAGATACGTTACCAATACCATAACATAAACACTCACGCCTGTCACCCAGAGGGGTAGGCAGAGATTATGGAGTTCCATTTGGCACGATCCTGACACACCTCCCTCGCCTCCTCCACATCCATATACCTACGCATACACGCTCGTCGGTTAAGGGTACTCTTAATTTGGCTCATTTTCAGTATATCGCCAATTTGGTCGATAAACCTTCATCTAGGGCGTCCCTTCCCGACTCTGCCGTTCACCTCTGCCACATAAATTTGCTTTGTCACTCTTTCCTCATTCATTCTTTCTACATGACCAAACCACCGAAGCATTCCTTTCTTAATCCTGGTCACAACATCATCTTGCAAACCACACTCTTCTCTTATCACACAATTTCTCACTCTGTCATTCAGATTCAGCCTAACATACTCCTTAATGACCGCATTTCTACAGCATTTATTCTACTCGTGTTTTCTGCACACCCAACTCACTACCATAATTAAAGTAGGACTAACACAGCATTGTGAATTGCCATACGTGCCTTTTGGACACATTCTGACTTTCCACAACAGAGTGTAGAGCCCCATTTACTTTATTTCCTGCGTTCACTGTCGTTCTATATCCTTATCATACCTACCATCCCTGTAAATACACATCCCAAATACACAAACTCATCTACTTGCTCGACCAATTCTTCTATTCTTATTTCACATATTGTTTTACTTTTCTCTCTCTTCAAAGACCATAACTCGTCTTACTTGCGTTTATCATTCCCCTTTCTTTTAATGAAATGTTCATTAATGTAACCATTTTGAACTCGGCCGCCGACGACGCGAGTATGACTTGATCATCGGCGTACAAAGGCATTTGACGGTTAACTCACCCATTCTTAACCCGCATTCTTCAACTTTCAGATTTCCCAAACAACTGTCCATAAATAGGTTGAACAGCCACGGGAAGCCACAGCCCTGTCTGACCCTTTATGGATGCCAAACCAGTCCGAGTAGGCCCTGTTGATCCTGGACACAAGCACTGAGTCCCTACAGAGACTTCAATGCCTGTATCAACCCAGCACTCAACCCAAATGAGTTCAGTGTTTGCCATAATACATCCCTGTCCACTCTATCATAAGCCTTTTCCAAGTCCACGAACGCACAAAACCTTTTGTTTTTGGCCAAAATCTCCGCGATCATGCATGGAAAAGACCTGATCCGTACATCCCATTCCCTTTCTAAATCTTGCTTGCGCATCCCAAATTTTTCCATCAGTATTTTCATAACTCTTTCAATTAGTACCTTAGCATGTTTTCCCACAATGCTAAGAAGACTGATACCACGGTAGTTTTACAGTCCCTGCGATCCTTTTCCTTATATAGTGGGACTATCACGGTTTTGCACCGGTCTCCCGGTACCCGCTTAAGTTCCTAACACAAATTAAAGTGTACAGCAGGTCTGCAACACTTCCTCTCCAGCCCTTAGCATTTCGAGTGATACTCATCGTATCCGGCTGCCTTACCTGCTTTCATACTTTTCATTGCTTTCATTATTTCATCTATACTTATCTCTCTATCTCTTTCCTCTTCTTTCGGAATTTCTATTTCATTTAATTCAAACGTCTCATCACTCATAAACACGCTTTCAAACTATTCCTTCCATCTCCTTAAACTCGACACTTCGTCATTCAGAATACAGCCATTCTGGTCTCGTATAGCATCCATTCTAGGCTGTTTTGAATGTCCCCTGGCAGTTCATATGAGTTTCCAGAACATTTTAATATTTGCCTGGAAGTTATCCAATATTCTTCTATCATTCTTTTCCGTTGTTTCTTGCTTTTTCCTTTCAACTACTTTTTTTACTCTCTTATTTAGATGTCTAAAGATTGCCTTTTTTCTTTCAATATCATCATTCATACCGCTAGAATAACTAGCCTTGGTTGCTAGTAAATCTAGCCATGCTCTCTTCTTTGCTTCTACTTCCATCCGTACCTCATCATCCCACCATAAAGTGTTATTTTTCTTTTCATTCGTTCTCTTACTTACACCACATACTTCGGTAGCTGCATCAACCAAACCTTTCTTGATATTATACCACACAGTCTACAAGTCTAAATCATTCATACACAATTCATCCATACCACTTATATTTTCTCTCAGTCTACAGTTGTACTTCTCTTTTGCACCTTCATCTTGTAACCTCTCTGTTCTTATACGCTGTAACGCAGTGGTAGACATAGATGTCCGATGCCGCCAACGTCTGAATAGACCATTAATTCGGCATAAGACCAAGTAATGATCCGTCCCTACGTTGGACCCCCGGTAAACCCTTGTATCTGCGCTTCTCATTCTTTCATCCACAATTATGAAATCTATCATGCTTCTATCATCACCTCTTTCCCATGTATACATGTGAATCTTCTTATGACGAAAGAAAGTGTTCGTCACAAAAGATTCTTTTCACACATACGGTGAGGAGGCTTTCACCATTCTCATTTATACTTTCATCACCAAACGTTCCCAATATCCTTTCATAACCAAGCTCTTCACGCCAACCCTTCCATTAAAATCTCCTAATATAACAATATTTTCATTATCCTTGCATTTCATTAGCACCCTACTTACCATCTCCCAAAACTGCTCTCGGATATAAGTGGGCTTAGACATGTCTGGGGCGTAGACCCCAGAACAAACAACTTTTAAGCCCATCATCTGTATCCATAGCAGTCTCGGCCATACATGCTCATCACACTGACCCATTCTTTCTGAAAGGATGATACCGACCCTGGCATGCCCGCTCGGTCTCGTCTACCCCAGACCAGTACGCGGTATACATGCCATGTGTAGTGGCATCCTTTCCTTCCGTTTCGTCTCATTTACACATAACACATCTATTCCGCTATCATACATCATATTGCATACTTCATCCATCTTATCATTCATTGCCCACATACATTCAGCGTAGCCAGACGGGCTTCCGCAATCCACTTTTCGCCCTCCAGGAGACAGAACGTGACGGTGGCGAACCCGTCGCCGGTTTTCCTCCCGAGATTCTTCGCACCCTGCCCCATTAAAGGCGCTGGGAACTCAAATATTTCTTTTAATTTGTGCTTCATGGTGCGAAAGTAGGTTGGTATTTTTACGCCGTTACCACACGGCGAGGAGCCAATTCTGTACTTTCGGCTTTGTCGCTTGTTTAGCACCACCCGGGGGACACGTGTAGGGTGGGCCTAGGGTTAGGTGGTCGAAGCCTACGGACGCGAGCGACTCATCCCCCATTACCAATACCAGTGCTAATGAAAACCAAATGCTATCAAAAAATGGTGAATTTGTATGTTCAAGAACCCCATTAGAAGTCAGAGGTCGTTTGAGTAGTGCAAACCTAATAAAACTTACACCAGGCATTACCAGGTATGCTTCTAATCGCATAAATACATTGAAAAGTTCTTTTGATTTATTTCTAAATAAGCGTATAAAATCTATAATTTTGAAACAAACAAATATAGAAGGTTCTTCACGTTTCGGAAATGGATGGAAAGCGTTAGATGAAACGCAGTTAGATGCATATCTAAGTATTCTTATTTTTGCTGGATTTTTCAAGTCTAACGATGAAAGTTTAGAAAGCTTATGGTCCGAAGCTTATGGAAGACCTATGTTTCGGGCAACAATGTCCCTGAAACGTTTGAAACAAATTTCTGCGATTTTGCGTTTTGATAAACGTTCTGACCGAGAAGCAAGTAAACAGAGTGACAAATTAGCAGCTGTGAGAGATATGTGGGATGAATGGGTGAAGCTGTTGCCTATGTTTTATAATCCAAATATAAATATCACAATTGACGAACAGTTACTTTCATTTAGAGGTCGATGTCCTTTCCGACAATATATGCCAAGCAAAACAAGTAAATATGGCATAAAATTTTGGATATTGTGTGACAGTGAAACAGGATACGTTCGTGCAATTCAGTGTTATACTGGAAAACTCAGGAAGTGCTCTCGGAAAAAATCAAGGAATGCGTGTAGTTTTGATCTGACAGAAGGTTTACAGGGCTACAACCTTACATGTGATAATTTTTTACATCTAATGAATTAGTTGAAAAACTTTTAGATCGTAAACTTACCATTCTTGAACCTTTACGGTATCACGACCGATACCCAGATCTTTTAGATACGAAGAAACATGTGTTTTCACTCACTTTTGCATTCAATTCAAAAATGTTTTGTCCCCATACATTCTGAAAACAAAATGTAATTTCACATACAAATCACAACAAAATAGAAATACATGAATCAGAGCAGAAGAAACCAAAATGATCATGGACTATAAACGCAACAAAGGTTGCTGTTGATTTTCAGACAAAATGGTTTCGCCTATAGTTGAAAACGAATGACTAGAAGGTGGGTCAACAGCTGTTATTTCATGATATGATTGATATTTCATGTTTCAATGCTTATGTATTATACTGTGACACCACCCAGACTGGAAACAGAAGAGAACAGTACAAAGACGGTTGTTTAGAAAAATTGGCTATGGAATTGGTAAATGATCACATCGAGCGTAGGAAAACTCTTCCTGACAAATGCTTCACTGGAATTAGTACAACGAGTGCAGTCAGGTGTTATTGAGACAACGAATACTTCCACTACTCAGAGGCTCTAATAAAAGAAAAAAGGTGTGTATGTCCATCTTCAAAGATGTAAAACTTCAAAAATCTGTAAAAATGTAAGAAACATACATGTCCGAAACATTCTGAAATTTTATGCCTTTTGTGTTGCCAAGAAAATGAGTAATATACAAATATAGTCGTTTATTGTATCCTTATTTTTATTAAATAAATGTGTTTTAGAAATAATTAGATTTTGTATTTAATTTAAAACAATTGCTTCATATTTTTGAAATCGGGTCAACATGACCCGAAGGCCTCACGTGTAAATAGCATTAAAGAACCGAGGAAGGTTAAATGAAATTAATTTTACGGATTCTATCACGTTTAATTACTATGTATAGGAAAAATACCCATACGAACCGATATTTAAACGGTGAATCTTACCACCATCCATCACAGATAGGTACCGTGGGAAAATCTTTGTTTCAGAGAGCACAAGGGATCTGTGAAAGAAAACATCTGACCGCCGAGCTTAAGCACGTAAAGCAAGTCTTGCAAGCCAACAAGCTTCGGGTCCCGCGCCTACGTCACAGAGACCGAGTGAAGCCGGCCACGCTCGAGCGTGTGCCTGCTGTACAACCATACGTCAGAGGAGTCACAGACAAGATTGGCTACATCTTGAAGCGAGCTTCCATTAAAACCTACTACAAGCCGCAGAAGAAAATTAGTCAATTTTTACCATCCGTTAAGTGTTACATCCCTCTACAAGATGCAGGAGTGTACAAGCTGTATTGTGAATGTGGTTTCTCTTATATAGGACAAACAAAAACATCTATAAAAACCCGCGTGAAAAAAACATATAGCTGACTTGAAATACGGACGTTCCGGGAAATATGCAGTCTGTGAACATGTTCAAGATCGCCCCCGCCATTACATTGGATTTGATAGACCACAAATCCTCGCCATAGAACACCGATTCCCACCAAGGATTATTCGCGAGGCTATTGAAATTAAAAACATCCTAATTTCAATAGAGAAGATTAATGGGTGCTGCCATCTGTTTGGGATCCTATAATTAATAAATGAAACCCTAACCCAAGCGTACCACTGCAAGACTTCAAGATACTGTAAGCTCATTCTGCGTAGATCGGACCAAAAATTAATATTCAAAAGTGAACGTAGCCGGGCAAACTATGACATCGGGACGTCAAACCCGAAACGTCGGGATTTAAAAAGCTAAATTAAGCGCGATATAATAGCTAAATTAAATGCCATATAATTTTATGGCATTTATCTTTACGAACATTGCTTGCTTGCAAGTTTGCAAGTGAAAATTGAACGCGATAAAATCCGTAAAATTTGTTTTATTCAATATGTAGTATGCGCATAAATATAAGAAATCAAAATTAGTTTTGATTTCTACATACAGCTACACATAAGGTTATTGTAAGTATTTTCTCCTTCACACTATTATTAAAAATGTTCTCACCACAAAAGTGGAACCTAAAGTGAGTTATAAATTGAATTTAGAATGTGTCGAATACAAAAACGACCCTCTTCACGTTCCGACTTTTCCGGGTTACAATCTTTTTAGAAAATATTTCCACAACAGTTTGTATTATCTACCTTACTTGTATTTAATATTCTATTATGATAATATTTACTTCTGGCAAAATAAAATCAAAAAGGTATTTTGTGGCAATAACCCATAAGGAAAACCTAGGCAAAAAAGCATTACCCCTAGGTATTTTTTAAAATTAAATCAATTCCAAGTGCACTGTGTGTAATTAATGGATTTAGATTTTTAGCCGGTTTAGACCTGAGTTGTAAGATGACTACGGCTACAGGTTCTGAAATGTTTTAAAAGATAGAAATTGCTTTCGATATATAGGTTCCTTTAGCTTACCAGACACCATGTCAATCATATTTAATAGATTATATGATATCATTGGAGTCAGAATAGGATGCAGTAGCATTTTTATGGCAAGCAGAAAACCATCAAGTTGTAGTTTTAGACAAATGTTGGCCCTAGCTGAGATTTACACTCAGGCCTCGTGACATCGTATATGGTCGTCATTTTATAATATCATTATATTAATCTTCTATCCTTTTAATATTATTCTAATTTTTTATTAGCCTTTATGGTTAATCATGGTTTTCTGGTAGTAGAGAGAATTTGACTTTATTGTCACGTTTCGCAGACAGCTTGACGATCGTAATACCAGACGTTTAGCATATTTTAGGCGTCGTCCTAATACAACGCGATTACGCGATCATCGCGCGAGTAAGCGATGCGACGATCGCGTGCTCACACGATAAAAAAACTGGGTGTCCTAATAGAACGCGAATACGCGATCATCGCGCGAATTGACGACGCGAGCGGCCGCGGGTTCTGCTTCGCTTCGCAATTTGCGCATGGCATTGGCGCTGAGCATGGACGTCAGAAACGCCCAGTTTTTACTTTCTGGAAATATATGGATGACCTATCTGCTGATCTTGACAGCACTGAAAAAAAACGAAATGGGTCGCAATGTCCTTTGTTGGAAATAAACCGGATACGTGGTGAATTTCACAATCAATATAGGTCAGGTCTCTGCCCTTTACCCCGCTGCCCGACAACACGATGCGATTGTCGCACGAAGGTCAAGTAGGAAAATATATTCGTACGAACGAAGTTCGCGCGAATAGATTTTCAAACAATTAAGTCGTCTGACCTCATCGCGCGAATGCCAATTACGAAATCGATAATTATAATTATAATTCGAAATCAGTACGTTTGATCGCGTGTTCGTACGAGTAAAATTCGCGCGATGATTCACGTTGTTAGGCTGCTGCCGATTAATTTTATCTATACAAATGAATAAAATTGAAGTGTCTGTTTGTAATGTCAAAATAACAGGTTTTAACTAAATGCATATGAAAGTATATACGTAAATATTATGGTGAGTACACAATCATCCCAAAAGCAAAATCAACGGACAAGAAAAGAAAAATATATTTTTTTAGTCAATATACGTTATCAAATAAAGCATATCGGTAGTGTCGGGGTAGATCAGTAAGAATCCCAAGGGGGTTTTCTATTCAAGGAAATACGTAACAATTACAAGTATGTGTGTAACTTTGGAACGAGCAAATAATTTGGAGGGGTCTTTTATCTATACAAATAAATAAAATTGAAGTATCTTTCATATGTAATGTCGAAATAACTGCCTTATATTAAGCTGATGGAGTTATTTGCATAGCATTAAAACATGAACCACCAGTTTTAAAATGTTTGTCTGCCCGGGCATATCTAATCAGGAATAGCTGAACTGATTGTAAAAAACGTGTGTGCAGTACACACGCAGTAAAAATGAAACCTCCAAATGAAATAAAATGTAAAACAAAAATATTTCACAGTAAATTATTTATTTCATTTGATTATTTTCAACCACAAGTGCGGCAAAAATTTTAACATAAAAGTTTAATTTTTAAAGGAAATAAATGTTACCATTCTTATATTTAGACATGTAGATGTATCAAATCAAAAGAATATTTTCTTTCAACTAAAATTGCTTTGTAATAGCGAGGTCTACTTCATTATAGCCATCTAATTTTTGTTCGGTAAAATCATTTTATCGAACAAAAATTAGATGGTCTAAACACGACAAAGGAGACAGTTTCTTTTTGTATGGAGAATGGACCCACCAAAAACTGTGATGACTCGTAATGAAATGTATGTAGATTTATTCCTTATAATCTCTAGATTACTATAGTAATATTAGTTGTACCATATATAAAGGGAATACTGAGAAAATAACAATCAAACGGCAATCTCATTATAACCTAAAATCCTATACGGGCGACTATCTAATAGTTTCTTATTGATATCCTATGTTATAATAGTGCACTGTGAATAATAAAAAGTATAAAAAAAGTTATAGGTTCTTCGAATTCTTAAGTACTACTTGGTGGATGGAATTTTTTTTAGTAGTACCGGAGTAAACAGTACGAATAAACAGACGCGGTGATGTATTGATTCTTAACTGTATTTATTGTTTATTGTGGTGTATTGAATACTAAGCACAGAATACATTACAAATTTATTCAAGTGAAGCAAAAAGTAAGCCAAAACTATGCTCAACTAATTCTAAAACAAGCACACATGTACTTATTTATCTAATATCATTTGCAACCAGTAACACGGTTTTAGGTGCATGTGTGCATCCAACAGTGAACTTTTAAGGGGTGTTTTGCGAGTTTTACCTCTACAGCGATTGAGAAAATAAATAGCACGTAAGATGTTTTGAACTGGTCGTGTTAGGATAAAAAAATCTTTGTATTGTCACTGTATTTGTTATTGTAAAATCATCACATTCTTAAAGAAGTATTAAAAGTGACACATGCCACCAGGTGCAGTGTCAGGACATTGTTATCAATAAGTATTGATTGAATAACATGTTTGCATTCCAAGCACCATTAAAACCAAAATGACTGGATAGTTAACATATTCGATTTTTACGATATTAACCACGAAAAATAAATAGCATGTAAGGTGTTTTCAACTATTTGTGTTAGGATAAAAAGAAACACTGTATTGTCACTGCATTTTTATTGTTTATTATTGTAAAATCATCATATTCTTAAAGCAGTCTATTATAAGTATCACAGGCCGCGAGGTGCAGTGCCAGGACATTCTTTTAATATGTGTTGATTGATTAGCATGTTTACATCCAACCACAATTGAAGCCAAAATGTAAAATTGTCGAGTAGCAGTCTCGTACCGGTAAGCTCAGTATGGGGTGGCTACCCTCTAGATGGAGTGACGACCTGGTAAGACATTCAAAAATTCGATGGATGCAGGTGACTCAGGACCGTGCTTTGTATAATTCCTTGGGGGAGGCCTATGTTCAGCACAGGACTTGTGTAGGGCTGTAATGATGAAGAAGTTTTAAACTAGTTGTGTACGGATACGGCTCGACCGGGGTAGGACACGCTCTCACGGAAAACGCTACCAGCGTAAAATAGTAGCTTAATGCTCCTGTGTTTCGTATGGTGAGTGTACCGGAGTCCTTTTTTACTGGAATGAGAAAATGAAAGAAACTAAACGAAGCACTCCATCTTAGTCCTCAGGGGTGACAATGCATCTGCATTTTGATTCTTAAACGAGGATAAATGTAGATGTCTATGAGCCACAGCATCTACTTACCATCAGGTGGACCGTGCGCTCGTTTGTCACACTTATTCTATAAAAAAAAACAAAAGGAGATTGTCAATTGAAAGAGATACGAAAAGGTACCAGAGTATCTATTCAACTTTGCTCGGCGTTTATTTATAAATTAGGCGCTTTATTTATAATAAGGCACATAGTAGAAACAGGTCAAGTAAGCAACAATAATTACAAGTTTTATTGATTATTATTCGTCATCATTACAACAATTCACTGCTGAACATAGGTCTTCTCAAAATTAAATATATAATGTAAAATATTGTATAGCCCTTCCGTCAACCGCCATCGCGCTCCGTCCCGTATGGTGTCGTAAAAGTCGTAACAGAGTAAAATAAAGATACCATGAGCAGCAACATCTCCCTATAGAATAACACAAAAAGCTTTGGTTGCCATAAGCGTAGCAACTGTGGCAAAAACTACCATATAGTAGTGATGCATATTTATATTACTATATAAATATAGATCATTACTACTTGTGTATAAATTATTCCAATTATTGTGAGGTTCATTTAAGTGGTATTCACAAATACGAGCGCACAGTGGCACATAAAATGAGTTATCAATCAGCAATCTCTCTTTTAGGTTAGTAGTTCTTTTAGTTTAGGTATTAAGAATCTAGATAAATGATTACATAACTTAAAAATACAGTGACGGGAAGTAGAAGCAGCACGCTTATAACTAGCCACAGAATAGAATAGAACCATTTTTATTCAATATAGATTACAATACATAATACTAATTAAAAGTAATTTTTTTACTTTTACCACTGGTTCGCAAAAAAACCTCTGTCCTAGGAAGAACCAGCAAGAAACCCAGCGAGACTTTTTTTTAAAAAAAAAGCACATTTTACAATATAATATTTTATACAATTGTTTTGAAAACATTTAGAAACAGCATGGTAGCGATCACCTCATTCCCAGGGGTTATTTTCAGTCATGTACTCTCTAGTAGTATAATAACCCTTACTAGACAATTTTTGCTTAAGAAATAACTTAAACCTTTTGATAGAAAAGGTCTCCATATTATTATAGTAATTGTTGATGTCGCTCTGGAAATGGCAGAAGTTACTGTTACAGGCATAAGGGGTGGTTGTGGGATGTTACCGATGTCTTCAATATTCATGGATTGTAATTCCATATCCCTGTTATCATTTGTGTCTCCATACAGTTGTAGAAGCTCTCGGCCGACAAGATTGCAGACTCATTCTAAATGATCCACCTGATATGTGTTTTTTTTTTCATCAACTAACCGAACAGACTATAGTTTTACAGTGTCTACTACCTAAATAATAATATTTATTAATATTTTATTTATTTCAATCTTTATTACTAATAAACAGTCTTATTGCCTCTTAAATTATATATAAATAGCATGTACTCGTTTCCCTTCATAATACTTTTGTAGTAAACCAGATTCCACTAAGGTAAAAAGAAATAAAAATACATCAAATCAAAAAGGTAAACAAGTGAAGTAGTTATTTTAGAATTATAACATTATTTGACTAAGTAAAGTTCTTAGACGTTTTATTTACACTAATTTCATTTAAGGTAAAAAATATTACTTGTGTATTAAGTACAAAGGCATACAAATATGGGGTAAGGTAAGGAAGAAGTAGCATCTATCTAATAACAACTAAAGAAAAATAACTGTGGTTATCGAATATCTCCCCTATAAGGCAATCTGTGGGGGAGGTCTATATTTAGCAGTAGACTTTTGATAGGCTGTAAAGTTAAAGATAACTGGTGGTGAATAGCCAAATTGTTTGTAGTGCGAGATGTATGGTACTACAAACATCAATCTGTGTGCCAAAGCGATTATACCACTCCTCCGGGAAAGCCTATTTCAGGCAGGGGATCACTTACAGGCTGTTAAAGTAAAGTAAATACTTGGTGTGATGGTATCCACTGCAAAATAATATCTATTTCTGCTGAGTTAATTGGCACAGCCCGTGTGTGGTGAGCTCTTAAAATTGAAGATCCACATGGAATACAAATCTTCTAATGGAATGAGCAGTTTCAATACTTTCTTGCAATATTCTTAGGCAGTTACAACAAACTGCATCAAGTAGGTGTAACTGAAAAAATTGGGAATGCAAATAAAAAATAAAGAAGTAAAGAAATATTAAATTCAGAAAGAATGTACATTACCTACAATCAACAAAATAAAATAAAAGTAATGTAAACAAAATTCTTGCTTCCCTGATGGAGTTTAAATATAATAAACATAAAAAGTAGATGTATTTAATCAAATATTAACACTAATATGTATTCCTTAGTAACATCCATTTATTTTTATGTTATCTGTATCTATAAATATTAAATTCAGAAGGAATGTGTGTACATTCCTTCTAAATTTAAGCAGCGTCTTCCTATTAATAACTACCAATAAAAAAACTGTGGTTGCCGACTCGTCTACTAAGCATGGCAACTATAGCAAGTATCCTCCTTTGAGGAAATCTGAGGGAAGATCTATGTTCAGCATTGGGCTTTTGATAGGATATAGTTACTCTGACAGACACTTTTAACATAGATTTGTGTATATTTTGTGTGATTTTATTTTATCTATTAATTAAATTAGATTTTACCAATAACATAACACTTCAATACTTTGACACTTTTAACCTTTTAACATACTAATAAGAATTGTGTTTGTCATTTGTTTTAGGTAATTCAACATAAATTATAGATTTTCCAAAATTCTAGGAGCAAAAGTAAACTTGTATTATACACTCACATATACTTTTAATTAAACTCGTCAGTTTTCATTTTCGAATGTCATTGGCGAATTAAATACATAATGTGGAATATTTGGCTAACCTGTATAATATAATCCAACACTTGTTGCAATGATTAGACATTGACATATGAATTTGTTAGTAATATGAAGGGATTTTTATTAGTATTTTTACAAACTTAAAATAATTAAGTACTAAAACATGTATAGATCGTTAAGTGTCTGTGGGTGTGGGTCGTTTATTATTATTTCTAAAAAATCGTACCATATCTCAATATTCAGTAAAAATAAAATAAAATGTAATACATTATAAACGAAAATTAGTAGTTTTCATTTCCGTAGTATAATATTTTTGGACTAGAACTTCGAGAGTGACAAAAATAAGATATATTTCACATAAAAGTTTGAAACTTTAAATCAATTGTAGGTTTTGTACAGTTGAATTCTTCTCATTCCATAAGATAAGATACTCACCTCTTGATAAATCCACAAATATAAAAGTTGGCGCTCATGTCTCGGCTAGTTATTGTCTTCGCACAGTGAGTTGAAATCCACAAATATAATTTAATTGTTTTCAGTGTATGCTGATCTTCCAGATGCAATTTTCTTAAAATTGCAAAGTAAAGTAATACCTGGCCGCCGGCACAGATATAGATATGATGCTTATATTATGATAATATGGCCGTCGGTTTACCCAGCACGGAAGTCAATGACAAAATAGCATTTCGTTCCACGGTGTCTTTGAATCATGTTATATGATATAAGCTAACACTTTTAGAAATAGGATAAAAATCTCAGTGGTATCCCTTTTTAGTAATAAATATATAATACACAAATAAGTATAAATATAATATGTATATAATAAGTTATTTTTGTAAAAAAAAACATTTTTCTTTTAATAGAAACTGCAAAAATGATTCATTACACGCATTTTTTCCCATATTACATTAACCAGAACACGGAATATCAAAACCACTCTTTTTTTTTTAGATTTCTTGATTCCGTTTAGATATTCATAAAATCTATAGGCCATTTATTATAATAAATTGGTAACTTTTTTTGTATGTAATACCATTACGGGTCGTTAAAATTTCTAGTGGGCCCAAAAACGACTGACTCCTGTATTATAAATCGGTTGGATATTATGAAATCATGGATTGTTAAAAATAGGTTGGATATGATAATTTTATTCAATATAATTAATTTTATTAATTTGATAATAAATTTGTAATTTTTAATTATTTATTTTTATAGAGGCAAACACTGCTGGTTTCTCTCGGTTCTCATCGGTGGCTAGGCGTCGTTCGCGCGCGGAGCCGAGTGTTGAATTATTTAAATTTTTATTATCTCTTAAACTATACTTCCAAATAACATGCTATAAAGAGCAAAGTTTATCTTCATAAAATTGTCTTGATGATGAAGTTACTTTCGTACGTAAGGATTAATATGCCATGCCTACATGCATGCCAACATACATTAATCACTTTTTAATTTTCAATATTTTTTTTTGTCAGAAAATACCATATTATGGCTTATGTATAAGAAATAGGCCTTTGGTGTCACGGACTTTTTATATGGAAGAAATATTTATATTTTTGTAGAACATAGTATTTACGTATCACTAACGCACGTAGATAAAGCATTTCGGGAGCGCTTTTTCTTCCGTCTTGCTTAACAGAAATATACAATATTTAGGGCTAGCTGAGAGGTGTACTTCAAGAAATAAAAATAATAGAATATAATTTTAGCATTCCTTCAGAAGTCGGGGCTTCTAATTATCTCTCTATTTATTTTTTATTGTTTAATTCGGTAACTTCACGAGCTATTACGTTAAAAGAACGTGCTATAATTTTCTATGTTCACGCATAAATATAATAGGTTTTAAATATTATGTACACGAACAGAAGTGTCTAAGATGCATATAATACCAGGTCGCTTCTAAGCGTTGCATGATGTAAGTAAATCGCCCCAACTTCTGAAAAGCTATGTCCAGTTGTGAGCTTATTGCTCAACAAATAATATTAAAGAAGTTAAAAATTAATATGCTAAGACCCGCGTAATAAAATAAAATAATGTGTCTTAACTAGTTTGAACAGCATCTTCCACCCTCCTTTAATCTTAATAATATTATCGAAGCTGGCGTGTCTTTCCTAGCGCAATGGTGTTGGGAGTAGTGGTGCTGGGAGTAGTAGCGACGAGAATAGTGCACGCAATTGAGGAAGGGCGCGAGGTGCGCTTAAAACTAGGTAAGACACACCATTTTATTTTATTACGCGAATATTAGCTAATTAATATTTAACGTCTTTAATATAATGGATTTCCACAAAGTAACGCATGATTCTATTAACTAAATAAATAATAATTGCCTAGTGTTATGGTGATAGGAATGAGGATGACAAACGAACAGACAGTTTACTTGATATTATGCGGATGCTCTAGCCCATAGACACATATATTCTCAAATTGGTATTAAAATAGAGATACGTTGTCACCCCTGAGTATTGGCTTGTTATCAAAAAAAGTATCTCCGGTTTTCGTAACTTACCGTACCGTATTCAACGTAGACCAACGTGTTCCATACTCGGTCGAGCCGATTCAGTAGTGCTTTAGCCATAATACTCTACAGCGGGGCTACACCAAGTATGAATTTACTTACCTACTTTAAAAACAGTTATATAGGATAAAGAAAAACTTAAAACATTATTTTTCAAAGATTAAACTAAAAAACTCAAATTTTACCTTTATCCAGATAAATATAGTAAAAATTAACTAACAGTTACAGTAATAATTCTTGTGGTCGTAAGCGCGAATGTTGATCAATTTGTGCCGGATTTGAATTTCAGGTCTGGTCAAAATCAGTAAGTTGACGATGTTTCATTCCAATGCATCAGAAAGCATGTAAAGCCGTTGGTCCTGCGTCTGTTATTTCCGGCCGTGTCGGATTTCCGTCCCATCGGATTATAAGGAAGGAAGTGCACCTTTGTTTGCGGGTTTACTCGCGCACAATAATCCGGACAGGATTGCGCAAATGGCTAGTCTCCATTGAGACTGGCCGCCGTGACCGGTAGTACGGCCTAGAGGACATTAATTAACTCAATAAGAATTTCTTTTAAATTAAATATAACGTTAACGTTACAGCCTATTAAATTTCACTGCTAAACATAGGCCTCTCCCATAGATTGCCTCATAGGGAGGATATTTGCTATAGTTGCTACACCTGGAAAGCGGGTTGGCAACCGCGGTTTTTAGTTTTAGTCGCTATTAGGATAACGCTGGTGCCAATCATCTGTCGCCAAACCAATCAAACCAATGCCTTCTGTCGCCGACACCCACGGGACGATATGGTATAGTGGATATTCTTACACTGCCACTACACGGTAAAAAAACGATATAAACTTAGTACAATAGTGACTAAAAATCTTTCAAAGTAAAAATGGAATAAAGACGCTATTAGTGTAAACACTACCTACCTCACCCTCCGTAATAAGTATTAAAAATACGTTTGTTTATTATACTATAGAGTCAGCTTACTAACAAGAAATAAGTAGAATTCATTTTGCTGCTTCAATGTCGAATGTCGTCTAAATAGTAACATTAACAACTTCATCCCCTACTTTAGGGGTGGAATTTTTTCTTCATATTTTTATGGAACCACACGTGAAGCGTAACCGATAATAGTGCACTATTTATTAATATAGGGGATGAAGTTTTTAATGTTACTATTTAGAATACTTCAGGGGTTGTACGACATAAATTCTTACAAAAATAATTTTCAAAAAACTTAATACAATGTACATAGTATATAAGCCGTACAAAGTCACAAATTGGGTCCTATAGAGACAGAAGGCTTTATTTACTTATGTTTTTGGCGATAATCCAAATGTGTCGCTTATTTGGAAAGTTTCAATGAACTCGCTGCGGACTTCTGTCGACATTAATATGAACCTCTGCTATGTATTTCACATTGCCGTTTGTCTTCAAAGTTTTTGCACAAAGTTGGTACGCACATGTATATTTTGTATCCGATATAAAAACATTTTTTTTCTCTTTAACTGAGTTTAAAATTTAAATTCTATATCAAAAGTGGAGGTTCTATAATCGACGCGGATTTTTATGTATGTTCACCGATTTCGCGGAAAAGGCTGTACCGATATTAATAATCCTTCTTTCATTAAATATATTATACTTAAGGCACGGCCTCATTTAAATTTTAAGAAAAATATAAACCTAAGATTGGGAAAATAAAGGATGAAGTTCATAATGTAACTATTTAGACGATATTGAAAACTGTACTTAAAAGTTAGTGTAAAAGTTAAAGAACTAAAATAAATTCACATTCTGTAGTCGAGGACTTAATTATTCTATGATACATATTATTATTTATTTATTTTATTTTAAATAATAAGGGTGATAAACGAGCACACAGTCCACCTGATGGTAAGTGGATGCTGAGGCCCGTAATCTACATTTATCCTCGATTAAGAATCAAAATGCAGATGCTTTGTCACCCCTGAGGACTAAGATGGAATGCCTCGTTTCCAGTAAAAATGGTCTCTGGTTCTCTACACTCACCATACGAAGCACAGCAGCATTAAGCTGATAATTTAAGCTTATCTTTCGTCTTAGTACCCGAATGTAGAATATTAAAAATTCTTGCATTGTTTTAAGTTCTTTGTATTCGTCTTTTACCAATTTTAATTACATTTTTTTTAATCTAGATATTTTTTATAGTCAAAGGTAAATGAACTTCTAGCCATTACAAATATGTTACTATTCTATTAGCTTGAATTATTTTGAAATACCTTTTCTGCTACGATAAGTTCCTCGGTTGTGTTCATGACAGGTTATTTAGAAAACCATTAGCGCTAGATATATTTTAATAAAGCAGTATCCCTCTTTCGTTGGCATTTGTAAAGATGAGGAACAAAGAACTATAAAAATTAATTTAAACAAAGAGGTAATCCCTGTAGATTACTTTCTATATCTTTATTCCATATCAATAGATATCTTACAATATTACAAAATAGTTTTTAGGAATCTAGAATATCATTTTCGGTATTTCATCAATGCTGAGCATTATCATTGTCTTATGGTGGTAGCGTAAGATAATCTAGCACCCCATTTCGTCCCATATATATATCCCGGAAAATCTTATACATTCCGACAAATGGCAATATCGTGCTTACCATTACAACCTTTTAAAAGTAAATTGCTGAAAATAGGCCTCCCGCAAGAAACGCCTCAAAACATGACCGTGAGCCACTTTTTGTGTTTTACATAGGAAAATGCACATGGCGCCCTTCCCTCCGCGGCCTCCAACTATACCTGTGCAACGGACGCCCCCGTGTTCGATGCGCGAATACCATGGGGCCAGGAAAAACGAGCAATCAGAAGCACCAGAATTCCCAACCCCAGCGGCGGATCTGGTCTATGGCTCTGGAGGGTAGAGAGAGTGGCACATTGCCATATCTACACTCCTCTTCCTCCGCGACTCCATTTCTGCTGCAGCGGTAGAGGACACCCTTCTCGCCGCAGCCCACCAACACATATCTGAAGTGGGCTCGCAAGCCAACACCCTTTACTCCTCTTTGTTCACTGCGGGTGACCAAGCCACTGCTACTAAGCCCCCCCGCCACGACAAGGCGGGAACCCGTTCGGGGGGGCGCTTGATATAAATAATCTTGCCAGTCAAATCAAATTCAAAGAACAAAAACAGACAATTTAGAGCATAAGTGAATTATAAGAGGTGTATTATATATTTTATAATAGGTATAAATCTTAGATCTTTGTGAGATATATGATTCTTACATTGTACACATTGTTTGTATATTATATGAGTAATAATCTTTAAAATTAAAATTTAGAAGAACAAGTAAATTGGAGTTTACATTTAATGCTTTCCACTTTATTAAATTGTTTGCGTGATTGTGAAAAATGATTAAAATTTTCTGATCATAATAAAACAAGAGACCCTCGTCACATTGCTGGAATATAATTATTTATTGCGGCTTAATTTCTGCGACCACTGAGTTCATTAGAAGAAATTTCGCCTCGAAACAGATAATATTAGAGAAGCGAGAGAGTGATATCGATTGGAATTATTAAATAAAATTGAACTGTTATTTTTAGGAAATAATTTTATTGTATGAAATAATTAATATAATTATATAATAATAACAAGTATAGTTATAACGTTTCTAATTTCATGGTAAAAATACACTAAATTTTGCATCCAAATTGTTAAAATTTATATGAACCATTTAAACATTTCATTTTTATACTGCGGGAGTATATATGATCACTTAAGTTTTTTCACTATTGTGATAAGTATTGTATATTTGAATGTTATGTACAAAAATTTATTATAAATTGATTTAAAATTAATTAAATTAATTTAAAATTAATTTAAATTTTATGTTAAAATTTAAGCGTTTGTCTGTAATATTCAAATATTTTTTTTATAGAATGGGTATGAAAAATGAGTTTACAGCAACAACACAGCAGCAACACTGCTGTGTTTAAGCTGCTATATTACGCTGGTATTCTGTGAGAGCGTGGTCCTACACCGGTCGAACTGACCCATTCGTGCTGCAACCATAATATAGCTGCAGCGTGCCTCTACCACGTAAATAACTAACTTCTATTAAACTTAGGAGATTATTTGCATGCTATTATGCATAAATAACATTTTTTTATTTCATCTGTCTGTCTGTCTGTCCGGGTCAATCTTCGCAATAGCGGGACCGATTGTAATGAAACTTTAGGAATAGATAAAGAGAAATGTCCGGAGTGATCTATATTCCGCGTTTTTTGGTATAAATTAAAAATTGAACAAATAAATCGTCTTTAATTATTTTAAATATAAATAACTCCATATTAAATTTAATATGTATCATTAATGGTATTAGCCTAATAATTCATCAAGTAGAGAAATCAGTAGTAAAGTATGTACAATAATATTTCGTTATTACTTTCTCAATATTTTTGATCATTTTCTACCGAATTCAAATAGGAGGAGGTATTCAACTCGATTGTATGTTTTTTTTTATGTGTGTTACCTCATAACTTTTTTCTGGGTGAACCGATTTCGATGATTCCTTTTTATTTGAAATTTGGTGCTTCTCATGTGGTGCCATATAAATTTAATCAAGGTCTGACTAATAGTTTTTGAGTTATCCTTAATAATGTATATTGAAGTCGGTTGTACAAAATTTTTAATTTTTAATTATTCATTGACAATCTCATCTATTTTGAAGACCGCGACGACGCGGCGTCGCGTGACAGTTGTCCACTTTCATTTTATATGGTTGAGGAGGGCGATGGCCACATGCAGCATACTTGTGAACAGTTGCTGCTCATGGGCACTGGTCTGCTTGGGTGAGCTATGAACTTATGTACTTCAAATTTTCATGTTAATTTTTCAGTGCATCATAAAACATGCTTCTATTACAAATGGGTCTGCAGTCTACGATGGTTTTTCATCTGTGGATAGTATACGATTGTAATATTTACTTAAAAAAAGTGACAAAAAAGAGGATAGCTAAGGGGTTTCTTTCGCCCTTTTTCTTCTCAGTGGAACCAGTGGAACAGTCCGGGGAACAACATTTCAAATGGTAGTTTCAAATGATAAAAAAATGACATTTGACAAGCGAAATATTTTTAAGTGGTAGAGCCACGCTGCAGCTGTATGCAGTTATATATAGCTATGTGCCGGACGTATATTAGAATTAAATTCGTCTGGGATATAACTAAAGTTGCCACAATTAATGCTAAGCTTTGAATCTATGTGAGATGGGTCTAATGGAATTAAGTTGTGGAATACCTTACAAGTTGTTTTGATATTCCACAAGTTTTAAACTTGTTGTAGATTTTCTGAAGAATCCGATGGCCTTTATCTATACGTAAATAAAAGAAAATAATACTATTTAATTATATTAAAAAAAAAAATTAAAATTATAATTAATTGGAATTCATTGAAAGTTATATGGAACTAATCTGGGAGTAATTGCCTTGTAGTGGCAGCGAAAAGAATCCACTTCCCATTATTATCATTCGATGGGTGTCTTAAGAGACGATAGAGGAAAACGAAACCATGTGTGGGCAGCGGCATATTTCTAATAACAACTCAATATAAAAGCTGCTGTTACCAATCTGCTTTTCAAGCGTGGAAACTGAGGCAAAGCGGGTAGTCAATGTGGGAGGTCTGTTCAGCTATGTTCATTTAATAGGCTGTATTGAATAAATTAACGAGTTTTGAAAGGTAGAGTGTATAATTTTATATAGTATAGGGTAAATGCCATAAAAATGCAAAGTGTGCAGTGCATCATCAATAAACCAATCCTTCAGAAAAGAACTCTGTCTTCGAAAATTCCGGCTGCTCTTCGCTGAAAAGTCAGGTGGAAGGATCTGGCACTATTGTATGGCACGGCCAACACGATTTGTAAACAGTATTACATTTGAGGCCGAACTTGCGCATTGTAAAGTTAGAAGCGGTCAATCTTTTTAGAGGCCAATTCAGCCTTCCCTTCAGACCGCGGAACTGAACTTCTCTCGTCGTCATAATATGTCGACGCCTAGGTTTTCAATTCTGGCTGAGGCAGCGAGAGGTTGCCTTGAAATTAAGGAGATATGACTAAGGGGTCCGTTTTAGAGGTAACCCCGCAAACTGTGTCTCCTGAGGGTTAACTGGACTAGATTTAGTCGTCCCCAATCCGAGATTTTGTTTAACAAAAATTTGACTTTAGTCACAAATTTGTTCCGGCAGTCGATGATCTGTTCCCGAGAAATATTAGCACGGCCAGTGTAAAAAGCATAACCAGTGCTATCATATGCATAGCAATGAATGTTATGAAAAGTGAAAACCATCTACATTCATATATTATTTCAGCGTAAAGTTCATTCATAACAGATACATCATATATACCAGTAACATTTATAATGTTTGTCATTCGTTAATATGTTTGTCGTTCAATTCAATTAAACAGATTTAGTTGAAATTGTCGTAGAGGTTGATTGAAATATATTTTCTACATATTCATTCGGTTACAAATAATGGGAAAATAAAGAAAACTGTTTTTCTTAGTCCAAATTGTAATGAAAAATACGGTCTCATATTTTATTATTAATATTGAAAATCTGTAAGTATCACCTCCATTGATTTAATTGATAAAAACTAAAATAAAGTATTTGATGTTTACTAAACTAAAAAGATCTTTAGATTGTCTTTTATTATTTCTAAATATTCGCTAGTTAATTATTCTAACAAGGTAGAGCCGCGCTATATAGAGCCGTGCTACAGCCGCGGATCATATTATGGTTGCAGCACGAATGGGTCGGCTTGACCGGGGAAAAAAACACGCTTTCACAGAATACCAGCGCTAAATAGAAGCTTACCGCTGTTGTGTTTCGTATGGTGACCGTACAGAATAGGCGACCCTTTTTACTAGTAACGAGGCATTCTATCTTAGTCCACAGGGTTTTTTTCATAGTATAAGGGTGACAAGCGAGCACACAATCCACCTGATGGTAAGTAGTTGCTGTGGCCCATAGACATATATATCTATCCTCGACTACAAATCTGGTTGTCAGCCGTGAGGACTAAGATAGAATGCCTCTTTTTCAGTAAAAAGCGTCTTCGGTTCTCTACACTCACCATACGAACACAGCAGCATTAAGCTGCTATTTTACGCTGCTGGTATTCTGTGAGAGCGTGGTCCTTCCCCGGTCGAGTTGACCCATTCTTTGTACAAGTATACAATAATATAGCTGCAGCATGGCTCTACCACGTAAAAACTTGCTTGGTATGGCTTGGTATGGCTTGACAAAACATTTACATTTTGATTCCTAATCGAGGATAGATGTAAAATACTATAGACCACGGCATTCACTTATCATCACGTGGACTTTGTGCTCGATTGTCACCCTTATTCTATAAACCAAGGCAAAAACAATGAAACTTAATAATATTAAGATTACTTCTAAGAAATATCTCTACAATATTACCAAATTACAAGTAAGTTTGGATAAAAGATATAACAATATCATTATTAATATTATTCTAGCACAATTCTCACCTCAACAAAATATAAATGTTGTTAAATCTCTACAAGATATTTGTAGACTTATTTGTTTTTAAATTCATATGTACGTTAAATTTAGAATAGATAATACTGCAGTATTTATTTTGCAGAATGTCTATATTTGTACAGAACCATATATAATTAGTTTGAAATAATTACACAAGTCCACATTTTCGATTAAATACAAATTATAATATATTTTATAAATATAATATAACTACTTGCGTAAGTTCATCTCTCTTATTCTATCTTGAATATTTTGAACATTGCATGTTATGTTTGTTGCATTACATGCTAATATATTAAAAATGACAATCAATCAAATTTGATTAATAGTTCTGTACTTACAAATTTTACTGTTTTCTATTAAAGTTGTAAATGACATCTTAGAAATAAATGACTCTTTGTTTCTCGTTCTCAGTGATGGATTATAGCCATACTTCCTCCAGGGAACACTAAGGTTAATCGATAATATCCTATTTGTCATTAATCTAATATATTGTACTCAAAATAGTATTATACTACCGAGTTTAAAATAAAATAAACATTTTATTTAGTTTTACAAGTTTTTTTTACTAGTCAGCAATGACGCTACTAGACGGAGAATGCAAAGTAAAAAAAGAAACAAACATCTATATACATGCTCATTAGCTCCTGAGCATAACCCTCTGTTCCTTACTTCTAAATTTGTTTTTATGGCAAATACTTTTTGCTCAAAACCGACTTGGTTTTTATATAATGTCTGACAAAGGGGCGTACAAAGTTATGACAATTGCGTGATAATCGCGTTTGCATTTTCTCGAAAACCTTAAGATTTGTCTGGCGTTATCTACAGTCGCTTCTTAGGACACCATGGTACAGAAAGAAGTTTAAAGAGTACATGATAGATAATAACCCTGGGAATGAAGTGATCGCTACCAGAACAGAACAGAAGAGAAACAGAAACAGTAAAGCAGTAACGTGGAGTTAAACTCCACGACACGGTAAAGCCCGTGGATGGCGGTGTAACAGGGATGTAAAGTGGCTCAGTAGATATTAATATAATACATGAAAAGACAAATGTATTCGTAGATATCTTTCAGACGATCTATCTCCGATTGCCGTCACTGAAAACATAAAATTGTAAAAATACTAACGTCTAAAAATACTATGTATGACTACAGTCATTATTTTTCTTATATGTCTTTTGTTTAATTTTCCTTATGTTTTTTAATTAATCGAACCAAAATTATCATTTGTTATGGGTATAACATAACATTGTAAAAGTTATTGGGAGGAACATAACACACACAGCATCCAATATGTAAGTGTCTTTTTACACAAGTATTTACACTACCAAAAACCATAACTAAGTAGTTAATTTTCGAACAATTAACTTTGCCGGCGTCATATATAAAAGACATGTTAAAAGATATTAGTTATACAAAAGTAATTACTTTTTCAACGATTTCGAATATTTGCACATTGTTTCCTATTGTTGCGTTAGAGTGCACTTAAAAATTTAAAGTAAAATATATTAATTCGGATATTTTTTTTATAAAATATATTATCTGTATTATGAAACGATAGAAATGTCAATAAATAAACGTTAGTTTTACTGCTTTATACATATAATATTGTTGGAAATGAGGGGTAATAATTAAAGAAAATACGAAGAAGTGAGGGTAGAACTTTAATGTCCCATTCGTTCTAGCAGTGTAAAGTACCGTGCAGGCGACTAAGAGGAATCATTTGTTAATCTTACCAGCCTCACTGTCGTTATTATGACCGTTGGGGTAATACATGTTGTAAATATAAAGGAGGTTATGTTGCGGAGACGCTGTCCTATATCAGATCGTGATAGGTAGACAGTATTGCTGTGGGTTTGCATACTTCACATATTTTAAAATAAAAAAAATATCAACAATTAAAACATTTAATTATTTGTATGAAGGTCAAGTGAGCGCTAGAGAAACGACGATTTCAAGACGTTGTCGATAAATAAAACGTTTTCAGAAATTATCAATTAACTTGTAGTGGCGGTGCATGAATATCCATATCATCTCGTGGATGCCGTAAGGGTTATTTTTATATAACCGTAAACATCGTTCCGGTTACGAAAAAGTCGCAGTGAAAAATCATCGTGACTTTTTATACTATATTTTTATAGATAACTACTTGTAACATTAGAACGACTTATAACGTGACTTTATATATGAATTTTAGATTTAGTTACAAGTTAAAGTTACAGTATACGTCCCACAGCTGGGCACAGGCCTCCTCTCATTTTTGAGAGGGTTTTAGGGCAAGGAAATGTCCGCCGCGCCGCCCCAATGTATGTTGGCGAACTTCACGTGTCTCTAAATATTTTTTTTCTTATTTCTCAGACTTACAGGTTTCCTCACGATGTTTTTCTTCACCGCCGAGCACGTGGTAAATCAGCACTTAAAATTGCAATTAACAATTTCATTGGTGCCGGCGGGGACCTAACCCGGGTTGCTTGCGTACTCTGAAATTTACAGCGAGCACTAACCATCTGAGCTACCACGGCTCAGTATTAAGTTTTATTTCTATAGACGATTTTTTATTTCCTTCCTTACTATTATTTTTGAAATATTCGAATTTAAAATTATGAATTAATTAATTCCAGTTTGAAGAATATTAATTGGGAACAATTACTTTCCCCACTCTCATTAGAACAAGCTACAAATACTTTCTACGAAATTATATATGGGATTGTTAAAGGGCATATACCACTCTCCGTATCAAGATTACGAAAATATCCTAAGTGGTATTCACCTTCTTTAAAAAGTAAAAAGAAGGCATGGGCTAAATGGAAAAAATACAATAACATATCAGACTATGAAACGTTTTCTATTTTTAGATCAATATTTCGTGACCAGAGTAAAAAAACATAATGTTAAATATATAGAATCACTTGAGGATGCTGTTCCTCATAATATAAAATATTTTTGAACTTTTGTATCTCATAATAGAGGTAAGACAGGTATTTCTTTAAATATGATTTTTAAGGGCAAGTCTTCGTGCGATTCTGATGAAATTTGTAACATATTCTCCTCCTTTTTTCAGTCTGTTTACAAAGTTTCAACTTTATGTCTAGATACGTGGACACCACCAACGAACTTTGCTGATAATGATGGTCTGATAAATGAGCTTAACTTTAATATTATATTTCATATATTTATATATTTTATATATGTGTGCCTCTGCATATTTTTTTTAATAAATGCATGCGAAAGGGAACTTTTCTTATATCTGGAAGCGTGCTAATGTCGTTCCCGTATATAAAAATGGGCCAAAGCATAACATCGAAAATTATCGTCCAATTTCAATCTTATGTACTGCATCAAAACTTTGTGAAAGAATAGTACATAATGAAATCTGCTCAATTCTTTATAATACTATCATACCAGAGCAACATGGCTTCTTAAAACAAAGATCAACTACAACTAACTTGGCCCTTTATGTTTGTGAGTTATTTTTTAACATCGATAATCAAATACAAACAGATAAAGTATACACAGATTTCCAGAAAGCATTTGACAAAGTTGACCATGAACTATTTCTTAAAAAAATAGCATTTAATGGAATAACAGGCAATCTATTAAGATGGTTTTCTTCATATATTTTAAATAGGACCCAGATAGTTGTTTTATATGGCCACTGCACCAAATCAATAACAGTAACATCTGGTGTGCCACAGGGATCTATTCTTGGTTCGTTGTTGTTCATCCTCTTTATTAATGACATATATGAATGTTTTAAGCATGCAAAATTTTTATTATATGCTGATGATCTGAAGGCTTATAAAACTAATAAAAATGTAAATGATTGTTTACTATTTCAAGAAGATCTTAATAATTTGAGTTTGTACTCTCTAAAAAATAAAGTTTATCTTAGTATCCCAAAGTGTCTTACAATAAATATCTTTTACTAAAAATAAATAGTTGAACTATGGCCTCTTTTGTTCGAGATTTTGGTATAATTTTGGACCAAAAACTCCACTTCAATTTACATTTAGAAAATATAAGCAAAGCAAATCAACTTTATGGTCTTGTCATGAGATCATCAAAGAAATTCAAAACGCCTTCAACATATTTGTATTTGCTTAAGTCCTTGATTCAGCCACAATTAGAATATGCATGTGTTATATGGGATCCCTACTATGCAAAATATAGAAAAGACATAGAAATAGTTCAAAGCAAGTTTTTACGCACCATGCATTATCGTCTTAAACATTTGACCCTTTCATATGAAAAAATTCGTGTTAAATATAACTTAGTCACAATAAGATCGAGACGTTTATTATTGCAGGCTATGTTTTTGCTTAATATTTGTTATAATAAATTTGATTGCCCGGCGCTTTTAAACCAGATATGATTAATAGTACCTCGCCATAATAACTTACGCAGTGTACGCCGACGATGTGTGTTTGCCATTAGTGCTTGCCTTACTAATGCCGGAAAACGCATACCACTGCGACAGTTGATGTCAGTATATAATGATAAGTATTTAGATATAAATATTTTTGCAACACCTTTACCTAAGGTCAAGAAACAACTATTGCTGCACTTAAAAAAAACATATACGTTATGTTATTTTTTTTCTTTTTCCTTTTTATAATATGTTAATAATATTTTTATTTTTATCTTTGTTTGTACTAAGCAAAACTAAGTAAGACGTGGATAACGTAGTTGATTGTACAATTATCCATTCAATTTCTAATTTAAACTTCTATTCTTTGTAATACCCATTGTACTATTGTTTGTTGTCCCAAATAAATAAAAAATAAAATAAAATATAAAACATTTCAAAATGAGGTTCGTCTGCCCGGAGAACAATGAAAAAAGAAACATCGCAAAATTCTTGTGATTTATGAAGGCCAAATACAATAATAGTTGTATTATAAATAATTTAAAATTATAAATTTTGCACAATCGACTTCAATATAAATTATTAAGAATAACTCAAAGACTCAAAGAACTGTTGGTCAGACCTTGATAAAATTTATATTGGACCACATGAGAAGCACCAGCTTTCAAATAAAAAAACAGAATCATTGAAATTCGTTCACCCACAAAAAGTTATGATGTAACACACATAAAAAAAGAACATACAGTCGAATTGAGTACGGTCTCCTTTTTGAAGTCGGTAGAAAAATTGTTTGTTATTCTGTGTAAAGTTGTTTTGAGAAAAATTAAAAAAAAAAACGCGAAATTGGTTTTCTTGATAGATATCACTGAGAAAAAAGTTTTAACAATTGTAATGCATGTAAAAAAAATTTCGAAACTTTCATAAATATTTTTGACTGAAATTATTGGCATACTTTTCTGTAACATCTTAAAATGTAGTTAACGTAAGTATTGATACATTATATTTGAATATTTAACACAATATAAAAAGGCAGTTAAGTATACCTTAACTGCTTTTTAGTATAGCACTGACAATAATCATCCTACTTTAAATTTCTTTTGATTTCTAACGCATTCCTTAAATTATATTCTTAGACTACGCTTTATTGCTGTTTGGTAATTTTACTGCCATATAGTGTTGTTGATCAGCAAATGATCAAAATTAAATACAAGTGAAACTAAACTAGAAGGTAGTCCGCTTTTTTGTTCAGCATTAGCATAGGTACATTACTATTATGTAAGTTTGAAAAGTTTCTAAGTGTAAAATAAAACGTGCTTTGGTTTAAAGAATATCGAAACTTTATTCATGCTTAGCACTAAGAGCTATTAGGAAAAATAAGAAAATGGCTTTGATTACTGATGACTACTGGTTCTTAAAGAACCTGTTTTTTTATTGTGAAATGTGATTTTCTGCTCTACCAAACCGTTTTCAATTATAATTCTTCATCTTCTGCCAAATATAATCAGATGAATCTGTGTTATTTACTGATTTTTTTATATTAATTTTTTTTAGTATAGCACTGACATTAATCATACCTTCTTTATTTTATTTTTTTTGATTTCTAACGCATTCTTTAAATTACATTCTTAGACTACGCTTTACTGTTGTTTGGTGATTTGACTACCATATAGTGTTGTTGATCAGCAAATTATCACAATTAATTACAAGTGAAACTAAACTAGAAGGTAGTTAAATGTACATCAATCATAATTACTTATCTGCTGCCAAATCTAATCAGATTAATTTGTTTTATTTACTGATTTTTTTATTATAGTAATTGGTAGGTGGCAAGAAGTATGATATAGATTGATTGTCGTCTTCTTCGAAGAACTGTTTTTCGGCATCTCCACTGACAGCGCGTAGTCCTTATCTATTAAAGAATCGTCAGAATCAAAGTCTTCACTGCTTTATTCTTAATAATGGCGCTCTTCTACTGATACTAGAAGATACTGTAGATGGCAAAGAGTAACTAATTTTACAGAATTTTACAGACAGATTGCAGACTTCTTCGAATTTGGAGCTATTCAGCTGCATGTTTACTGGCGGCACATAATTTTTACTTTTCAAAGAATCACTGGCCTTAAAATCTTTATCGGCCAATTCAATGTTATGGTGCTCTTTGACATATTCTGGAAGTGGTACAGTGGGCGCCAAGGAGTAATTAATAAATTAATTGTTGTCTTCTTCACATTTGGAGTTATTCTGGGGCATGTTCTTCGGTGGCACACAGTTTTTATATGTAACGATCAATTAATTACAATCATATACAACGCATCTGTAAGCGTTAGCATTTCTTGATAAAAAAAATATTCATAAAATTTTATTCGTTTTCAGTTATGTCAATTCATTGTGTATCTTCATTTTCGTGTTGCGAATTATCAAGCTTAATCATACCACGGAACTTTTGGAGTGTGAAAAATTTTATAAATTGATTCAGAATCACTTATGAGATCCACAGACTAGGGTCAAGACCAAAGTGAAGTAATTATTAAAGAACGGGGAGCCAGTCGTGTCCAATGTGCCCACTGATTAAGTTTAAATGGTTTACGGTCTTCTACTGCCTCTTTAATCGTCATGCTGACTAACTTCTTGCCTTTGTTATACCAAGGTATTCAGTGTGAAAAATAAAAAAATATATGTAAATACTCAAGTAATGTAAGAGAAAAAGCCTAAGTAGTTACCTAACGTAAGGGAGCTCAGCCCCCTTACGTTAGGTAACTATTTAATATCAAATTAGGAATTTTATTAGTTTATGAAATTGGTATAATATATTAGGTCGTCCACACTTATGAACAAGGAAGACTGTTGTCAGACCTTTTTGCTTAGCATTATAGGGGGTATAGGTAAGGAAAACCATCTTAACAATAATGGCAAAAGTTTTTTAAGAGAAAAGTTGTCAAAGTGGGCGAATTTAAAATACCTTGCTACCGAAGCGACACCCTAATTGGACGCTTCTCGACGGACACTTTTTCATACACAGAGATGGTTTACCTTTACTCTCCATACTTCGCATTAAAGTAAATTATAAAGTTAATTATGGAGCCCGCACAGCAGTACTAGTAGCGCATGCCTACCTCAAAATTTAATTGGAAACTCCTTGGCCGCAGCGTATTGCATGCTTTAAGCGCTAATACTATGTTCTACTAGCGCCTAAAGATTAAGATTCCAACGTTTTGTCGCATGAAATCATATCAAACAATCATATTGTATATATAAATGATATCATTTATAAAAACACATTGTCAGAAAGATAAATGAATGTTGAACTAATTTTTTTTTTCAAATCGTTTGAATGCTAGTTTTACATAAAAAAGTGGTTTTAGTGGCTTATGTTGTGAATTTATTAAGTCCGCATGGAGGGTAAACACGATAACTTATGAAAATATAAATTTTTCAACTCAATCTATTTTTCATCTCTTCATCTATCATGTGGGAAGCCATGGACCTTCAAGAAAAGAGCTTACACCTTTCTAAAAGGCCGGCAACGCATCTGCAATTTCCCTGGTGTTGCGGTTTTTCATGGGCGGCGGTAGTCACTTACCATCAGTTGAGCCGCATGATCGTTTACCCTCTCTTCTATAAAAAAATGGAATGTAAATGGCGGTTTAATTTTGTTTTGTTTAGTTATAATAAATTTTTTTCAGCTGAGAAATCTCGAAATTTTCGGTGTTTTGAGCAGCCTTGTAATAATTTATTTTACTAAATACACTTTGGCTTTGCCTCACTCCGTCACGTCACTCCGGGCCGTCGTGAGTAGATGCTATATCGCTTGTTTGCAGCAAAAAAAGTTCGCTGTAGAAATACAACATATACGAAAAATCAAATTTGATACATACTTGACAAGGTAAGATATTATTATTTTTATAATCACAGATTTTTATTACAATATTTTGTTTCGCTAAAAGTAAGTACGATTTATATATAAATATACTTAAATACGTCTTGGACTTTATGGAGTGACTACTGGAACTCCTCGACGAGCAGAAATAGGTGTGCTGAGCTTAGATTCGTTTTGATCGTCATCTTGACACCTTTCCTCCGGACTTAAGAAGTGAACGAATGTGTACTTCGGTGAATGCTACTGGAACTCCTCGACGAGTAGAACTAGGTGTGTTGAGTTTGGGCTCGTTTCGTTAGTTATGATGAGACATTACCTCCGGACTTGATGGAAATGACCTGAAGGTGTACTTTGATGACTGCTACTGGAACTCCTCGACGAGGAGAACTAGGTGTCCCGAATTTGGGATCGTTTGGTTAGACCTTACCTCCGGACTTGATGGAGTGACTTGAAGGTGTATTTCGGTGACTGCTACTGGAACTCTTTGACGAGTAGAACTAGGTGTGCCAAATTTAGACTCGTTTTGTTAGTTATGATGAGACCTTACTTCCAGACTTGATAGAGCGACCTGAAGGTGTACTTCGATGAATGCTGCTGGAACTCATCGACCAGTAAAACTAGGTGTGTCCAGTTTGGGCTCGTTTTGTTAGTTATGATAAGACTTTACCTACGAACTTGATGGAGTGACTTGAAGGTGTACTTCGGTAGCTGCTACTGGAACTCTTTGACGAATAGAACTACAATTTACAATTTTCTTTAAATATTTTTTCACAATCATATGAACATTATGAGTCGTGTACTTTCGGATTTTCCAAACTTTTTTATATTGACGTTTGACATAAAATTATCGGAAAATTAAAGGTATAGTAATAAGGTTATTAGTGAAAACTTGTGTGTATTTAAACCCTTTAAAGGTTACGTATGACGTGAGTGCTTAAGGCATGCACATTTGGATTTACCAAAAGTTTTTTAATATAACTTTTTTATGAATATAACGCTCATTTCTTACAAATAAGAGACGTAGTGATTAAAATGTGCCATTATTGACTACTTTTTAAAAACTAAATAAATCAGGGTTTTAAGATATAAAAGTAGCTAAAACTTTTAATATATATTTGGGTCAAGTATTAAGCTGTATGTGGTTTGTGGAAATCTCAATGGAGGTACCATTTTAGAAAAATATGAACTTAAGTTTAAAAAGAGTGGAAAATTTCATTATAAAAATAAATGTAACTATTTATTTACTTTAAATTCGATTAAATTTCTTCCTCGCTATTTATGTTTGATCTGCAAGCGGCAAAGCGTATTATGGGAAAAGACACTTTTTTTTCGGACAATAAAATAGTTTTCAAAATCAAAATCCAAACCATGGAATATATACCTCTGACACACTCTGACAAGAGCTGATCATACTTGCCGATCAAATTCTTCACGCACACATCAATTGCAAAACTTATACTTAAATGCTTTTAAGCGTAGCACATTTATTTTGCCGCTGTTGAAATATTATTTCAAATATAATACAAAGTTTCATCATACACTAAAAAGCCATGACTGCTTTTTTGGGAAGTATCTGATTTTAATATATTTTTTTGATTCTACGCTTGAAAACAGGTAAGTATTTTTAGCCGTGTTTTAACTGCTGTTAAGGAATAAAGGAATTACCTACGCTTGACTGCCTCTTAGCTTAGGAAATGTGTTTAACTACATTTTTTCTTAGTTTAAAACATGAAATGTTATACTTCAACTAAGAAAATAAATGCTTAATCTATCTCTAGAACTATCAAACGTAAAACTCCAATATTGGCCGATAGAGAATTTTTTGCTTAGTTTAATGGTGCTGAAATCTCACAATTGACAAAATGCTCTTAGCCGCCTGCTTTCGTATCAGGGCAGTATTGCATACATCACAAAGTCGCCGTATTAAACTTTTATGCATCTGAATTTTAAAAATTTAAGAGATATTCTAAGAACCTGTCATAGTTACCAACAGTAAAGAATGAAGATCTCATTCTGGGTAACTTAAGTGCGAGGTGTATGTATCCCATTAAACCGATAAAAATCGCATAAATAAATTTCCTATAAACGCAATATACGCCCTAATAAATGGGGCATTATCAAATTAATATAACTAAACTTTGAATATGAACAAGTACAAAATGCAATCGTTCAGCCGGTAGTAATATACGGGTATAGGAGTTGTTTTTATTTTGCTGTAATCAAACAGCTAGCATCTACCAGTTGCAGCTGATGAGAAAAAATCCCTTTTATATTTTATAACTGTACTGCTAACTCCTGCCGTAAAGCAATAACTATTTATCAAAAAGTGAAAAGTAGTTTACTACTTTTCACTTTTTGATTTTCACAATTTTCTCATTTTTTGGTTTTGGACTGCAAAGTAAGAAAGAAGTGGGTTTGAATCCGCCATTCGATTACTGTGTTAAACCACGACAAATACAAACTTTACGATCCCCATATCATCTCGTAGGCGTCGGAAGAGACGACAGAGGGAAACTGAAACAGGAGATGATCAGCAGCATCTACGTGATAATAACACAAAATAATAAAATACTGCGGTTGTTAAACCACCACCACGGTTGCTAAACCACATGCCAAATGTGGCAACAATAAGGAAATCTATGGGAGAGGTCTATATTCAGCAGTGACTGTATATAAAATGATATGATAAGATGATGAGATGATAAGTTAAGTAAATAAAGAAAGGAATAAATATGGTCTCAGTAATCTATGATAAATTACTAAGAACATAGTTAGGTATTCCTTTTCTTCAGCAGACTGTAAAGTCCTTTGCTAGATACGCCGAATGATTATAAGTCGATAAATACCTTTTAAGTTTCGCAGTATTGTAATAATAAATCGGTAATCGGTTAATACTGCTTACGCAGCAATCAGCTGTTTAAATTCACGGGCCATTTATTCCTTTCATTTTTGTTTACGCGCCATACTGGAATTAATTGGTATCGTGGAATTTACACATGTATTTTTTGGGGGAATTCAACTTTTGGAATAAGTAATTTTGATGTTGACCGCATAATTTATTTTAATTTTTTAAGTACTTTTTATTTCTGTTAAATATTTATTTTTTCGTTTTAATATCAATAGTTATTTTTAACGCCAATAATCTGGTGCAGAAATAGCTGCAGGAATTTGATATCGTTCGAAACTATTAAACTAGAAGCATTATACGTTTATCCAAGTTTCCCTGTACTCCTCTGCTTAGTTATACGATGCTTCCTTATAGTTTGTGAATATTTAATGCTGGATAAGATTTCCCAGATTTATTGGAATTGTTTAGCAAATTTTACTTAGCCCGGCGTGAATGAACCTTCTTTTACTTACGTTATATATGGACTAGGGTGTGGATTTTGGATCAGATTCGTCCACCTCGCTTCCTTTATCGTTTTTAATGTCACAATATTTGATCCACTTTTATTCAGTGCTTTCATGGGATGCGATTGCTCCACCTCGTATCCTTTTCATTGTAACACAATCTGATTCACTTTTCTTTAGCAGTTTCAGAACCCGAAGTAGCTTTTGTTAAGGCGTCCTTTTTAGGTTAAATCTATTATGAGCAAAATATTGGTTCCTTGGAAGAGTGGAATTATACATGCGTAGTAACTTTGGCAGCCTTTTATATCAGAGGTACCTCATTTAGAGCCAGGGCGGCATCAGAGACAACTGAACTGAGTAAGTGCTGAGTGTTGAACTAATTATAAGTATGTACGAGTATGTGATTCTCTTAAAGAAGACTTCATGCCTTTTGGTGTAGAGACTATCGGTCCATGGGGTCCACGTAGGGTGAAGTTGTTAAAGGAATTGCGACTTGTCGTCGCTGCTGGTAATAAGATAACTGGATCTTTTCTCGCTCAAAGGCTAAGTATAGTCATTCAGTAAGGAATCGCAGCCAGCGTTATTTGCATTCTGCCATGGGCAGTAGGACTATATGATAATTTCAGTGTTTAGTTATAGTCTTTTATTATGGTAATAAATATAATATAAAATATAAATGAATAATATGACTAGGCTCGAAAATATAAATGAAAACATTATTTTCCTTTCTTTTTCGTAGTGTCATCAATGAACATCAGGTTGTAAGACATCTAACGCTCTTTGAACTGTGTACATGTGCTATGTTGTGTGTTAGTTTTATGAAACATCACATCTATATATTATATTAACGATGGGTTACATTTTTTGTAGTTTACTAATTAAGAATCGATTTTCATATATTAAGCCCGCGATACACAAATTATATACAGAGCGAAATCAAACGTTACTCGTAATTAAGTGATAAAAAAACTTGCTATGTATTTGTGCATCATATAGTTAACACGTGTAAAGTAATAGCGTCATCTACATTTTCTATGTCATTTTCTGACAGTGACAGTGTTACGTTTAGTATGGCTTAAATGCGACTGATTTAACATGAACATTCATAAGGACTAAGCCAGGAGTAAGCTCCAGTTGCGCGGATCTGATACGCTCCATTTTTTTCTTACAAAAATTTCTTGCTGGCATGGAACGATTAAATTTAAAAAAAATATTTGTTTAGATCTTTATTTACCGATATTGCAAAATATTGAATTAATTAGAATTTTGAATTGCCTCATCTAGTAATCTAATTATATAATAAAGTTGCTACAAAGTCTTGAATCGACAAACGCCGCCTTAGCATAATAGGTAGTACAGAGATGTACATGACTTCCATTTCCGCAAGACGAGCAATAGTTTATAATAGATTATTATGTATTTTGTATCTGTAAACTGTTGATTACTTTATTGGATAAATTTGATTACGCTTTATTGGATTTTTTTTATAGAATAAGAGTGACAAACGAGCACACAGTCCACCTGATGGTACGTGGATGCTGAGGTCTATAAACATCTACATCTATCCTCGATTAAAAACTAAAATGCGGATGCGTTGTTAACCCTAAGGACTAACATGGAATGCCTCGTTTCCAGTAAAAAGGGTCTCCGGTTCTCTACACACACCATACGAAACACAGCATTAAGCTGCTATTTTATGTTGGTATTCCGTGGTAGCTCTACCACGTATAAAATAAAATGGATGGTCGTGACAGGCAGCAGCAACAAAGGTGCAAGCGTCTGGTTCAAGAATCGTCAATCCGCCTGCCAAGCGTGATTAAAAAGTACGTTACGTGGTAGAGCCATGCTCTATGTTATGGTTGTAGCACGAATGGGTCGGCTCGACCTGGGAAGAGCCACGCTCTCATAGAATACCAGTGTAAAATAAAGAAGAAGTCTCACAGCCACAGCGCCACAGTATTCGCAAAATTTGATATTTGCTGCCAAATTCCGTACAAAGCATTTGTGGGAGACTTCTCCACATTCAATTCATATATTCAATTCACAACAAACCGTTCACATATTCAACTAAACACATACACATACACAATACATCCACACAGGCAAACACTTATTTTAATACACACAGACATTAGCATAACAATTACTTTAGGCACCAAAAACACAATATCACAATAGTTCTAGTACCCGTTGGTCGCCGTTTCATAGGTTCGATCCCTGCAGCCCATTAGCTAACACACAATATAATGGTAAAATTGTGTGGCCCCTTTAACCAGTTGCATGTTGATCACGACTTGAGGTGCCTGTCGCTTGCTATCCGAAATAATATATTGTATGCGCGCGCTATATTTGGTTGTGCTTGTGCCTATACCTCTGTACTTTCTGTTCTGTATTTCTCTCTTTGTTATATAAACTATTGCTGTAATCTCTGTGTTTTCCTTCTGAGTATGAATGGTGGACATATCTTGTAAGACATTAAACCATTAAGTACAGAACTTTATTTTAATTCCGATCTCTACTCTCACTCCATCCACATCTCCATACACATTTTATCAGCTATATTATGGATTAAGCACGTATAGGTCGGCTTGACCGGGGTAGGACCACGCTCGCACGGAATACCAGCGTTAATATCGTGTTTTTACTTTCGTGGGTTTATTTAACTTGACCCTTGGCTTTTCGCTCGGATCACAGGACAGTAGTTTCTTGCGCCCACATAATGACAATAATGTGGTACTTAAGTTTTGAGAGGAATAGAACAGACAACGTACAGCCTCCGGCTGCTTTTCTAGATGATATTTTATTAATAATTACAGAAAATAGTTAAACTATTAAAAAAGGTTGAGTTTTATTTTACTTTATTTAATAATAACTACAAAACTGCATTCTTTTGTGTTCTTTTCAATTTATTCAATCAATTTATCACAAGAACGAGTGATTTTACTACATAACTTACAAATCATAAAACATAAAATAAAAACAAAACCCCAGGTCCTGAAAATATGATTTTTTGACATAAGTAGAAAATGTTTAAATCTTCAAACTAAGACATATTTTAAGTTTGTTCACGCCGGGCCCAAGCTTATATGGAATCAAGTTCATCTCCTTTGTAATATAACTCGCTTTTTAAACGCAATATTATCATGAGAATATAGTTTTAACTGCTCATTTAATATTAGTCTATGCTTGGGTAGAGTGGTTGGCCACTTGGCCCTTGCATAATATAATAATTCATACATTGCGAAGACTTATGCGAAATTTTACAATATTTTTTCATTCGTATAATACCTATTTATTGAATAAAACTCTGGTCACGGGGGACCACGTCAGGAATTGAATAAAAATAGGTTAATTAAACGCGATATAATCCGTAAAAGTAGTTTTATTCAATGTGTGGTGGTCGCGTAAATATTAGAAATCATTATGTAATACCTATTTAGTCATAAATTTTTTCAGACACTTCTAATTTTCAAATTTATTTATTTATACCGTAGTTATAAATAAATAAATTTGAATAGTTACCACGCTTAGCAGTAGGGTTGACAATCTCAGTTTTTTTATATATTTTTTTATTATTATTGGAAAGAAGCTGTTGCTAATCTTCTAACTTGTTTCCCTCTGTCGCCTCTTACGACACCGACTAGAAAATATGAGGTAGTGGATGTTCTTACACCACCACTACACGGTCAATTTATTTGTTATTTTATTTATATTTAACAATATTTTGTTTTGTTTCTCATTCTTAATATTTCATATTTTTATTCTTTAATATACTTTGTGGACCATCATTTACCCCAAAGCACTTCAGCTATTATTTAATAGATAATTGTGCCATTTTTTTCACGTACACGGCTCGCGTACGTCATCAAGGTAATGGACAATGTATACACAGTTCTTTTATAAATTCTCAATTACTCAATAACAATAGATTTAAACTTATTTTACATTTCACATCCAAATGAACTAAATAAATGAATACTTATTAGGTTTTCCAAAGTGCCAGCTGATCACCGCCTGGCAGGATCGCCATATTATATTGAAGGTATCAATAAGAGACGTGTGTCTGGTAGGATGACTTTAATTAGACTAATTCATATACTAAATACAAAAGTCGTAATAATACTATCACAATTCAAGAAGGACTATGTGGAACGTTATAGAGTGTACCTTTTTTATTTATTAATTTAATCTTTATTGTTAACATCTTAATAAATAGGGTAACAAAGAGCGAACTTAATCCCTATCGGCATTCTTTGCCAGTCAACCTGTGGAGTGTTGAGATTTTGTGGCAGGGGAAATTATATATATACATGCATACATATATACTATAATGTACAAATAATATATTATATTATATTAAATTATACATATCATTTGAATACACAGATATAATATTTAAGTTATATATAATAATAGAATACATACAGGCTTATTATTTAAAGAGTAGCCAAAGGAGTCAATCGTTTTTGGGTCCACTAGAAATTTTCGCGACCCCCAATGGTATTATTTACAAAAAAAAGATACCAATTTATTATTGTAAATAGCATAAAGATTTAATGAAAATCTAAACGAAATCAAGAAATCTGAAAAAAAGATTTGTTTTGATATTTGTGTTCATGTCATTGGTTCAGATAATGTAATATTAAAAAAAATTGTAGTAGAGATGTGCCAACCCGGAAGAAACTCGACTCGAGTTAACTTGAGTTGAAATTCACGTAACTCGAATAGTACTCGAGTTACGCAACTCGCATTGGCGGAACGAAGCTGTGTCAGTTTGTTACAAATTATTTTTATATTTGTTCCTCCATCCAAGATAATTATTATTACTTAACTTAATAGGTAGTTATATTTTATTGGTTTGCGTATAGACAATTTTCATAAAATAATATCACTCTAACTTTATGACGTAGCGTATAGTTAATGTTATTACTAATTTAAATATCACGTATTATACTTAATCAGGTTATTGATATTACATAATATGGCAATAAATTGTTCGAATTAGTAAGTCGAGTTCATCACTAAATTGTAGACAGACACTAAACTGTTGACCGTAAGATAAAGATGCGATTCGAGTAGAATTTTGTGACTCGAGTCACTCGGGTTTTATCATGTCACTGTAGTCGTACTCGAGTTTTTAAGTTATGCGAATTAACTCTATCCTTATACAACCAGTTCAAAACAGCTTTTTTACTATATAGCGTTTAAAGGTAATATTATAATTTTTTTTATAGGATAAGGTGACAAAATAGCACACAGTCCACCTGATGGTAAGTGGTTGCTGCGGCCCATAGACATCTACATCTATCCTCGATTACAAATCAAAATGCAGATGCGTTGTCACCCGTGAGGACTAAGATGAAATGCCTCTTCTCCAGTAAAAAGGGTCTCCGGTTCTCTACACTCACCATACGAAACACAGCAGTGTTAAGCTGCTATTTTACGCTGGTATTCTGTGAGAGCGTGGTCCTTCCCCGGTCGAGCCGACCCATTCGTGCTACAACTATACCACTAATATAGCTGCAGCATGGTTCTACCATGCTTAAAATATATTACATAGACATATTATCCGTTATTCATCTTGACTTTAATCATATTTATTTAATTACTGTAATGGTGCTTGTGATGTATATTCACTAATCAATTAATGACCTGTAAAAAATAGTCTCCACACCACGTTTGTTTATCTGTGCATTGTTTTGCCGGAACTGCTAAAGGGATTTTCCATCTATCTTAAAGTATCTATAATTGCTGAATGTACTTACAACTTTGTTTAATACTATTAATTATTAAGCTATTCTATTCTATATACATTATTCTAACTCATAATATAAGTAAAAACTACTAGAAAATCGCTTTTAGTTTGTTTTAAGGCTATTGAGATATTCATATTTTAATTTTTAATTTCTCAGAATTCCCGTTAGATGCGATAAAACTAATATTAATTTTGTAATCTATAGATTATAAGGAATAAATCGACATACATTTCATTGAGTTTCTCTAAAATTCGTGGTGGGCCCATTCTCCATACAAAAAGAAACTCTCTCCTTTTATATTTAACTTCAAATATATGTATAAATAATGATATACCGTTTTTACAGTTTTTTAAAATACGAGTAAATAAGGCTTCAACTTTTATTTGAAATTATCCGAAATTGAATGTGATTTATGGGCAACAACTACGCATACGCGCGCTCCTCTGTGTACGATTTAATTCACAACGTTTTTGCCGAAAGATCAACCCTTACGAATGTGTGCGTACTTAGTAAAATAGTAGGCGTTTTTATGAATGACAATCAGTTAAAATAATGCATTACCACGCATTCTTAATTTAAAAGAAGTGCCACCTTCCCTATTTCTGACTTTATAAACAGTGCGTGCACTGCTACGTTCCGGTCTGAAGTGTATAGAGAGCCAGTATAGCTATAGCCTGTGATGAAATCCATCTTTGTCCTCAGAGGTTTTACGTGTCCATAGACCATAGTAGCCACTTCCCATCAGGTAGGCTGTAAATACGTCGGTCACTTCAGCTTGCTAAAAAAATATTGTCTATTTTGCCCATGTATTGACAGAATTGCTTACAATTAATTTACGTTTATAATTTTCATACAGACCATACTATTTTATAAATTATTTCTCTTTATTAAATATTTATCCGTTTACTATTTAAGATAACAGTTGTAAAAATTTAAATGAAATAAGCTGTGCCAAAAAAAACTCGCAATTTTGATAGATTTTACATCTACATGCATAAAATCTCTAACACGAGCGGCGTCGCAGACAGCACTGGACTGATTGTGAGTTGGTACTTTTTTTTTCGCTGTTTATTTGCACCAGCAGCAATACCCGATACGTATTGTTTCAGTGTCAATTATTGGACTAGAGTTTTCGGCAATAAATTGCTAGATCTACCAGAAATTCAACGACGTATAGCTGACAGTGTTAGAATATTTTGTTATTAATTATTCTAGCTCTAATTTATGCATAAGTAAATTAATATTTAAATCTTATTTAAATCAAACACAGACTACAATTTGATAGAATGATCCTATTTAAACTGCACAAGCATTATGGGCAACATTATCTGGAAGCCAATGTGCGAGATCTTCTTTGTCTTCATCGTGCTAAGAATTTTCCTGCTGCAGTATTATTCAATCTTCAAATATATCAAGCAACTAGCTGCAATCACCCCTATTGACAAACGATCGCAATATCGGCCATTTCGCACGAACCTTTGCTTTTGCCTTCCGTAACCTCTCTGAATATTTCATATTGCGATGGCAAACCTTATTATTTTATGAGTTAATTAGCAAAATAAAACAGTTTATATCTTATAAAAGTATATTCAATACAAATATACTACGAATTTCTTTTTAATTTTATACTATCGATATTTGCAAGGTTGACGGTTGCTCAATAAGCACATTATTTCTAATTTACTAATAATTTCCCATTTTAGTATATACCGAACATACCAGCTGTAGCTGTGGTTTACCAAATACTACATGGCTAATGAAATTGATTGATGAAATGTGTTGACATCATGTCTGTTTGCCAATTTTGTTGGCAATAAAGTGATATTCACTTTGCTGTACATTGCGTTGTATGTTTTATGATACGTAGTACCTCTCATTGAAAAGCTATATAGAATGCGCAAATTACTACAAAGTGAATATCATTTTAATATCAACAAGGTTAGCGAATAGGCGTGCAGGTAATTTAATGGAATTATTGCAAGTTAATGAAAGGAAAGTAAGGATGATTCAATAAATTATATTAAATTAATGAAATTTGATTGGATAATGATGAATATGAATACGAAAATTAATATCCTAATCTTAAAGAAAATCTATTCAGTAGAAAAGAATAGGAAAGAATAAGAGTTAATTCATTTGCTATAAACTAAAATATTTTTATAAATTTTCTCTTAATAGTTCATATAAACACAATATTAACCGAATTATAATATATGATAAATTATTTTTAATTTGAAATTAATTAGGTAGCTAATCTAATACCTGATTTAACTGTTTATTTATCGATAGAATGTACTTTCACAGTTTTCTCATATAAATTTCAATTATATCCGATGATTGAAGTAGGATTTAATTTTTTAAAATCAATGATTGACTCAGAACATTTTAATGTAAATACTAACCATACCGTAATTTTATTTTCATTTGCATTTACGGCTTCTTTTTTAACTTTATTATGTATGACGATAAGGTTTGTGAGTTTAATATTAACCAATTTTTTTAGAAAATGGAACCTTAAATAATAGTGCTTTATGAAACAGAAACAATATATACGATGACTTAAAACAATTATATTACAAAAGCTTTCTATTAAATTACACATACAAATACTGTGAAAAATGTGTTGTAAAGAGAGGCTGGCGTATAATTTTGAATAAATATTGATAGCTGATTATAATTCTTGTGCAATACTAAGAAGACACTTTTTAAAGATATGAAGTATTACATGATTTTAATAGATAAACAACTTAACCGTACCTAGATGATTTTGTGCTACAATTAGGCCAAATGTACTGCAGGCGTACAACAAAATTATTAGTTTAGGGATAATTTTGTAGTACATTGCTTATTCTTAATAGTTTTTTTTTAAGAGTTACCACGGCTCATATAACATACTACGCAATGTACTACAAAGTTACTATAATTTTGTTCTCACTATCCATATCAATAAGTCTGCTGATTAGACTTTTGGTGGTCCACTTTGATCTTTTTATAGATGTCGTGGCGGAAGCACACTAGTTTTAATCATGAACTTTTTCGTAGTATTCTCCAAGCTGGTGCGGCTCCTCCGGTTTTGGTTTTGGTACATATGGATTCTTGAGTGGATCTGCGTTTAATCTGAAAAAAAAAAACAATTATTGTAGTTAATTAAATATAACAATGTAGAAAGAATACCAATGATTGTGTGAGATATTAAACGTCCGTTAAAAAGACCACTGCTGAACATAGGCCGCCCCCATACTCTGCCTCTTATGGAGGATTTTGGAAACAAAGTTTTTGTAATTTTGAGTTTTTATCAGGAATATGCTGCTGCCCATCTCTTGTTTTAGTTTCCAGTTGCCTCTTACGACACACACGGGACGATATAGCGTTGTGGATAATTTTACACGGGTCTAGATATTAGTCGTAGTTGCTCAGGGATTAAGCGCTCGCTGTAAATTTCACAGTACGCGAGCAATCCAGGTTTGATCCCCGCCGACACCAATGAATTTTTAATTGCAATTTCAAGTGCTGATTTACCACATGCTCGGCGGTGAGGAAAACATCGTGAGAAAACTCGCATATCCGAGAAATAAGAAAAAAAATCAAAGCGACGGACATTTACTTGCCCTTAAAACCTCTCAGAAATGAGAGGAGGCTATTAAGTAGGTGAACTATGTTTTTGAATAACTAGAACTAGGTGGTAAGACATCTCTACCTCGGAGTCCATCTGGGTAATTACACCCAAATACCTAATTCTGCCGCCAAAAAGCAGTACCTGCACTGCTGTGTTTCGGACTGAAGGGTGTAGAGAACCACTATAATTACAAGTTGTGAGGCATTCCATTGTATTCCTCAAAGGTGACAACACAGCTGTAGCTTTATTTGTTTGAAGTTGTCTGCAGGTATTCATGGACAGCAGTAGCCATATACCATCTAGTGTACTGTAAGTTTCATTTGTCATTTCAGCTTTATAAAAAAAACTGATAATACTTACTTATAGTGTTCAATAGCCTGTGAGCAATCTACGTTATACCACCAGTCACAAGCAAATTTAGCTTGATTAAAGAGCGTGCCATTAGTGCATAGGAAAGATGCCCCTTGATGTCCCTCGCGACCATCGTGACAAACGTGGTAGGCCTGAAAATTTACAGAAAATCAAACAAAATAAGTTTTGCGATCATAATTATCAGAGGTTTAATATTTATATGTCACAGCTTTTAGAAACGTGACCTCTATTTGATATAATTGAATGAGCATAAATTTAAATGCGTAAAATAATAGGAAAACACCTTAACAAACACAACGTGCATAAGCTTGAGTTTGTTCCGCCTCGAAAATGAATAAATTCCTTGTGATTTTATAAGTTCAATATCTGTTGTGGCTTTGGAACAGTACCGATATAATATCATTTTCCTAAGTATTTCCTATCCTCCCGCCTCCCCTATATACGCACTACTCAAGAATGGTGCGCCACCTATCATCAAGAAAAATAAGAAGCAAGATGGCCACGTACGCATAAACCGTTGTTCGTTACCGCTCGTTTAAAAATACTCAATAAATAAAGTTGTAAGACTATCGTGCAATTGCTCGTGTCCATATACCTACATTCGAAGTCTGTGTATACACTAGAATTTCAGCATAAATATTTAAACCCGCCAGTCAAGCGTGGCAACCATGGCGAATAATTCCCCTATGAAGCAATCTATGTGGAGATCTATGTTCAGCAGCGGGCTTTTAATAGGCTGTAACGGTAACGGTGGTGACAATGGCATTTCAGTTCTATTATTATCCTGCATTACAAGAACTAAATTTACTAGAAGAAAATTTTAAATTTTTTAGGTCTAATTAACATCTAAAAAACCACGGAGGTTTGACTTGATGCTAAATAATAAGTTTAAGTCAGCATATACATACATATACATACGTGGTAGTGTCACGCTGCAGCTATATTATGGTTGCGGCACGAATGGTTTGGCTCGACCGGGGTAGGACCACGCTCTCATAGAATACCAGCGTAAAATAGCAGCTTAATGCTGCTGTGTTTCGTATGGTGAGTGTAGAAAACCGGATACCCTTTTTACTGGAAACGAAGCATCCCATCCTAGTCCTCAGGGTGACAATGCATCTGTATTTTGATTCTTAATTGAGGATAAATGTAGATGTCTATGGGTCACAACATCCACTTACCATCAGGTGGACTGTGTTTTTGTTTGTCACCATTATTCTATAAAAAAAACTTTGCAGGATATATTATAATATACACTCAGACGTAAAGATACGCACATGTAGGTACTCAAACGTAGATACTTAAACGTCGTACCTGCACATCCATTCCATCCATCAATTACAGCCTATAAAAGTCTACAGCTGAACATGGATCTCTCCCACAGATTGCCTCAAAAGGGGGATTTTGCTATATTTGACACGCCTGACAGGCGGGTTAGCAAGCAGCTTTTTATTATTTTAGTTGTTATCAGGAAGATGCTGCTGCCCATTTCTTGTTTCAATTTCCCTCTGTCGCCTCTTACGACACCCACGGGACGATATGGGGTAGTGGATATTCTTACACCGTCACTACACGGTTACCTGTACCTGTCCATCCCTCGTGTAATGTCTCGTGTATAGATGGAGACTAACTAAATACAACCAGATCCGTAAGCAAAAATTTAGACTTTTGCATGAATGTTGCTGGCCCTGTGGTGTTGGCGTAAGGGAATCCATCACTCCTTTTTTATTTAAAAAACGTTACCCCTACACTAGGGTTTTCTCCTGTATCGTGAAGGCAGTTTATAAACATAAATTGCACAAGAACAAACATCCAGACCTGGAAAAATTATTTGTAGGCCATACAATTACTTGTTACGTGCCGGATTCGAACCCGTGGCCCCCAGCGCTGCAACTCATTGCTAAGCCACTGCGCCATGTGACTCTTTTTGACGCGTGGGTGTCGTTAGTGGTGACTATGGATAATGTCAGAGAAATCTCATGGCAATCACCATCTAGTGTAAGTAAGCCAGATGTAAAATAGCTAGACCGGCGACGGTACGTCGAAGACGTTTAACAGTGGTAGAGCCACGCGGCAGCTTTTGCTGTCGCATGGATGGGCCGGCTCAAACTGGGGTGGTACCACGACCTCACAGAATACCAGCGTGAAGTAGAGGTTTACTTCTGCATTTCGCCTGGTGAGAGCAGGTGGCCGGAGGCCAAATCCCCCCCCCCCCCAATCAACATAGTAGTGTAATTAAACAGAAGACTACCCAAGGAGGGTACCAGCATCCCTGGAGAATCCCTCGCTGGGCATCCACGCCCATGCTACCCTACTTTTTTTGAGCGTGGGTGCTCAGGCTGCCTCGCGTATTCTAGGGGGGGCAAAATTCCGCTCAAGACGAAACCTGCTCGGAGCAAGCGGAGCAAAAAGTCAAAGGTAACCCCTGCTACGCTTTCCGTGGATTTTTGCAATATCAGGGGACTTCATTCAAACCTTAACGCCGTCCACTACCATCTGGAGAAGGCAAAGCCGGCCGGTATTTCTAACCGAGACACAGGTGTCCTCTCTGGCTGATACTTCGTATCTCTCCTGCCCGGGGTACAAATTGGAACACTCCTTTGTGCCCCGGGCTGGAGTTTACGTGTACGTCAGAGAGGACATCTGTTTTCGACGCCTCGGCAGTCTTGAAGGTACGGACCTGTCCATCCTATGGCTGCGCGTAGACAGCGACGACCATCCCCACGTCTACGGGTGCTTCTATATGTCCCATAGCGGTAATGCCGACACAGACCGACTCATCGACCACGTCCAAATGGCTGCAGACTCCGTGCTACAACAGGTCCCTTCCGCAGAGATCGTGATGCTCGGTGATTTTAACAACCACCACGCTGAATGGCTTGGTTCCCGTTTAACCGATCATGCGGGTAGATCTGTTTATGACTTTGCCTTGGCATATGGTCTGACACAACTGGTTACTTTGCCTACGCGGATCCCAGATGTGGAAGAACATGTACCTTCCCTGTTGGATCTTCTGCTGACCTCTCATCCGGACGGATATCAGGTCTCCGTCGATGCCCCTCTTGGCTCTTCTGACCATTGTCTGATCCGGAGTACGGTGCCACTCACGCTCCCATCGCAGTTGCGATCTGCAGCTCGCCGCCGTGTTTGGCACTATAGGTCAGCCGATTGGGATGGGATGCGGTCTTTTTCTGCATCCTACCCTTGGGGTTGGGTTTGCTTCTCGCCAGATGATCCCAACGTTGTTGCTGATTCTGTCGCTGATGTGGTACTTCAAGGAATGGAATTATTTACTCCATCATCTGTGGTGCCTATCGGAGGCAGAACTCAGCCATGGTTTGGTCGCTCCTGTAAAATTGCATCACGCTATAAGCAGGAGTGCTACCGGGCCTGGGCTGATGCATGAACGTCCCGGGATGTAAACACCAGCGCTCTTAAAAAGAAGTATAATTCCGCCTCCAGGTCCTTCAAAAGTGTCATTGCCAAGGCAAAGTCAGAGCACATCGGTAGAATTGGCGAGAAACTAGTTCGCCTCCCTTCGGGAACACGTGCATTCTGGTCTCTCGCCAAGGCTGTCCAAGGGAACTTCTGTCAGCCATCTCTGCCATCTCTGCACTGGGTGGACGACTCACTGGCCCATGACGCAAAGGAGAAAGCCGATCTGCTAGGCTCTCTTTTTGCTTCCAACTCGACTCTTGATGATGGGGGGAACACACCGCCTAACATCCCGCGGTGTGAGTGCTCCATGCAGGAAGTGCTGTTTACACAGCGCTCGGTGCGTAAAGCACTTCTCTCCCTGGACGTCAACAAGTCGAGTGGGCCTGATGGAGTCCCACCTATTGTGCTGAAGACGTGTGCTCCGGAGTTGGTACCGGTTTTGACGCGTCTTTTCCGGTAGTCCTACTCCGTAGGCATAGTCCCGAACTAATGGAAGACAGCTTTGGTGCACCCGATCCCTAAAAAAGGCGACCGCTCAGAACCGTCCAACTAAAGGCCTATCGCTATCACCACCTTGTTCTCCAAAGTAATGGAAACTGTTATCAACTGTCAGCTTTTGCGGTACCTTGAGGATCACCAGCTGATTAGTGACCGCCAGTACGGTTTCCGTCGAGGTCGCTCAGCTGGTGATCTATTAGGTTACCTAACTCATAGATGGGCGGAGGCAGTGGAGTCCAAGGGAGAAGCGTTGGCCGTTAGTTTGGACGTAGCGAAGGCCTTCGATCGGGTTTGGCACAAAGCGCTTCTTTCGAAGCTCCCTTCCTATGGGCTTCCCGAGAAATTGTGCAATTGGATCACCAGTTTTCTTGCAGATCGGAGCATCAAGGTCGTAGTAGACGGTGCATGCTCCGATTACAAGCCCATTAACGCTGGTGTTCCACAAGGCTGCGTGCTATCACCAACGCTGTTTCTTCTGCATATCAATTATATGTTGCAAACCGGTAACATTCATTGCTATGCAGACGAGAGCACTGATGATGCTTTATGCACCGGTCGTGCCAATATTTCTCGGGAAAACGTCACTGAGTACCGGTACAAACTTGTGTCTGAAGTCGAGACTCTGTTGAACAAAGTCTCAGACTGGGGGCGACTAAATCTAGTCCAGTTCAATCCCCAGAAGACACAAGTTTGCGCGTTTACCGCTAAAAAGAACCCCTTTGTCGTATCTCCTCAGTTTCAAGGCACTCCCCTTGTTGCCTCAGCCAGTATCGGAATCCTCGGTGTCGACATATCGAGTGATGTGCAGTTTCGTGGTCACTTGGAAGAGAAGGCCAAATTGGCCTCTAAAATCTTGGCGTGCTCAGCAGAGCGGGACAGTATTTCATGCCGGCACACCGCTTGCAACTTTACAAGGCGCAGGTTCGGCCCCACATGGAATACTGTTCCCATCTCTGGGCAGGGGCTCTCCAGTGCCAGCTCCTTCCACTTGACCGCATCCAGCGCAGAGCGGCTCGAATCTTTGACGACCGAGTTCTTTCCGATCGGCTGGACTCCCTGGCACTGCGTAGAGATGTTGCATCTCTTTGCGTATTTTATCGCATGTACCACAGGGAGTGCTCTGAGGAATTTTTCGGACTTATTCCAGCCGCTCAATTTCACCATCGCACATCGTGTCAGAACTCGAGATACCATCCATACCATCTGGATGATTGGCGGTCCACCACTGTGCGATTTAGAAGAAGTTTTCTTCCTCGCACAACTTCCTTGTGGAATCGATTACCACCAGCGATTTTTCCGGACCGATATGACTTAGGGACCTTCAAGAAAAGAGCCTACTCCTTCCTAAAAGGGCGGCAACGCATCTGCAATTCCCCTGGTGTTGCAGTTGTTCATGGGCGGCGGTAGTCATTTACCATCAGGTGAGCCGCATGCTCGTTTGGCCCCTCTCCTATAAAAAAAAGACGCGAAACATCTGTTACTGCGTACTATGTGTACTATTGCAATTCCTGTACTTCAACAGAAGAGGCTCATGTCCAGCAGTGGACTCTTAATGTGCTGATAAAGGAGAAGTAGCTTCTGTCTTGAATTCAACACTGGGCCAATCGGTGGATTTTTAATCAAATAATAAAGGTCTCCACTGTGCAATTATGTAATCCTGGTGGGAATCGTGGTTGGTTTCGTTTTGAGGTTCAACGTTTGGTTTTGCTGTATAGTATATAGTGATTAAAAATCCTTGTCTTTTCTATACATTTTAGGTTGCAAAATATGATCATAATAAAAAAACCGTTACGAAGTGCATTGATTATGGTATTGATGATATTTGCGTTTGTAATTTATTTGATGCTATTTTGTATTTTATCCATAGGCAAAACTTCTAAAATTTCTCATATAGAAATCAAAACTTTTCAAATAACTTATTATTTTGCGATAATTAAATGTATTGTCTGTAAGCAACGTAAAAGGAAATTTACTTCGCGAGATGTTTGGTTTGATAATTAACAAATTGTATTTAAATAAAGCCCTCCAAGTTGTAATTTAGGATTATCAACCTGTAATAAACTGTAGGTAAGTCACGCCTAAGGTAGAATGCCTTTAACTTATTCAATTTGAAGTTACTCCTGGGCCGTAGAATTTAAGCGGTTTGCAAATTTTCCATTTCAGTAATTATTCTAAACAGCGAATTAATTTACTTTCAATTATTTTTATATGTTAAATATATCAATTTCTTTGAATCTTGAATGAACAAACAGGACAACTATTGTGCGTAGTATATTACGATAACCATACATTATATAATTAAAAATTAAAAAAATTGTACAACCGAGTTCAATATAAATTATTAAGAATAACTCAAAAACGATTAGTCAAATCTTGATCAAATTTATATGGGACCACACGAGAAGCACCAGCTTTTAAATAAAAAAAAAGAATCATCGAAATCGGTTCACGCAGAAAAAGTTATGAGGTAACACACATAAAAAAAGAATTAAATAAAGAACATACAGTCGATTTGAGTACCTACTTCTTTTTGAAGTTGGTAGAAAAAGATGAGATGTTTTTAATTTAGCTTTTTTGATCGTCGATGCAAAAAGAAGGGTGCAATCATTTTGAAGCCTTTGTTCTGACTACGCGTATGTGGCTTTGTAGATCCTAAGCAGATGTAACGACTTGAATGCGGTTTTTGTTTTTTTTTTTTTATAGAGAAGGCAAACGAGCATGCGGTTCACCTGATGTTATGACTACCGCCGCCCATGAACAACTGCAACACCAGGTGAATTGCAGATTCGTTGCCGGCCTTTTAAAAAGGAGTAGGCTCTTTTCTTGAAGGTCCCTAAGTCGTATCGGTCCGGAAAAATCGCTGGTGGTAATCGATTCCACAAGGAAGTTGTGCGAGGAAGAAAACATCTTCTAAATTGCACAGTGGTGGACCGCCAATCATCCAGATGGTATGGATGGTATCGCGAGTTTTGTCGCGATGTGCGATGGTGAAATTGAGCGGCTGGAATTAGTCCGAACAATTCCTCAGAGCACTCCCCGTGGTACATGCGATAAAATACGCAAAGAGATGCAACATCTCTACGCAGTGTTAGTGAGTCAAGCCGATCGGAAAGAACTCGGTCGTCGACGATTCGATCCGCTCTGCGCTGAATGCGGTCAAGTGGAAGGAGCTGACACTGGGAGCCCCTGCCCAGAGATGGAACAGTATTCCATGTGAGGCCGAACCTGCGCCTGTAAAGTTGCAGGCGGTGTGCCGGCATGAAATACTGCCCGCTCTACTGAGCACGCCAAGCTTTTAGAGGCTAATTTGGCCTTCTTCCAAGTGACCACGAAACTGCACGTCACTCGATATGTCAACGCCGAGGATTCCGATACTGGCTGAGGCAACAAGGGAGTGCCTTGAAACTGAGGAGATACGACAAAGGGGTTCCTTTTAGCGGTAAACGCGCAAACTGTGTCTTCTGGGGATTGAACTGGACTAGATTTAGTCGTTCTCAATCCGAAACTTTGTTCAACAAAGTCTCGACTTCAGACACAAGTTTGTTCCGGTACTGGCGACGTTTTCCTGAGAAATACTGGCATGGCCGGTGTATAGAGCATCACCAGTGTTGTCATCCGCATAGCAATGAATGTTACCGCTTGCAACATATCATTGATATGCAGAAGAAACAGCGTTGGTGATAGCACGCAGCCCTGTGGAACACCAGCGTTAATAGTCTTGTAATCGAGCACGCACCGTCTACTACGACCTGATGTCTGATCAACCAGAAAACTGGTGATCCAATTGCACAATTTCGGAAGCCCATAGGAAGGAAGCTTGAAAGAAGCGCTTTGTGCCAGACCCGATCGAAGGCCTTCGCTATGTCCAAACTAACGGCCAATGCCTCCCTTGACCCAATCGCCTGTGCCCATCTATGTGTTATAAAGAAGATCACCAGCTGAGTCACTCCGAAGAAACCGTACTGGCAGTCACTAATCAGCTGGTGCTCCTTAAGGTACCACATGAGCTGGCAGTTAATAATGGATTCCATTATTTTGGAGAACAAGGAGGTGATGGCGATAAGTGTATAGCGATAAGCATACTTTGATGGATCGGAGCGGTTACCTTTTATAGAGATCGGGTGCACGAAAGTTGTCTTCCATGAATTCGGGACTACGCCTAGATTGTGGGAGTACCGGAAAAGAAGCGTTAGAACCGGTGCCAGTTCTGGAGCACACGTCCTCAGCACAATTGTGGGGATTCCATCAGGCCCACTCGACTTGTGGATGTTCAGGAGAGGAGTGCTTGCGTACTGAGCACTGTGTGAATCGCACATCAGGCATAGAGCACCACACTGCAGGATGGTCGGCGGTGTTCTGTCATCAAGAGTCGAGTTGACGCAAAAAGGGAGCCAAAGGTCGGCTTTGCGTCGGGCCAGTGAGTCATCCTCCTGTGCAGAGATGGTAGTGATGGCTTACAGAAATTCCTTGGACAGCCTTGGCGAGAGACCAGAATGCACGGGTTCCTGAAGGAAGGCGAACTAGTTTCGCCGATTCTGCCTATGTACTCTGACTTTGCCTTGGCAATAACTCTTTGAAGGACCTGGAGGCAAAGTTATACTTTTAAGTATGCTGGTGTTTACATCCCGAGCTGCCGAAGCCTCAGCCCAGGCCTGATAACACTCTGCCACTGCGTAATGCAGTCTTACAGGAGCGACCAAACCAGGTTACGATCGTTAATCACCGATGGTACCACAGAAGATGGAATAACATTCCATTCCCTGTAGCACCACATCCGTCACAGATTCAGCAACAGCGCTGGGAGCATCCGGCGAAGCAAACCCGCCCCCATGGGTAGGATGCAAAGAAAGACCGCATTCCATCCCAATCCGCCGACCTGTAATGCCAAACACGGCGGCAACCTGCAGAACGCAACCGCGAGGAGAGCATGAGTGGCACTCACACCGGATCAGACAATGATCCGAAGAGCCAAGAGGACATCGACGGAAACCTGATATCCGTCCGGATGAGAGGTCAGCAGAAGGTCCAACAGGGAAGGTGTAAGGAAGGTGTAACCAGTTGTGTCAGACCATGCCAAGGCAAAAGTCATAAACAGATCTCCCGCATGATCGGTTAAACGTGAACCGCCATTCAGCGTGGTGGGCGTTAAAACGCCAAGCATCACGATCTCACGGATGGATCTGTTGTAGCAAGAAATCTGTAGCCATTTGGACGTGGTCGATGAGTCGGTCTGTGTCGGCATTACCGCTATGGGACCCATACAGGCACCTGTAGACGCGGGATGGTCGTCGCTGTCTACGCGCAGCCATAGGATGGACAGGTCCGTACTTCAAGACTGCTGAGGCGTCGAGAACAGATATCCTCTCTGACGTATACGAACTCCAGCCCGAGGCACAAAGAAGTGTTCTAATTTGTACCCCGGTAGGGAGAGGTGAAGTATCAGCCGGAGAGGACACCTGCGTCTCGGTCAAAAGAGCAGAAGGCTTCGCCGTCTCTAGATGGTGGACGGCGTTAAGTTCGAGTGAAGTCCCTGATGTTGCAGAAGTCCACGGATAGCGTGGCAGGGCCGCCATGGTTTTTTTGCCTGTTTGCCCCTGCAGTGTTAGTATAGAGCGGATTTTGCCCCCAGAATACGTGGGGCAGCCTGAGCACCCACGCTCAGGAAGAGGGTAGCTTGACCGTGGATGCTCAGTGAGGATTCTCCATTACCAGGGTGCTGGTACTCCTGGGGTAGTTCTTTCTTTTAAATTCCGCTACCATGTTATGGGTGATTAGCCTCCGGCCACCTGCACTAACCAAGAAACGCAGAAGCAAAGCTCCTACTTTACGTTGGTATTCTGTGAGGTCGTGGTACCGCCCGGTTCGAGCCGGTTCATCCATGCTACAGCAGAAGCTGCAGCGTGGCTCTGTTTGAAGACGGTTGTTAATTTAATCGTGATGGTCCTTAAATATATTTCGTGATCTGTACAGTCGTTTCATAATGACCAGTTTACACATCTTGGTGTAGAGATCTAAGATATACGTTGTATAATATGTTTATTTCCACCCGTAGGTACGTACATACGTACCACGTATCAACCATGCACCGTACCATCGATCGGGTTTCTTTTTAATTTTGATGTATTGTCACATTTTGATTTAGAGTTATAGATGAACGAAGATGATGTCTGAGTGCTACTTTTGCATGGCATTGATATTTATCAATATTTTTTTCATTTACGGCATTAAATTATTCTATCAATACTACCTACTAATTAGAAGTAAATTTTTTACCTAGCAGTCGAATTCAAGATCAAGGGCATCACGAATTTATTGATAATCGCCACGCGTAAAGTAGGGTGCACATAAATCAGTTGAACTCCGAAATTTTTAATCGCTTTATTTATTTTTCAAAACTAAACGTTATATAAAACTTAATTTCAAAATAAAAAATTGAAATATAACTCTCAGCTTCTACTCCGTTCACCTATTATAGTCAATTTTTTCCAGGCGATAAATAACTCAGCCGGTATATACAATGAAACTCATTTGTATGGATGTCATTGCGGTGGCCACTGATTTTGGCCCAACCTGGCACCACATAATCAGCAGTAAATGCGTTTACGACCACTACACCAACGAGGCAGTCAAAAATACTGATTTAAACTTTAACTGATCACCTAGAATAGATGAACTCATATATATTTGGTAATTTTTAGACGCTACTAACACCTATTTAATAACCTAATGTGAGTCTATTTAACTTGACGTTAAATAGAGTTAGTCTATATACGTTCCACTTCTAGGCACAGGCTTCCCTGATTTCTAAGTATTCTAGGGCAAGCTCACATGTCTTCGAAATATTTATACCTGACATCCAGTTTCTACGTTCGCGTACATTCCAGGGTGTACTGGAACATGATTACAAGAAAAGCTTGTATCGGGTACTTGGTGGTAAATTGGGTAATCCACACCCGGTACTCCTGGCACGTTGCGGAGGTCCTGCGGCTCGTGTTCCCTCAGTGGCTTGCGATAGACAACTTGCTCATACTGTGCTGGATATGTATCATGATCCTGTAATTAGAAAATAGTTCAATATCATCAACATCATTACAGCCCTTCACAAGTCCAATGCTAAACATAGGCATCCCCCAAAGAATGCCACGGTCCTGAGCCACCTGCATTCATCAACTTCCTGCATATCTTACCAGGTCGTCACTCCATATAGTGGGGGGCCGCCCTAAACTTCGACGAAATTATTAGTATTATATAATTTTAAATACTGTAATAATTGAGTGTGAAGATGGGAAGATATCATGACCTAGGACGTGGCTGACGGGAATTTTTTTATAGACATGTTGCAAAACTTAGATGAAATTATTTTTTTACAAAAAGTAAAAGCCAAATTCGAAGAAATAAAAAGAAAAATTAATACATAGAAGTCGGTGCTAAGACATAACGTATACGATCAATTAAAGCCCTGACTTCAGAATATAAGATAATTTTTTTTTTAGATCTTTGAAGTAGGCTTTAATTTTTTATTAAAAGTAAATTTTTATCCTTTTTATTTGACTAAAGAATATAAAAATCTCAATATCGTCTAAATAGTTCCATTAAAAACTTCATCATCTACTTTAGTTTTTCTTGAAATGTATATAGGACCAAATCCGAAGTATAACGTATATAGCAAAAAATAATTATAAAAATTGGTTCACACTTAAGGACGATATCGCGTACCATAAATACGAGGTGGATTGAAAAGTACTACCTAACACAGATCCATTCAATTCTAAAATCAAATCACCCACATTACTTAGTTCAGTTCAGACTAGTTCATTGTGTGAAGTTCGAAACGTGTGCGATAATTAGTTGTGATTTTATAAATTTATTAACAGTAATCGGACATAATTTCCATGAATGGAGCAAATCGAGCAGCGTGCCGTCATTAAGTACTCCATAAGAAGGCTATCATCAAAAGCCATCCATGATGACATGGTCAGTACATTAGGCGATTGTGCTCTGTCATATTCATCCGTTAAAAATGGATAGCAGAATTTAAGCGTGGTAGAGAGAGGTGAAAGATGAACCCTGCTCTGAAGGCCTTCGACGTCAACTACTGACGAAAATATTAAAAAGTACTTGATTTAATAATGGGAGACCGCAGATTAAAATTAGAGAGATAGCTGAGATTATAGGCATCTCATGAACGAACTCAAAACATCATTGTCAACGAGTTGGTTTCCACAAGGTGTCTGCGAGGTGGGTTCCGCGACTGCTTTCAGTTGAACAAAAAGGACGCGATTGACTATTTCACGCGACTGTTTGGAGTTATTTGAAGCCGATGCAGATGATTTTTGAATCGTTTTGTTACTATGGACGAAACATGGGTTCATTACTGTACACCGGAAACAAAACAACAATCAAAACAGTGGAGAAGACCTGTTCACCACCCCCAAAAAGGCTAAGTCGATTTTGTCGGCAAATAAGGTGATGGCTTCAGTATTCTGGGACTGAAAGGTGTGATTATGATTGATTATCTTGAAAGGGGTCAGACTATAAACTCTGATTACTACTGCACCTACTACGTCGTTTACGAGAGGAAATAAAAGAAAACGTCGAGGAATGCTCAGAAGAAAAGTCCTGTTTCATCAAGATAACTCCCGTGTTCACACGTCAGTAAAGTCAATGGCTGAAATTCACAACTGTGGCTTTGAACTGTTACCGCATCCGCTGTATTCACCTGATCTGGCACCATCAGACTTTTTTCTGTTCCCTAACCTAAAAAAGCACTTGGGAGGTCAAAGATTTTCGACAAACGACGAGGTCAAAGCAGCTGTAGACGCATATTTTGACTCTAAGGAAGAATCATTTTTTTCAACGGTCTAAATGCTTGGAAGGAGGTAAAAGTGTATTGAACTTGATGGTGATTATGTAGAAAAATAAAAATATAACTGATTTAGTATGTGTTTTTTTTGGTTAGCTGAGTACTTTTCAATCCACCGTACATAAAATAAACATTCAGTCGATTTGTAAACTCCTCCTATTTTGAAGCTAAACTGTTCAAAAGTAAATAAATCGAGGTTAAGCCAATAAATAATAGCCATTCACTTAAAGCAAGTCAATAGATTAGGCAACGGGTCATTTATAGTATTTTCAGTTACTGTTTTAAGACGATTTAATGAATCATGTTAAATATATTAAATCCATTTAATGAATCACCGGAAATTGTGGTATTTAATGAATATTTATAGCATTTGAAAGCAAACGCAGAGCTTAAACTAAAATAAGATTTTGAGAACATGAACATATATAAACTTTCTTATCTTTTAGAAACATTACCTCCTGCGGTAGGATTTTTCTGTACTGTAGAACTATTTTATATACATACAGTGTATGTAAAGCATACCTTATTCTATGTAACAAGTGATAAAATAAAATTTTGTACAACTGACTTCAATATAAATTGTTAATGATTACCAAAAACTTCTAGTCAGACCTTCATTCAAATTTATATGGACCATGAGAAGCACTAGCTTTCAAATAAAAGGAATCATCAAAATCGGTCTACCTAGAAAATAGTTATGAGGTAACACACACATGGGAAAAAAACAGTCGATTATATCTTTTGAAGTCGGTTAAAATGTTAGATAAATTGCCCATGAACAAACATCGAGGCTCGGAATAATTATTTATAGGCCATCACAATTAATCCGTGGATTTGAGCTGTTATATTCGGAACTAGGTAGTTAGTATTAATCCTAATACGCTTAATTACACACATGAAATAACGCAAAGAAACTTAATTGTTCTTAGAACATTGTGGGTTATATTAGCTGAGATCAGTCTACAGCAGTCTCAGTCCAACAGCATCAACACAACGCTGTCGACAGTCAGGAATATACTGAACTTTTACATTTTATTATATTTTTTATATTTAATAACCATTGGCCTGTAGCACCGCAAACAAACCAATTGACTGTGATGGCAAAAATATCATAGCTGCTCTTAACTATGAAAGGTAAATAAAATACGCTAAAGAAAGTGGAGAGCAGTTACACAACATGCGGCTAACCTTGACATAATTCCACTTTCCTTTACAACAACAACGTAATGAACTCATTAACGGTAAACATACCATATGTAGGTACTTGCATTTATATTATAATATCAATATACTTCTTTGCGCAATTTAATGTTAAATTCATTCATTTATTACAGTTTATCAAAACTACTGAACAAAGGTCGCCCCCATAAATTGCCTCATTGGTCCCTCCAATTTGCTACAGTTGCCACGCTTGGCTGGCGGATTGGTTACACGCACCTGATGGTGAGAGGATGCTGTGGTCTGAAGACATAAACATTCCATTTTCGATTAAAAATAAAAATGCAGATGCGTTGTCACCCCTGCAGACTAAGATAGAATGACTGTCTGAAAGAATTATAAGGAATAAATGAAAATTAAAAAGTAAATAAGAATGCTTCGTTACCAGTAAAAAGGGTCAACGCTTCTCTACATTCATAATAAGAAACGCATTATGAAAGCATTATGCCGCTGTTTTATGCTGGTATTCTGTGAGAGCATGGTCCATCCTCGGACAAGCCTACCCATTTTTGCTTATAATTATTCTATATAGGATATAATATATATTGTATTCGTTTGTTTGTTATTCCTTAAACATACGAACTACATATATTAAGTTTAAGGTATTTTTGTTCAATAATATTTTAATTTGATGATTTTGATTTTTATTTAATTCCAAGAAACCGCCTACAATAATTATTTATGTGAATCCAATTATAAAGAAAAGGAATTTCTTTCATAAATGACTACACGATTTTAATATTGTTGCTTTAATGTCTTCAGTAGCTTTCTTGAATTTCAAAATATGCCTTTTAAGACCTTTTTTGAATAAAAATCAGAAATATTATATGTATCCTATTTTTAGTTTGTTAGTTCTTAGACAAAAGCCTCTTCCAAGGAGCATTGCAAGACTAAACTTCCGCTGCACGCATCCAGTTTCTCCAAGCCGTTTTGTCCTATCCCTCTCTATTTCCTCAATGTGTCTCACATTACCTATGTCTAAGGACGGTTTCCATTGCATAGCAGCACCTTTTATCCAAAGATTTATACAAACACGCATTGTTGTATCTTATTTTGGGTTTCTTATTAGTTTGCGATTGCTGAACTTTTTTTTATAGAATATGGGTGACAAACGAGCTTACATTCCACCTGATGGTGAGTGGCTGCTGAGGCCCTTAGACATCTACATCATCTCGGTTCTACTACACACCATACGAAACACAGCATTAAGATTATATTTTACGCTGGTATATACATGGAGAGCGTGGTCTTACCCTCGAGCCTGAGCCCACCCACTGCTACAACCATAATATTATAGCTGCAGAGTGGCTCTACCATGTAAATAATGGGCAGGCTAGACAAGTTTTAAATATGACATCTTGCATTATAGTTTAGCGAACTGGTGTTTGGTATTGACGTCAAATCAAACTAAAATCTATGAAAAGTTTTAACTTTGAATTTGATGCTCCTTGTTACCAATCGGAGTATTTCATTTCTACTTTAATCAAGGTGATAATTTCTTTATCTGCGACGGTTTTAATTGTTACAAGTGTGAATTAAAGTCACTTAATTCGTCACTAATATCATATATTTTCTTAATTGTACAAATATCACTAAATCTAAACAAGGTTACAGATATCCATAATAATAACAATGTACATAAGACATACAGAATAACAAAATAAGTATAACAATTCCTATCAATACTCACAACTTATCTTCCGTGTACGTATTCTCTACTCAACAGTTCTTGAAAACTCTGCCCACAAGCCGACGTCATCTGTATTTTAGAGGCTTGTAATTACTATTACAAACTACAGATGGCGCTGCTTGTTTGGTTTCGTTACAAGTTTACAATAAATTGGATTATTACGCGAGTTTTTACATTATAAAACATGATTTATATTTATTTTAATTATCTAAATAGTGTTACATCATAGTTATAAATATAAACTAAAATATATATAACTCAACTAAATCTAAAATATTAATGTACCCGCAGACTTATTGCAAGAAAATAATTAATTACCCACAATGTTAGTTTTAACAATACATATTATTAAAATACGCTAACAGATTCGGCCATCTGGCAGATTGTGTGTCCTCGCACAATTAAACCACAATTTTGAACACTCTAAGTGTTCCACAGGCTCCTTTCGCCCTGATTACAAATTATAACATAGTGCAGGCCCCTTGTCCTGAACACCATTAGAACATTTATAACTTTAGTGCAGGCCCTTGTCCTGAACACAATCTGAACATATAACTTTAGTGCAGGCCTCTTGTCCTGAACACAATCTGAACATTTATAATTAAGTGCAGGCCCTCTTGTCCTGAAACACAACAAAACACACAAAAAAAAAAATCAATTTGATGTCTAGAACGCACTTATAAAACAACTTAGCCCTTAAGATTTATGACGCAATTTCAGATTCAGATTCGGATTCACTTTTTCCGTCACTTAACATCGTATCATGTGGTCTCTGGAAATTTAGCCACGGTTTTATCTTATCAACAGCTACCACAGAAGAATAATGTTTATTATTTCTTCGCGTTAATGGGGTATCTTCGACTTGATAGCGATGATGGTCAAAACCTTAACGATTCTATAGGACCTTGAAACTTAGGTATAAGTTTTTACTATTACCGGTAGCTGAAATTTGTTCTCTATTCTTATAACATCGCCAACTTTATATTTAATGGGTTTACAACGAGATTTATCGTAGCGATTTTTGTGCTAATTGGCAAGAACTAATATGGAGCTTATTTCCCTTCGGATAATATCAACATTACGGCGAATACGCTCTAAATTATCAATAGTTTCAAGAGCTGTTATTATTTTATTATCGCTTGAACTTCTAAGATTAAAACCAAAGAGTGCTCAGATGGTGTGGTGTTAATACCTTTATTAAAAGTGTTATTCATACCCCATTGTACATCAAGAAGATGGAGTCCCATTTGTTATCTGCTGTGCCTATACACTTTGCCGTCAAAGAGTCAATTATAATTTTGTTATAACGTTCTACCTGTCCGTTGGATCTTGGAGTAGACACAGCATTAAGAATGTGCTTTATACCCTTTTCATGAACAAATGCTTAAAGGTATTACTGGTAAAAGCAGTCCCACGGTCGGAAATAATACGTCTTGGAGCACCGAATATACTAATATACTCATGAATAACTTTAATGGTTGTACTAGATTTGGTATTTTAACCGGTTTTAAGTATATATATCGAGTAAATGCATCTATCAGAACTAAAATATGCGTGAAACCTGTACTACTTCTTACGAACGGTCAACATGATCAACGTGAATTGTGTCAAGGAATTTATTTTTAATTGGATGTAAAACCCGGCTTTTTACCCCAGACGATTTAGAATATGTACACTCAAGGCAAGAGGTTACATATTTTTACAAAGTTATGCATTTGGAAACCAGTAGTGATTTAATCCGAGCGAGAGTTTTATCCAAACCAAAGTGACCAATGTCGTCATGATTTTGCTTTTCAATTTGCCATCTAACGCCCTAGGCACAACCCATACTTATCACCTCTGCAGTTTTCTAAATAACTTGCCATTTTCAATTTGTAATTGTTTTTAATATCAAACACGTTTAAATTAGGACTATTTAAAATACTAATTATTCGCTGTATGTCGGTATCAGAGTTTTGTACAGTAACAAGCCAGTCAATTTCCTTGACATGAAAAATACCCTTAAGCTTAAGATCTTCGTCAGGCAATGCTGGATTACGGCTAAGAGCATCCACATGCCATTGATGTTCCAGGTCTGTATTCACAGAAAAATCGAACTCTTGCATTTGAGTCCACCAACGAGCAACACGGCAGCATATCCGTTTTAAAATGTGGCTCGTAAAGAGTTACAGTCGGTAACAATTTTAAAACGAATACCTACCAAATATACGCGAAATTTTTGTAGAGAAGCTACTACAGCTAGTGTTTCTAGGTCGTAAGAGGAATAATTTTGCTCTTCTGGAGTAGTTTGTTTGCTGTAATAAGCGACAGGTCGTAGTCCATTTTATCGAATCTTTAAAGAGAATACCTGCAACACCCAGCTTACAGCGTCTGTTTGAAGTTCTGTTTCAGCCGATGGATTATAAAGAGTCAGAATAGGTTTCTTCACCAACGCCCCTTTCAAGTGTTGAAAGCATTCTGCTGTTCCTGTCCCCATTCCCAGGCCGCCTCCTTCTTTAATAATTTTGTCAATGGTTTTGATATTACCTGAAAACCTGTTGTTGAATCTTCGGAAAATCTAGCTAATCCTAAGAACTGCCTAACATTGTGTTGATTAGTTGGTACCGGAACTCTACTGCTTTAATTTTTCTTGCACCAGGACATATTCCTTCACTGGAAACTTCAAACCCTAAATAATCGACGGAAAGGCCAAAGAACACGCATTTAGAGATTTATGAAGCCCCGCATTACCTAGTAATTTAAGAACAGAATGTAGCTTTGTGATCCCTTGATCGATGGTCTGAGAGGAATAATGATGTCGTCAAGATATTCTAATGCTTCTCCATGGGTATTTCTAGAACTTGATGTATAATGCGTTGAAATGTAGCTGGTGTACTCGCCAGACCAAAAGGCATTCTATTAAACTCAAAATGGCTTCTGGTGTTATGAACGCAGTTTTATGTTTGTCCTATTCTTTAATTGGAATCTGATAGTATCCGGACGCTAAATCCCAAGTTAAAGAATTTATGACCTGACAATGCATCTAATTGGTCATCTATCAAAGGTAACGGGTAATTTTCTTTAATATTCTTTTATTTAAGGCATGATAATCAATACATAGACGATATTCATTGGTCTTTTCCTAACTAAAACTATTGGACTAGCGTAAGGTGAAGTGGACAGCCTAACAATGTCGTTTTGTAGCAATTGACCATTTCCTAACTATCTCTTTTTATTTTGTTGCCATCTATACGGTCTGTAAACAACAGGCTTGTCGTCGTCTAGGGAATGGTCATCTCGGCTATATGCAATTTCCTAATTCGAAAGTTCGAATGCGAAACACTTACGATATGTGTTAAGAGGAACTACCAAACGATCGACTTCAGATTGATTTAAACTATCACCAAGCTTTAGATCAGAAATTTGTATAGACTTCGGTGTAGGCACGTGTTAAGTGACGAAACTTGCATTACTCTATTTTCAACTTCCTCCAGAGCGATTCTACCACGCGTAATAAGTAAATGTTCTACTAAATTAATTGGTTCTGGACCTAACGAGTTAACTACTATCTTACCGCAGTACTCACTATCAAATTTATAGACCCCAGTTAACACGCTATATTCAAAACAAGGTTTTCGTCTCATACCTCCCTCAACATACAAGACCCGACAAACTTTGGCTTGGTATAAACTTCAATAAGCGAAATACCACAAACGTTAACGTCTCTATCACAAAATAATTCAACCTTATAGTTAATCGTTGCGTTATTACATAATTTTATATATTAAGGGCATCCCTAGTCTTCTGAATAATTACATGCGTTTGCTTGGTAAATGTCTGGCCTATCATAAGCGAAACAGTGATAACGTCATCGGGGACAATCAGCAGCTCAACATTGGCCTCAACATCATCTACTATGATTTTAACAGTAACCTTACCCAAGGATCTTACAATGGCGTTACCAAAACCTCTGAGGGAGGGTAGGTTATCAGTTTGAACGTCTTTTATTCCTAGTTTCGATAATTCTGATTGCTTGAGCATAGAGCACTCGCTACCAAGATCAACAAACCATTCAATTGGTATGGAATTCACGATGGCAGTTTTGTGATATTTATTACTATTATGGTTATTGATCACAAAATTGATGGCCTTTTGAGATGGTAATAGCTTGGAATAACAGTTTTCTGTCAGATGACCTACTTTAGAACATCGACTACAGGGTTTAATCGGTTCTGGGGCATTTATTTATAATATGGCCTTCCTGTTACAATTATAGCATCGGGCCGTATTACCAGTGGTGCGTGATCTAAAACTCTGGACCTAACCATCGATCGTCGTGTTGCTTAATGTTTCTAGAATTTCAAATAGGTCAAAAGTTTATCCAAATCTTCATACTGTACTGCTTCGCTCCTAACCTGACTGATCGATCATCTATGCCGTGCAATACGCAATGTACCGCTTTTTCCCGTTATACTGCATCGATTAATTAACGCAATCTTATCGTAAAAGTATTCCTCTAATGAGTCCCCAAACCTAGTACGTCTAGCTAACATATCACTAAGCATTTGACCATAGTTTTCCCCAGATGGAAATGTGACAATAATTTAGATTGCCACTCGACCAGGAAAAGAGTACAGATGGCAATCCTTCGTACCACCTTTGTGCCACGCCTTTTAACTTGGGAGAGCAAAAGTGTTTGTTGCTCGCCCAACCATACGGTTTGCACCTCGTTAACCTTATGTAACCACATAGTAATTGTTTGCTCCTTTCTAGCTGGGTCATATTCTGGTATGGTATTATTAAGTGAACTTATCCTATCTGAATCTGAAGGCGTTAAAGATTTCAATGCGTGCATTAAAAGCTTAAGACTGTTGTCAGAATTAGACATTGCGGGTCATGAACACTGAAGTTACCTTGCATTCCAGTTCTGGTGCAGCTACTGAGAGACTCGCGCGTCGAGGGCTTTCAGGAGAACGGCTAAAGTGACCACCCATTAGATCACGAGACGTGCTGCGCGGAGTACCAACTCTTTGATGTCGGATGGATGAGCGATTACCACGCCTGTGATGATCGCTGGGCTGACGGCTGAGGTGACGGTGTCGCGACTGGCGGTAGGATGGCAGTCGCGAATTGATAGATTGAGTAAGGTCTGGTGCAAGGCCACGTCTGTATAAGGCCACAACTGCGGCCGCGCTTCGGCTTCGGTCGTGACCACCTTGGTCATATACCAAAGATTCAGGTGTCCTTGAACGTGTTCGACTGGCGATCTCGACGGTTGCGAACACGCTTTCGCAATGAAGGTCGACCTTGTACGTGCTTTAGATCTTAGTTTCGTTGTAATATAGAGAGTTTAACCTTCCTTACTATCCATCTCAGACTGAAACAGTAATAACCCACGAGAGATGTTGATCTGCTTTTATTCGAGACGGATAAACTATTATGTACTTGGGCAATACTCAAGTAGCTTACCCATATCGAGTAATTGAACGTCAGAAAAGAAAATATAATGTATTTTAATGAATATATAGAAATAAAGACATAAAGAGAACATAAGTACAAAAACAATGCATAAAATACAAAAAAAAATGATTCCAATATAACAGCATTTATTTATTTATATGTGAAGAGAGAACCCTGCACACTCTTTAGTCATATTTTGCGCTTGTGAGATTCATCATAGATAAAATTAATACCAAGAAGAAATGTATTAATATACATTAACGTATAAGTATTAATATAAGAAAAGAAAAATTATGCATTTGAAAACGAAACACTGCTTTGTTGAGTACAGACTTGATTTACGGTCAAACTTCGACACTAGTGTTTATAAGCATTAATGCATATATATTTATTTTATTTATTTTATTTTTATTTTTATTTAAACTTTTATGCACAAAAGAAAAATCGTACATATGGCGGACTTAATGCCTTAAGGCATTCTCTATATTATAATTATTATTCTCATATTCATTATACGTAAAAATACGAACATAATACACGCATGCCTAGATCTAGTTACAAACACCTGGTAGTCTCTCAACAAAACTACACCAACAACAAGGACAAATTAATAATTAAATATTAGTTATATTCTAAATATAAAAAGATCAAAGTTAATAAGTTAATGAGTACCTACCGTAAATTTCTGAATTTAACGGATGATAATATTTTAGCTTACCTTTCAGTTAATAGGAATACTAATAACGCTGGTAAGCAAAATATCTGAGGTTCAGGTAGTATAATTTTTATTCACAGAAAGGAGAAAGGAAAATGTTAATTTTGACCGTAATTTGAAAGTTCATATCCCACTTCTGATTTGTGAATTAAAATCACTTAATTCGTCACTAATATCATATATTTTCTTAATTGTACAAATATCACTAAATCTAAACAAGGTCATAGATATCCATAATAATAATAATGTACATAAGACATACAGAATAATAAAACAAGAATAACAATCTATCAATACTCACAATTTATCTTCCGTGTACGTATTCTCACTCAACAGTTCTTGAAAACTCGCCCACAAGCCGACGTCATCTGTATTTTTTTAGAGGCTTGTATCTACCATTGCCAAACTACAGATGGCGCTGCTTGTTTGGTTTCCGTTACAAGTTTACAATAAAATTGGATATTATTACGCGAGTTTTTACATTATAAAACATGATTTATATTTATTTTAATTATCTTAAACAGTGTTACATCATATAGTTATAAATATAAACGAAAATATATAACTCAACTAAATCTAAAATAAATGTACCTGCAGACTTATTGCAAGAAAATAATTAATTACCCACAATGTTAGTTTTAACAATACATATTATTAAATACGCTATAAGTCTTTCATAAAAGTTTCAACTAATTTCAACAAACTATTAAGACACAATGACCACTAGAAGATGTTCCATGTTGGTCTGGTATTCAGAGTCCCATGTTTATGGGAATTATAACAAAATAAAATACCAACAGCTATATATATCGTAAAAGGCGACTAATGGGTTATTGATTTTGTGATAGCGATGTTAGCCATATAATAATTCTCGTTATACTAATGGTCAAGTACAACTGTTAATCTTGAGGTCCCGGTTCAAAACTCGGCCGAGCTTCATACGTTATTGGGTTTTTCATAAAAATATTCTCAATAACAGCCTGGATTCAGGAAGTTCTGCGTCTTGGAAAGCACGCAAATTTTCCGATCGTATCGGATTGCTGTTAATATAGAGATGGCTGCCGTGACCGAATTTCGGTCCGAGAACATTATTATTTCTTTCACAATTTTCCATTTACCGATATTTTTGACTAAACGTGCCTAAGTAGTTCGCTGCTCTGACCTCGAGCTAACATAGTCCTCACTAGTTTTAAATATAATTTATTAGATAAAATGTTTCTTTCAATCAAGAACCATATCCTAGATTTACTAGATATTTAAAGGCTGGCATGATAGGCCTTTTAAGTGCTGAACTGAGAGGGGCAATGATTGCCTTGCCATGGACGCCCGGCGCTTGCGCAGTCGCTCGAAAGCTCTGTGTGTGGGTAATGAGAGGCAGGAGTTTTAATCGTCATATCTGACAAGAGAATGTACACTCAAGCTAATGTTTTGGTATGTTGGAAACACCATATTGGCGTAAAATAATCCACTACCCGTATCACCATTTTTGTAAGAAGCAAAGAGAGAATGAAGATCATATATACAATACGCTCTAGTTTTTAACTAAAACGACTACCTGAGTTAACTATTGACTAGGTAAATTCCATCAATCAAAGTAAGAGATCACTCGACGAATTCAACTTGGTAGGGCGCTGATTGGAAAATTACGACACTCATCCAGAATTTCTCAAAATCTTAAAAAATGGTGTAGAAGCTAAGCTTGTGTGCTGAAATCAAACATGGTCTTTACTACTGGCCATATAATGAAGTTTAAAGTGGCTCATCCAGTTATAGAAAAGCTCATATATTTTTTTAGTTCACGAATCACGAAAGGCTAGCTTTGGATGTATGGACAATATATACCAGCCAGGCAAAATCATTATCCATTCTTGGGTTCCACAGTAATAACTTCTATTTTATTTTTATATGATAGTTAGAAAAAGAGAATTATAGGATATGTCTTAAAATGTAGATTGTTTAATAATTGAGATCGATTGCTCTGCTTTTTGCTATTGACGAACTTGATCTGTTAATGAAATAAATGTTTTACATTTTAAACGATTACGATCTGTTTTAATACAGAAAGTGCATGAAAATACCTTTTATAAAATAAAATACACGTTCAAAAATTTATTCGACGACTTAACGATATTTCGTTAGAAGACTTCTAAGCAACTTAAATTAATAGTTTTTACCTATGAAATTGCCGTTTTCTTGAACTGGTGTACAGTTTTGTTAGAAACATAAAAGCTATGGTTTGGCTTGGAATTGTAAATTAAAATAAATTTTGTATTTAAGATATGTTATTATTTATTCTTTATAGCTCGAAAAACCGATAACCGATGGGGAAGAAAGGTTCTCGAGTAGCAGACTCGTACTGATAGGTGAAGTGTGGGGCGACCACCCACTATGTGGAGTGACGACCTGGTAAGACATGCAGGAAGTCGGTGGATGTAGGTGGCTCAGGACTGTGCTTTGTGGCATTCATTGGGGGAGGCCTATGTTCAGCAGTGGACTTGTGAAGAGATGTATTGATGATAATGATGATGATGATCCTTTTTTCAATATGAGTCACTCATTTGCTTGTTTTTTGTGCTTGTTTTTTTTCTACGACATCGCTATTTTCATAGCCTCCTTTAATAATGAAAATTCATGTCATTTTTGAATACGAGTTTCAATGCAAAAACAACTAGTCTTAACGGCATGCAATATCAATGAATCTAGCACTACTAACAAACGAATTGTGCTTCATTGAATCAATCGCATTCAATCGGAGAGTTATGAACTCACAAATAAGCCCCGGGGCTGCCTAGTCAAAACGGTTGATAATGATGAACTGAACTCTTAAAATATTATTTTAATAAAAAGTTTAGTATTCAGAAAATTTATGACTCGTGTCATTACACATAAAAACTACAACGCTTAAGTTCTTAAAAAAAATTATATGAGCCAGTGCCGAAGTTTTTACATAATTGGCGTTTAGGTCAAAGATATTGCACAAAAGGAGAGCTGTTTGCGACCTAAAATATCTAGTAGCAATAACTCGCTCCCTCATAAGGGAACACTAACTTTTGCAATTTTCCTTCCTTTCGAGTTTCCCTTGAGCCCTTCAAAGACGAATTACTGTTGGTTAAATTTACTTTAATTTTCGTCGGCTAGAGTAGGTCTGCCTTTTAGTTTCATTTCTTTGATCAACGCCCATAAAAGGAAATTGTTTGAAACCCGTCGTCGGTGCCAAATTGGTATTCTGTAGTAATCTCGCAAATTCGCACCTTTGACGGGATGTTTCTTTTTTCATCGAGGTTATTTTTTCTCGTCTTCATTCAGTGCGTCGTTTGATCTCGCGGCGGGAGTTCTTACTCCGTCCTCGTTGCTATCCTTATAGCGACTACATCACGTTTTTAAAAGAAGCAAATTGATAAAATATTAAGTGTAAGGTTTCATTAGGTTGTGATTAAAAAAAGTGTGACTAGTAGAAAAAAAAATCAGTTAATAGTAGAAGGCAATTTTTTCAATTTTCATAATACGGGGGAAACGTTTGATAACTAATGATAAAACAAATTTCCTCGAAATATGAGTCTATATTTAAAATAAAAAAAATAGAGGACATTATAGGCCAACACAAACTGAAGTTGCTCCGAAGGATATGCAATGAATTTAAAATAAAATCTTTTTGACAGTGTCCCTTAAAGAATTGAACTATATTTATCACCTTTAAGAATAACTAATTTTGAAATCATTTACAAAAATACCTGAAAAAGTAAATATTTCTTGAATAAAACTACATTTGCACATTTTTCCATCCACGACAACCTATTAGTCCACTGCTGAACATAGGCTTCATAGATTGCCTCATAGGGGAAATTTGTTATGGTTGCCATTACCAGCAGGCGGGTTTATTATTTTCTTCAGTTGTTATCAGGAAGGTACTGCTGTTCATCTCCTGTTTCAATTTTCCTCTGTCGCCTCATACAACATCCACGGGACGATATGTAGTAGTGAATATTCTCAAGATTAATTCTAACTTATTTTATTTTGTTTTGTTTTAGCTTATTTATTCTATTTTTATTTTGGTCCAATGGAAATCATAATAAATAGTTAATGTTAAGTTTATAAACGACAAAGTTCTTTATAGCATTACATAATTAAGATGAATGCTTACTTGTAAATAAGCGGCATCGGACACTAGGACCACAAAGCAATACGCTCTTGTTAGTGTCAAAACCGCTTTGTCCATTTCACACATCTTCATTGTAGTCTTTTTCTATGGCTTGAATGTAACACTATTAACTGCGCTCGTCGCCAAATAATACTGTAGAGCAAGCAGAAATGGCCCCCACTAATATGAGTTACTTACATATCTTGGTGGTAGGGTAAGCTAAATGAAGTGGTAAAATACATAAGTTAATAAGAACACGTTTGAATGCTACATTGCGTTAGTATTATTTATATCGTAGTTATGATTGACTATAGCCTTCCTCATATGACTAAAATCTTTAAAACTAAAATCTAATCCATACGTCCAATATATTTAATAATGTACTTACTATTTACTACAGATTTTAATTGAAATTAAACTTAAGATTATTCTAATAGCACATTAAATAAGACATTGCACGGCATCTTGCTAATCAAGAGATAAGAATGTTGTGATCGAAAATTCGGAAAATTAATCGAAAATTGTGGAACCAAAACTCTATCGGCGGGCAATATTATCAGTGCGAGGTTATTAACTCTGATTTTACCAACTCATCTACTTTTCGCGGTAAATATAGGCAAATATTTCAAAAATTTGGCGTGTTATAAGGGACTATGTTATGAAGAATTATAAATTTGAAAAGCATGTTGTTCAACAACAGCATCATTGTTATCATCATCAAAGATAAAAAATTACTGCTTGTATTTTTGTGATCAGATGTGGCTTTCTCTAAAGGAGGCCTGGCATTATTCAGCATGCTGTAGATTGCCTGCCATTTTCATTGCAATTCCAAATATTTTGCACGTTTTTCTTGCAATTTTGCATAACCTTCTGCTCAGAAACAGAATCTATAGTTATTTTTTAACTAGGAGTTCGTTTGGGTAAGTTACAGTCCATAATACATCCCACAGCTGAGCATGCAGCTCTCCTCAAAGTTATATGGAGAAATCAGTTAACCGAGCTTCATTGCGTTTTGCAGTCTTCTCATGTCCTCGAAATATTGTATCCCTCAAATGTACATGTTGACCACTATTTTATCATATTCTGCAGTTCTACGCCAGTAATTGAGAGCGTGGTTCTACCGCGATCGAGGTGAACCATTCGTGCTAGTTCTGCATTGCCAAATACGCCACAGTGTGCCTCTATCACAAACAAAATTAATCATGAGAGCTCATTTGTAACATAATAAAATTCTACAACAGGAAAGAAGAATAGTATTTTGAAAACAGGATGTTCAACAAAAAGCATCAAAACTTCACAAAGGCCTTTTCTTAATCTTTCTTGCCTTCGGCTGCCGTGGTTATTTAAGCTGGATGATGTACTGATTGTCATTGTAAGGATACAAATGATGTATAAGACCATAAAATACCTTACAGATCTTATCAAAACTTGATTATGTATATTTGTATTACAGTAAAATTATTGTTAAAAAAACTGTATTTGTGAAAATAAAAACCTTTATATCGTAAATTCCGGACTTTTTAAACCAATTCCTTAACCATTTCATTATTTTAATTGTATTATAATTTCCATATGCTTTTATATGTGCACCCATGGCCGAAGTGTCTGTGAACGGTGGGCATTCCTTGACAGGAATATTCCAAAATATAAAGAAGTTTTTCGAATCTATTAATGCCTCTATTGATGTAATTTGTAAATTTCTAAATTTAATCAACCACTTTATAAAGGTCCACTTTGTATTTTCTACTGACTTCAAAAATGATGGTACTCAATCTGATTGTATGTTTTTATGTTTGTTACCTTATAACTTTTTCTGGGTGATCCGATTTCGATTTTTTTTTTTATTTAAAACTGGTGTTTCTCGTGTGGTCCTACATAATTTGATCATGGTCAAGATTAATAGTTTTTGAGTAATCCTTAATAATTTATATTGAAGTCTGTTGTACAAAATTTTTAATTTTAAATTATAGTTGATAAATTTGTCACAGCAAATAATCCTTCTTTTAGTTTTTTGTTATGATTGGCATCTTATAATCATTTCATCTATTATTTATTATAAGTCCCTTCTTGTTGGTAACCCCACCTTTACATATTTATGCACAAGTAGTAGTACCTCCTGCTGCTTTTTGCTGAATGATTAAGAAAAGCCAATTTAATTATAGGTTCAGATTTTATCAACATTTTCAAGGTGAAACATCTGTGATGCATCTTATTAGTTGATGGGACTCCTTTCAACCGACTTCAAAAGGAGGAGGTTCTCAATTGATTGTATTTTTATGTGTCTCAGAACTTTTCCCCAGGTGAACCGATTTGATAATTCTAACCGATTTTTTTTTATTTTATGTTGGTGCTTTTTATGTGTTCCCATATAGTTTTGATCAAGTTCTGACTAGTAGTTTTGAGTTATCCTTAATGCGTATTTAATTGACTCGATTACATTGATGATGTTCATATTATTTATATTGAAGTCAGTTGTACAATTTTTTTTATTTATCACTTGTCTGCCTAAGAGGTCGCTTGCAGGCCCTTTCACCCACATTGCCACTAAATAGCAGTGCTTGTACCGCTGCGTTTTGTCTGAAGGTTGTAGCACATCTGTAGTCTCTTTGTCTGAAGTTGGATAAGGTGTCCATGGATTGAAGTAGTCACTTATCATGTGAGCGGTTAGTCTGTTTGTCACTTCAGTTTATATAAAAAATTGTGTCCTAATGCAATTGTTCATGGATGCAGTACTTTTATCTTTAGGCGACTATTAGTCATTTCCTATCCACATATTATGAAAATAGGTGTTACAGTAAAGTGTACACAACAACCAGAAAAGCAGGATGTCGCTCCAGCCATTTAACAAGCTGAAAAAAGGAAGATACGAGTACGAGAGTTGCAATTGTTGCTAAATAGCATAACATCACACAGTTACAGTCAGTACAGCAAGTTTGGTACATACATTTACCACCCTCGTACATTTATTTTTAGTGGAGTCCTTAGTATTGTTATATAAATGGCCAAATTCAAACGCTATCAATTTTAAGAAACAGAAATAGATACTGTTTTATTCAATATAGTTATAAATAATACTTATTGAAAGTCACTCTTTTGTTTAATTATCACTGGTTCTGCTCCGCGACGGCGAAAAGTGTTTAAAACGTAGTGAAAAGTGAACAATATTAAAAGTGTAATTAAGAAAAGTATTTGAGACTAACCTAAGAAAAATTGTAATAATATAATTTTACAACATGTTTACAACCAGTATTATAGTATAGAGCATCGTTTGTGTAATAGCTAAGAAAATATCTCTTATTTGTACAAACAAAAGTCGACCAATCAGAGCGCGACACGTTATAGATCATTCTAGAAATTATTAATTTACTGCGTAATATTTAGTCCTGAAAATGATGGAAATAATTGTTACGCTCTAGAAGAATTATAAACATGGTATTGAATTAGATTAAGGTTTATAGATTAAGGAAATAAAAGAATATTTAGCGTGATGAAACTTATTTTCTACTTATGGTAAAATTAAGAATTAGTACCCAAATATTGTGAAAATTTGGGATATTTTGGCTTATAACTTTTACATTGTTAATATATTAAGAAACCTTTACGGTTTATAATAGACAACTGAATTACTGATTTAACAAATGTATAGAACATTAGCGCAAGGAGTAATCGTGTACAGAAAAAATGTAATTTAAGACAATTATAGGAGAAATGTTACAATAAAGAGGCAAAACGAACAGCAAGCTCACTTTAAAGTCACGCTCGAGTCTCACTTATGGCTTCGGGGCCCAGTAACAAGTAGTAGCTGAAGTGACTAGTAGTAGAACCAAGAAGTAGCTGAATATAGAACATAGTGAATAGTAGTTAGCAACATAGTAGCTGATAATAGCATACACAAGTGATAGTAATAGCTAGTTGTAAAACAGTAAGATAATAGCAGCCAGTAAACAGTGATAATAAAAGCAGATAGCATTAGTAGTAGTACGTTACTGTCGAACAATTTAAAGAAATAGTCAACTGAAGAAATCGTCTGGAAAAAATATAGTGACCAACTGATAGTGAACAACCGATATAGAACAACCGTAGTTGAAAAACCGTATTCAACAACCGCTGTCAATAACCAATAGTCAGAAGATTTCCGCCGAAAAGTTGAGCAGTCGAACCGCTGGCCACCGCCTGCCATTTGTATTCTATTTTGCATTTTGATTTAACTCAGTCCACAGTGCCCCAGCTGCACCCACAGAGACGCAGCAGTGAAGTACCCGGAACCTCTAGGTAGTACGTGAGCGACTCGCGGAGTACTTTCGATAACACTTACTCCCGAGTTTCGCCGTCCGGCACATCTGCCTCTGGTCTCGAGCCGGATCAATCTGTTGGTCCTTTGGAAACCAAATAAATCCATTGGTTCTTCGGAAAGGGATATAGTCGCTGACGTACAGAAGCTGCTGGATTTTGGCGAGTCAAGATTCCGATCACCGCTCGCAAGGACTTGGCTCCCCAAGACGTGGATCGTCGATCTGGAAGGCGGTCACCGGACAATCCCGCCACCATTAACCGCCAGATACCGCCACGCTTGCCGATACAGAGGGCGTTGAGACGCCATGATACCTCCCGAGGGGGTGCCCCTGCCCGCGCCGGCCACACAACCCGGCCCGCTGGAAGCAGAAGGAACAGCAGAAGATAGAAGGCAACGAGGACATAGGCGTGCATCGACGCCGACAGCCTGGGAAGACATCTGCGCCGAACAGCTACCGAGGGCCACACCGATAGCAATACGAAGTCAAAGAAGACTATTCGGCCTAATAGAATTTTGAAGGCTCGTGAAGAAGTATTGAAGATCAAACTGGAACTCGCACAGATCTCATTACAGAAGGCTAGTGAAGAAGAATTAGATGACTACGATGAAGATGGTCCTCCAAAAAGTTAGTACGTCCGATCCTGGCTGGAAGATGCCGCAGCTATGCAGCAGCCAACCCAAGACGCAGCTACCGGAGGAAGGCCCCACTTATTAAAACAGTACCAAAGCCACCCCGAAGTCGTCCACCCAGTGAGCCGCAATAGAGCTCCACACCAGATGTACCCAAGAATCTTGCTACAGAAGCTCAACCCGGAAACCCACAAATGAGGACATAGGGGCTCCGACCATTTATAGTAGAGCCTCAGAGAGTGCATCACTATCGTCGCATACTTGCACGTCGTATACGAACTCGAAAGCTATAATGATACGCTAAGCCCAGCGGAGTACACGCTGAATGGCTTTCATTCCGTGCCATCTACAGAGACAACCTGAGGCTACTTCAATGATATTGAAAACACAGCAAGACTAAGAAGAAGTCTACAAGGAAGAGCCTTGGAAACAGTCAGCTCAGAACTTATTGGACATGCTAAGCCAGAGAAGATCATGCGTGCTAGAGCTGCAATTTGGACTCCGATTCAATCGCACAAGAGACCGAGAAGTTACGAGGATTAGCACTGCCAGGCAGAAGCACCTAGAGACATCTGTACATTCTGAGTAAAGTGAGGGAAGCGTCGTCAGCACTAGAGCACTGAAGAGACCATTACCTCATCAACGCAGAGCTACTACGATATCCCTCACCCACAAGCCTAAACTTGGGGCCAGACTGTGTGTGCAGCAGACATAAAGCAAAGTGCAAACCACTTGAAAGACCTAAAGGAGCAACTAACATAAGACTCCGCAACCCGGATACTGATAGGACAGGACAATTGAGACTCTGATCAAGTCCGCAGAGATCCGCCGCACCAGCCAACCGCCCTGCTCAGAGAACTAGGATAGGTGCTACACGGGGCACACACTAAAGCCCTGCATCAGCGCGTCCACGGCCAATGAGCCGCACACGAGCTAGGAGACCATAGATGATCAACTCCGCGAATATTTCGCGCTAATCTCTCATCATCAACCCGAGAAGACCAGACCCGATCCAGAAGAAAGCTGAAGATATACTAACAGCAGCATCCGTCAGTTAGAAGACGGCACATAGAAACGGCACTTCTGGAAGAAAAGGATATCGAGATGCCTGGCAATTATGAAACAGCAATCAAGCGGCTCGTTCCATCGAAAAGAAATTAGATCGAAACGCAGATCTAAAAAAGAAATATAGTGAACAAAATGAACCCTAGTACAAAAGGGATACGCCGAGAGCGCCGAATGTCTTTCCTGGTGTGCTAGTACACCTGAAAAGACATGGCACTGCCCCACTTCGACGTCCACAACCCGATGAAGCCAGAGATGTTTCGAATAGTGCACGATACCGCAGCCAAAACAAAGGGGTGGCATTGAACGACTTTCGGTCACGAGTCCAGATCTATTACAGTCACTACCAGGGTCATGCGATTCGCCGCCATAGTATCGCTGTCTCCGCGGACATAGCTGAAATGTTCATGCAAGTTAAAGTCAGACCTGAAGACAGAGATGCCTAAGATATCTCTGAGAGGGGATCGACGTGATGAAGCTCCACAAGATATAGAATGACGTCGATCATCTTCTAGTGCAGCCAGTTCACCCTGCACAGCCATATTCGCCAAGAACTGGAACGCTTTAGAAACATATAGACGAGTATCCAGAAGCCGTAGGAGCCATCGTCCAAAACCACTATATGGACGACTATCTCGACAGTTTCAGTACGTGGAAGAGGCAACGCGAATATCAAAGGAAGTACGCGACATATACAAAAAGTGCACTCAACTTAAGAAAATGGGTTTCCAACGCACCCGTAGTTATAAAAGAATTATAATCTGACCGCGAAGCAATTGAGTCAGTCAACCTGGCAACAAGGGAACCGAGGAGAAGACACTCGATTAATCTGGAAACGGCACCAATTGTTGAGCTTCAACCTCAAGCTCGCTCTGACTTAATCGATTTGCTGCATAACACTGACCCAAAGGGAAGCACTCAAAATGTCGTTGTATGACCTGCTCGGCCCCGCCTCCCAGTTACAATTGAGTGAAGCAGATACTGCGAAGCATGGAGACGAGGAACCACTGGTACCAGAGTTGGACGAAGACCTGACTCAACCAGTGGTCCACATGGACCCAACACCTGAACGACTCAAGTCAGTGAGCATACCAAGATGCTACCCAGGATTCAGTGACGCACGCGGCACCCAAGTCCACGTGTTTACCTATGCCAGTGAAAGCGCCTACGCAACGGCAGTCTACTGAGAGATCAACGACACCTGATGGGACAATACACGTAAGCCCTCATCATGACCAAGGCGAAGGTAGCTCCGTTCAAAGTGACGTCTATACCGCTTCGAATTACAAGCCGCCGTGATGGGAGGGCACCGCGTAGCCACCGCCGTCATCCAGGAGCATCCAGAAGCCGAAGCCGTCACTTATTGACCACAGCAAAACAGTTCTTACATAAAAAAGGGCTCCAAAACTTACAAACTTTTCGTCGTCCATCAAATAGCAGCAATCGAGGAACACAGTAAGGTGGAAGACTGGCGCTGAGTACCTACCAAATTAAACATAGCCGACATCGCCACGAGGCACGTACCACCGAACTTCAACTTAAATCACAAGCGGTACAACGGTCCATCATTTCTGTATAGCAAACCGTCAAGCCGTCGCCGCGAAAGCGAGACCCACGTCATCCGAACTACCGGCGAGGAAAGATCCTTGACCATCACTGAATTGCGTCGTGCGTCTGTAAAATAGTGACCAACCGATAGTGAACAACCGATATGGAACAACCGTAGTTGAACAACCGTATTCAACAACCGTGTCAATAACCAATAGAGAGAAGATTTCCGCCGAACAGTTGAGAAGTCGAACCGCTGGCATTTGTATTTCGTGCATTTTGATTAAACCTTAGTCCACAGTACCACAGCTGCACCCACAAAAACGGCAGTAGAAGTATCCTCCGGAACCTATAGGTGTAGGACGTGAGCGACGCGCCGAGTACTTTCGATAACACTTACTCCCGAGTTTCGCCCGTCCGGCACAGGTTCGATAAGACGTTAAGACGTCGTTAAGTCTCGTGGTGCAACAGCCACTTTGACTTAAAGTGATAGAGACAGTACGGCACTTGAAAGCATCTTAAAATTGAGTAGCGTTTGAGTATTTGTGGAAAAGACCTCAATCATTATTAAAATTATTGGATATAGTATATTATCATAAAAATGTAAAAGTACTTTCGACGAGTCGATTTTGCTGCGTGTTTCATGTTAAATTTGCATTTTACAATTAAAAGTAACTAACATATTTAATCCTCCCTACAACGAGAGAGGCCTATGACTAGGATTGGATGTTCACAAACTGATGATGAAAAAGAATCACTGAAAAAACATTTTTTTTTGGATTTTATCGCATTTAATTTTAGAAAATGCCCCATGAAGGATTTATTGACTCTTTGGAGTTGAATAAGGTACTAGCTTTTGTTTGTTTCTAGTATTTACAGAACGTACATCACTTTTTAAATAAAACTATTTTTGTCTTTGTGTACAAGGTTCTTTCTCTTAGAGAGGATATCCTAACTAATTTTATTAATTTTTAAGCATTCAGGTTTGCAAGATATTTTTCACACCGAGATCGAGGAAATCAGCACTTGAAATTGCAAATAACAATTTCAGTGCTGGTGGATATCGAATTCGGGTCGCTCCATTACTATTAGAGCCTATCAAAATTTTACAGCTGAAAATAGGCTTCCAATAATAATATGGGGTAGAGTATATTCTACACCCACAACGTGGTTGTTATTTTCTTTTCACGGTTCTGATAGCAGTAGCGGTTATTAGTAAACACGGCACAAACAACAAGTCTAAATAGTTACTATAAAACTAAAAGTTAATTAAATTAGTTTTTACGGATTTTATGGCGTTTATTAACTTTTTATATTCCCTACGTTTCGAGCACTTTACAGCACCCATGGTCACGGGAGGGACTGAAGTGTTCGACGTCTCAATGTCATAGTTAACCACGGCTACCTCCAGATTAAAATTATTAAATTTTGTTCCGATTTACGCGGTGTAATAATGATAATAAAGTTAACTTGAAAATATCCTAAGGAAATATTAAAATACATTGTTCGTGTTAAAACTATAAATTAACATAAATATATGTGTTATAATGATGGTTAATAAATTTTGGTATTTATAAATCTAATTATATAAGGATTTATATTAAAATACCATTCGAATGAAAAACAATATTGGTCGTTTGTAATTACAACACGTCGGTATGCGATTACATTGTTAGTTAATTATGAAGCGCTTTCTGTTTTCACGGCTTGTTACCCGCGGTCGTTATATGCAGCCGGTTGGATATCCTCGGACATTTGTATGAGCAAGTGCATCCGTCTGACGAATAAAGCCAGTTTTAGTGTACTCGATTGTAAATAACACATTTCATGTAGATGTTCTCTTTTACTTTATTTTAATTAGATTTTTATTAATTGAGGAATAACTTTTCTTTATGTTTTTTTAAGTGTGACAAAACTATATTCCACCAGATTGTTATTTACGTGGTAGAACAACGCTGCATCTGCAATATATCTATATTATGGTTGTAACACGAATAGGTCGGCTCGATGGGTACTTCGGGGAAGGACCTCTCATAGAATACTAGCGTAAAATAGCAACTTAATGCTGCTCTCGACTGGATTATAGCGCAAGATTGCGTGCGCAAGTACAGGTGCACTCTCTATTCCCTTAATCTCATAGTGTGACCGGAGATTCATCAGGGACGGCGGTAATCAACGGCAATATTTTATTTCTCAAATAAAAGAGTCTTAGTGGCTAAGAGATTAAACATGGAGAAAAACATTTGTAGGAGATTCTGAGAAATTAGGAAATCTACATGTCTGAGAAATTAAAAAATATTTCGAAGATATGTGAAGTCCGCTAACTCGTATTGAAGCAGCGCGGCGCATGGTTCCTTGGCTCAAAATACTTTCAGAAATGAGAGAAGGCCTGCTTCCAGCAGTGAGTCAAGTAGGCGGTAACTTTCAACATGTCTTCTAATGTACGATAAGATGTCGCATTCTTAGTAAAGCTTTACTTTTTTTTATTTAACCGAAAGTGGTAAAGCGCACTAGTTTAGCTTGAAAAACCCATACACTATTGCTTTGAAGAGCCGCGTCGAACCCTGTCACATTCCACTTCTTTCCTGTACATAGTATTTAATAAAACATACCCTGTACACACAATCCCATGCATAGTTCTCTAAAACTGTAGCCAATAGTTTTGACGTAATTCTAGGAAATAAATATACTAATGTAAATTCACACTTAAATGCATAGCCTAAATTTGTATTCACAAAGCTACGTACAAATTAAAAGCGCACCCAAATGTTCGAGTGGGCTCTGATTCTCATTCGGTAAGGACATTTTTTGTCACTGATTGTGTATCTAGTTTTTTATTAGTGATCGATGAATATACCGTATATTTAAATAACAATCTTGTTTCTAATGATTGTTACCTCTATATATAAAAATTAATTGCTGTCCGTTAGTCTCGCTAAAACTCAAAATTAGTTTTTACTCATTTTATTCAATTCTTCTTTTAAAATCAAATTTGAAATTTGTAATCGGTTCGAGTTTTGAAAATCGTCCACTGGCTCGTTATAGAATAGAATGCCAACACTGACAAGAAATACAAATGAAACCCTTTTTACCACTTTTTATTAACTCGCTTTCGTATGTTTGTTATTGTTAGTAATTGATTTTATAATTTAGTAATTGATTTTAAACTAACTTCCCGAAGAGCTAGAGCCTTGAAATATTAAACATAGCTTAGAATTGGATGAAACGTGGTATATTAAAAAAATAATACATAATTTTTTTAATTTCACTTTTTAGAAATAACATTTTATCAAAAAACATAAAATAATTTAATAATTCTTCGGCTATTAAAAGTCGATTAGCCTAAATCGTCATTCTTGACACGCAGATTCACAATCGCAGCATAAACGTCTTGTACGTATGACGCTGCTGCCCGCCGTTGGTCTAGGCATTTTACGTCTGGGGTAAGCGAGATGGCTACACCACCATCTATCGGAAGCGTAATATTTTTTCGATTCCCCACGGTCAGCTCTGAAAATGAAAGGATAGATTCTCTTACATTACAAGGTAAAAAATGCAATATAAATCACCTTAATTGTCATTTGAAAATATTTGAGCTTTTATTGTCTGTCAAACGTCATTGGAATTTCTACCTATTCAATGACCTATGTTTTGATAAAAATGTAAGCTCGGTTAATTCTTTAGGTCTCCTTTCATCATATATTGCACATTTGAGATCAATTCTGATATTAACAAAATAACGTATGTGTAAGTTAGTAAGTATAGTAGTAGTTCATATGTTGGTAAACTATTCAAGCAAGCTGTCGAGGCAAACACATGTTCTGCTAATTTTAGCTCCACACAATTAAATTAATTGGTATAATGTATAAGTCCGATTATACTGGTTACTAACTAACTCAGCCAGATAACGAGGCCAGACGCTGTCTGGTAGCCTAATACTTACGCAACATTGATTGTACTTACCTACCTAGATTATATTCTGTATAATAGATAAAGTAACAAGAGAATTTAGTTTAACAAGGTGTCGTTAGCTCTCCCTACAACTTTATACATAAATCTAGGTGACGTTAACTGTTCGCTACTACTCATGATGTATGTAGGATGCAGCTATGCAGGTCTTACAAGATCAGTATTACTACAACCAGTATGAGCTATGGTGATCACTTCTATGGATATAGTTTACTGCTAAGTCCTATACTTTCAATAAATTACGGCAGTTGCTTCCCAGACTGAGTGAGTTTATTTATTATAAGCTTTAGTTCATAATTTATTTTTTCAACATTTTATAAGTGGTAGAGCCATGCTGCAGCTATATTAATTGTATAGTAGTAGCACGAATGCGTCGGCTCGACTGGGGAAGGACTACGCTCTCACAGAATACCGGCGTAAAATAGCAGCTTAATACTGCTGTGTTTCGTATGGTGAGTGTAGAGAACCGGAGACCCTTTCTACTGGATACGAGGCATCCCATCTTAGTCCTCAGGGGTGAGAACGCATCTGTATTTTGATCCTTAATGAGGATAAATGTAGATGTCTATGGGTCACAACATCCACTTACCATCAGGTGGACTGTGTTTTTGTTTGTCACCTATATATTCTATAAAAAATAATCATCATCGTGGTCGTTATTACAGCCCCTAACAAATTCACTATTGAACAGAGGCCTCTCTAGGAATGTCACAAAAGGAACTCTCTAGGAACGCCCCATAGTTACATGTATCTATCTCTCCATTTACACATCCAGACCCGGAACAATAATTCGTAGTCCATAGAAGCAGTTGTCCTGAGCGGGATATGAATCTTAGCAGTTTCGAGCACAAGCGCAAAGTAAAAGTTTTTGGTATTTTATAGGATACGTTTCGGAGAGAGTTCCAAGGAATCAGGTGGCTACTAATTCTTCCCTCTCTCTCTATCTCTCTGTTCAATTTTCGGACAACCAGATGCTCCGCTAGTCTCCACCCATTTTTTGTTGACAAACCATGCATTCGGAGCAAACAGTTTACTTCACCGTTTTTCATATGTATAGCAAAGGGGTGGATTTATTTGCCAGCATGTGTCTTTCCATCCGAATAAATCAAAGCAAAGGTAAAATAAGTGAATGTGGTTTTTATTAAGCTAAGTCAGTGTGCTTTGCCATATTCGCCTGCATTATCACTTTCCATCAGGTGGAATAGTAGTAAAACACTGGTTTATAACAGTTAAAAAGTTAGAACTGCTTTAAAAACAGGATATTATATAAAAAATGGAGAGGATATTATGAGAATAGGACAGGGTAGAAAAACTTAACCTCTGATTCGAGAGAATAAGATGAGCTAAGATCTGTACTCATTTGTCGGATGTATCAGATCCAATTTTTACCATTTAGCGGCACAGGTGTGACATAGACATTACAATTCATAAATTAATTGTATGATTTGACACATATACCAATTATAACATGCAGGTATATACAAAACAGAATAGAATCAAAGCAGGATTAACACTAGGTGTGTTTGATGTATGATATAATTATAAGAGAGTCATTACGAATCGTCTCGCACGCAGACTTCCAGCCTCCCGAACAAGCCGGTTTCCGAAAAGGCTTTAGTACCATAGACCACATACATACCCTTCGTCAAATCGTACAGAAGACCGAAAAGTACCAAAAAGAGGTGATGATTCTAATGAATTTAAGTTACATATCTTCATTAGATGCATTACTTCCATATCTAGAAAGCAGAAAGCTAAATAGGTAGCAAAATTAACGGCTGAGATGTGAAACTATGATAAATTTATTTAATCCAGATATTAACGTAACCAGGACGAAATTTAATAGGAATGAATTGTATGATTTTGTATTCGTTACCATTACCGTTACAGCCTATCATAAGTCCATTTTAATGTAGTAGAGCCATGTTGCAGCTATATTAGTAGTATAGTTGTAGCACGTATGGGTCTGCTCGACCGGGGAAGGACCACGCTGCACAGAATACCATGAATAGCAGCTTAACACTGCTGTGTTTCGGTATGGTGAGTGTAGAGAACCGGAGACCCTTTTACTGGAAAAGAGGCATTTCATCTTAGTCTTAGTCCACGGGTGACAACGCATATGCATTTTGATTCTTTATTGAGGATAGATGTATATGTCTAAGGGTCACAGCAACCACTTACCATCAAGGCAGCAACCAAACACAGAGCACCAAATAAGGTAAGGTGTATAACGAGGTTAATTTACTTGCGCATGGGCTAAGAGAGCGGAGTGACGGGATTGAAATCGACTGACACGTCCGGAGTCTACAGAGCCCAAGCGCATACCCATTTGTGGGTGAGCCGTGTTGTCTGTTTGCCCCAACTCATATATAAAAAAGAGTAACTAAATATGTTATTGAAATTTTGAAATTGATTATAAAATAATGTGTTTGATTTTTAATTTTAATATAAAATTTAGACTTAATTAATGTGGTATAATATTATGCCCATGATTAGATTTTGCATGTAATAAACGTTGACTACAAGTTGATTTTATTAATATCCCGCAAATAACAAAGTTGTAATAAGTTGCTGAATTTTTATAGAAATAAGATTGACAAACGAGCCTACAGTAGTACATGATAATTAGTGTATGCTGTGGCTTATAGAAACCTACATTTTACTATGGATTTAGCATCAGAATGCAAATTCGTTATCACAATTGAGGACTAAGATCGAAAGTCTTGTTACTAGTTAAAAGTCTGCAGAGTCTGCAGTTAATCAATTATCACACAAACACAATAATATTTATTATGTTACTATTTTCATAGGTTTTTTACGTGGTAGAGCCATGCTGCAGGTATATTAGTAGTACAGTTGAAGACATGGGTCTGCTCGACCGGGGAAGGACCACGCCTCACAGAATACCAGCATAAATGGCAGCTTGACACTGCTGTTTGTATGGTGAGTGTAGAGAACCGGAGACCCATTTTACTGGAAAAGAGGTATTCCATCTTAGTACTCACGTGTGACGACGCATCTGCATTTTGATTCTTTATTGAGGATAAATGTAGATGTCTATGGGTCACAGCAACCACTTAGCATCAGGTGGACTGTTGTGTGCTCGTTTGTCACCCTATCCTATAAAAAAAATGTATTCCATGCGAGCTTGGTCTTTCCGATACGATACATAATTTTCAAGTTACTTAAATAATAAAAATAAAAACAAATTAGTACTGGAATTTTGAATCAGTAAGCTGAAATGAAAATAGGGAGGTCAAATAGCTTGAAGAACCGAAAAACAATAGAGAAAAAAGGTTCTCGAGTGGCAGTTTCCTACCGGTGAGCAAAGAAAGCGTGTAGGACGAGGCCTACGGTTTAGTTAAACGAGTGACGACCTGGTAAGACATGCAGGAATTCGATGGATTCAGGTGGCTTAGTACAGTGTTTTTTAGCATTCCCTAGGCCTATGCTTATCAGGAGATGTGTAAAAGGCTGTAATGATGATGAAGATTTTCTGTCAGAGGAAGATTTTTAGGAAATAAACACTGGAACACCAACACCACCTGTCGAAGCATTTAGTGTCTTAAAACTGCAACAGCAGTGAGTTAAAATATGTGATGCATTGTATTTTGCGGAAGTTGGCTTAGAACTAATGTAATAATAACGTTTACAAGAATTACATTCAAAAAATCTTGATATTCTAAAGCACCGCGAACAAACTCACAAAAATATGTTTTACATTCTTATGATGTCCTGAAACAGCGCTTCAACTAAAACCCTGTTTTAGCCATATTCTTTGTTAAATTGGCATAAAATATTGAAATTTTCTTATCGAAAGTTACACTATTGATGATTTTTTTTATTTATTTTTACTTTTGTTGTTTAGTACCTCTGTTATAACCAATCCGAGTACCATCCTAGCCAAATGAAAACATTATTTGAGGGTTTAGGTACTATTTTAATTCGGAATTATTGTTGACATTATCAATTTTATTATTGTAGTTATACCAAATCATACAATTGATTTAATTATTTTTATATATTTGATGCTCATTCTGTTTAAACATAAAGATAGATTGTTGATACTATTTATTTTACGGACTATTTTCCATTGTACTACATTATTTCCGAAACAAAGAATAATAAAATAAAAAAACAAAGCTAATTTAGTAACAATTGCAGATATGCGAAAGGTAAGCTATCATTATTTATCGTTCCACATGTGAATGGTGAAATCAATGCAATCGCAACATTGCATTCTGACCATATAATTATACGGTGTTGTCAACTCGCTTTCATGTTCGGTTCACGGAATATTCGTGACCACTGACCAATATTTTTATAGGATAAGGTTGACAAACGAGCAAAAGTCCACCTGATGGTAGGGTGTTGCTGTGGTCCATAGAAATCTACATCTATCCTCGATTACGAATCAAAATGCAGATGCGTTGCCACCCGTGAGGACTAAGATGGAATGCCTCGTTTCCAGTAAAAGGGTCTCTGGTTTTCTATTCACCATACGATACACAGCGTTGCTGCTATTTTACGCTATATTCTGAGAGCGTGGTCCTTCCCCGTCGAACTGACCCATTCGTGCTACAACTAAACCAGTAGTATGCAGCAGCATGATCTGCCACCACGTAAAATAGTTAATTATTCTTACGCTGTTTTTTGTTTAAATTGTTAGTGTGTTTCATGTTTTTGCTGCTTAACTGTTTTTTTTTAATTAAACGCCTACAAGTTTGTACTTGTCTTAGTTATGCACGCATAGCACATGAAATATAGCGACCTGATTTTACAAGTAGGTGATGGGAAATATAATAGCATTACCAGTGCAAGAGTAACGTCTTTTTTACTTATTGTAAGCAAGTGCTTAACTACGAGTACTATCCCACTAATATGTATATGTATAAGTGGTGGTTATAGGTAAATTTTTACGAGGAATGTTATACAGTTGACACATTCACAGAGATGTTTGGTGTTGTGATGGTTTTACTGCCATATATCTGTACCTGTGAGATCCTTCTCCTTTTCCTATCGTCGATTATTATGATCGACACGGGATAACGTAAGTTTCAATTTCTTACGATACCACAACAAAATTATTTTCGTTCTACGAAAGTATGAACTTATTGTGCAACATAGGTCTAACTTATTGTGCAACATAGGTCTAAGATTAACTGGCTTACCAATCGTCAGAAGCGTAATTCTAGAATACAGATTGTTCATTTTTCCATTTTAAATTACCCTATCTTCCTAACGGTGCAAAAGTTTAGATCGAAGAAATTGATATTTTGAGACAAACAATTTCGTTCTTCAACATTTTAAGTAGATCGAATACTTTTGGTTGCTAAAATAATAAATTGTGAAACAATGGAAAACTACCAAGTCTAGCCATCCCCGTCACCACTAATTCCAGCACCACTACTCCCAATACCACTAGGAAAAACACACCACCGTCGATAATACATTATTAGTATGTATTAGTGCACGTAATTGAGGGAAGGCGGGACATGCTCTTTGAACTAGGTAAGAAGTAAGACACGTCAGATTAATTTTAACAACTTTAATGTGTGAGAATAAGTCAAACTAAAATGTAATCAGACCGTAGAAATATGTAACTGAATTAGCACTTCCTTATGATTTGAAATATATTGCTGTCAAATGGAACATTTTATTAATTAACCTGGACACCCAAATACCTATTTTTTTATATAATAAGGGTAACAAACGAGCATAAAGTCCACCTGATGGTAAGTGGATGCTGTGGCCCATAGACATCTACAATTATCCTCAGTCAAGAAATAAAACGCAGATGCATTGTCACCCCTGAGGACTGAGATGAAATGCCTCGTATCCAGTAAAAAAAAGGGTCTCCGGTTCTCTACATTCACCATACAAAACACAGCAGCAATGAGCTGCTATATTACGCTGGTATTCTGTGGGAGCGTGATCCTAACCCAGTCGAGCTGACCCATTAATGCTACAACCATAATATAGCTGCAGCGTGTGTCTACAACGTAGTATATATACCTAAATAGATATATGTAAATATACGCGAAAGTAAAATCATATGCGAAAATCCGCTTGTACTGCGCAAATATATGAATGTATTCAATACGGTATTTAACATTCCGATAAAGTTGTTTATAGTGTAGTTAAGTGCAGTAAAACATGATTGTTATCAATGATTGCCTAGGTGCACTCGTTCAGCCGATTATAGACTCGTAGAATATATAATTTTTAAAATTTGAATGCTATAATATTGTATGTAGCATTTAAAACTGAGTTTTCGACCAGATCAGACTTGAGTCCATCGCGCTATTGGTGGATATTAAATATGGTCAAAATATTGTTTTTTATTTCTCAGTTATGCAGGTTTCCTTTATGATGTGTTCTTCAATAGCCGAGTACGTGGTATATCAAAATATAAAATTGTTATTAACCACTTAATTGGTGTATTAGTGTAATCGAAATTGGTATGTTATTATAAGACAAGCACTAACCTCTGAGTGCCACGATCTTACGATACTTATAATCACTTTATACGTATTTCTTCAATTTTAAAATAACTTATTCATAACATGATGTGATCTATAAATCATAATTTTGAATTTTTTAAATATATTAAACTTTTATTTTAAAATATCAACAAACTTTAAGAAATACTATTGAAAATGAGCGTTGCTTCTAAATATAGCCATTTCCTAAGAATGCATATAAAAATATATTTTGTTCCGAGCAATGTTTTGAAACATTCTAGAAATGTCTTTTAGAGATATATGCTGCAGGAAATAGGTGAATCCCTGGAGTAAGTTGTGTTTGCGCTCGACACTCGCTGAATTTAACTTATTACTAGATTTGCATTTCAGTTAAACTAGAATATGGCTCAATATTTAGGATATAAGGTACTTTTCAAAACTTTACAAATACATTCATTTAATCTTGTAATTAAATAAACGGTGTTTTGGATTTAAATAACTCAAATAAGGGAATTTTAAATTTTGCGTATATTATGTAGTAGAGGATTTAATTTTCCTTTAGTAACAAGATCATGAAAGAGAAATTAAATTAACAGATCTCTTTACGCTGGCCAGTAATTAAAAAAAATATTTACATTATAACTCTAGTCTAGAATATATTCTTTTAAATATTATTTAAAAAAATTACATTACTGAGAGCGTACTTGGTTATCGTGGACCAAATAAAATTTATACCAAAATGGATAAATAATGTCCTAAGTTGCAAGCACGTGTACGGTGAAGATACGTACTGTTGCTGCAGTTATTTCTTACATTATCGTTTATTAGGAAACAGATTAAGCCTAGATTAGATGTTGCCGCTATAACACACATATTAAGGGAATGTCACATTTTAATATCATTTCGCCAAAATCAGGGATTATTTAAGACAATGGCCAGGATCTATTAATGTGGCGTTATTTAGATTTAATATTGTCAAAGACTATTTATTTTATAAATTTTATTTTTTCCAAAAAAATCTTTTAGTTCTTTGGATAAAATATTACTTAAATCCTTCCTGGCAATGCTCACATAGGATTTAAGTAATAGTTATCTGCTTGTAAAGTTTCATTAAAGTCGGTTCAGTCATTCCAAAGATTAGCCCCGACAGACAGAACGACACAATTTTACAAATGATGGTTTATGCCTAAATATCATGTAAATAGCCCTCCCCAAGCTTAATAGAAGCCAGTTATCTCAATATTACAGACAGACACTTCAATTTTATTTATATATATAGATATAGATTAGCATGCTCAAAACAGCGATAGAAAACTATAACTATTACAGCAACAGAATAGCTAAAATATTATCAAATTTTTGATCACAATTTTCGAAGATACTTCTCTCGCGGGTACGTGATAAATCAATGCTTAAATTAATATTGTAGTTAAGCAAGTGCTATTCCCCCTGTCACCGAAGACAAAATCGAGATAAAATAATAAATAAGAAATATGACAGAAGATTTCACGTAACTTTTAGTTTGATATTAAAAGTCTACGTAGAAGGGAACATAGAGACTCAAAGGAAAGGAACTCTGCAATCACTGCTAGAAACAAAGGTATTTCTTTTGATTCTTAATTGAGGATAAATGTTATACATGCATATAGGCATAAACGTAAATAATGACCTAATATACTTAATATTATCCTGCTTGCCAAGCGTGGCAAATATGACTAGTTCCCCCCGATCACGCAAAGCTAAGGGGGAGGCCTATGTTTGGCATTATACTTTTGATAGGCTGAAATGAATAAATTAATGAAGACATTTTTTTAAATAATTTAAAGGACAATTCTAGTGTTATTTGATTCTCGGAAACTGCTTTAACGATTTAAATGTTAATGTTTTACTTTCCAAGCTTTAGATAGTTGTCATATCCGGAAAAAATATTATTTTTGAAACTTGAAACTCGCTTGCACGAATTATATACCGGTGTTTGTGAAACGCTCCGAAAACGAAGACAGATGATAGTACTAAGGACACCTATGATGATGAGTCACAAAGAAATTCGATCCCGAATAATCATGAAAATACTTAAACATAAAACCAGCAGTGAAACTTAAAAAAGAAAATCAGCTGACAATAGGTCAATATCTCGCGGCGCCGAACTCGTTATCTAAATCGGTACGAAACAATGCATTAGGTATACTACTCACTCTACCCTTCCTTTCACACACACGCTGCCTCGTGTCGCCTCGCGCTGTGGAATTTACACATTCTTCAAGGACGTTACTCTGTGCATTTGTTTTGGCTATAATTTTAGTTTTGAGACAGTTCCATGTTGACTATCACGAGCGACAGTTCAAGTTCAGTTGTTTTGTTTATTAAATTATTGTCGTTATTACTTGTTATTTATTACTTAATGATATTGTTCTTGTTGTTACATTTTGTGTTTTTGTTTTGTTTTAATAATGCCCAACGCGTAGGTACGTTTATAGTGCTCGTGAATACGGCAATATGCCAGCTGAGAATCTTATAAGGCCACGGAGGATCGGTGTTGTTTCATACCTAATTTTTTAAATAACTTAGTACTGAACTGATCTGAAAGATACATAACTGAATACATCAGAATAATAAACATACTCACACAATGGATAAAAAGCATGATTCGAACCTTGTTAACATTTTATTTAAGTATTTTTTCATTAGCGGGAATCGAACCAGTTATTTGGTTTATTTAACCTGTGAATCTGAATAGCTCTGTAGTTCACCATTATATTAAATAATTCTTATAAGGTATATTGTTTGAAGAGGTCATTACTTTTAGGGTAAAATTTAATGCACAATTCAAAATGCACGTTAAAGCAATTTCCTCAGGTATATGTAACGAATATACCAAATATAAAAACAAATATAGCAATGCGTTCGCTAGAGGAACAACCCCTAAGCGATTATTCACATCGTTGTATTTATGCATTTGCGTACACATCACAAGCCTCAACTCATAAGTCTCTAAAACATACTGATGGTGGAACAATCAGTTTATATACCGATGTCGAAATCTAATGCAGCTAGCACCGGTAGGGACTCAATGTGAGGGTGGGAGGTCAGAACTACTCTCATTGATCTGCCTCGTGTGATTATTAATTCAGGAGGCGTACTTAGGCCTACTAGCACTTTATTGAAAACACACCAAAAAACAGGTGATGATTCTAATTAATTTAAGCTACACATATTCATTAGATGCATTACTTCCATATCTAGAAAGCAGAAAGCTCAATAGGTAGCAACATTAACGGCTGAGATGTGAAACTATGATTAATTTATTTAATCCAGATATTAACGTAACCAGAAGGAAATTTAATGGGAATTAATTGTATGATTTTGTATTCGTTACCGTTACCGTTACAGCCTATCATAAGTCCATTTTAACATAGTAGAGCCATGTTGCAGCTATATTAGAAGTATAGTTGTAGCACGAATGGGTCGGCTCGACCGGGAAAAGACCACGCTGCACGGAATAGCAGCGTTAAATAGCAGCTTAACACAGCTGTGTTTCGGTATGGTGAGGGTAGAGAACCGGAGACCCCTTTTACTGGAAAAGAGGCATTACATCTTAGTCCTTACGGGTGACAACGCATATGCATTTTGATTCTTTATTGACGATAGATGTAGATATCTATGGGTCACAGCAACCACTTACCATCAGGTGGACTGTGTGCTCGTTTGTCACCATATACCATAAAAAAAGTCTACCGTTGAACTAAGGGCTGCTCATAGATTCCTTCATAGGGGAGATATTTGCCATAGTTGCCACGTTTGGCAGGCGAATTGACAACTGCAGTGTTTTAATTATTATTTTTTTATTAGGAAGAGGCTGCAGCCCATATCCTAGTTTTATTCCCTCTGTCGCATCTTACGACGCAAGATGATAAGGGGTTGAAAGGGTCCAGCAGACAGGGATAAGTCTTTATAGACGTTCTATCCCAAAACTCTTATCACACCACGTTGGGTCCGGGGACAACGAGGCGGATGTGAACCCCGTGAAGGAGTTTCACACAAGAGCGTCTGTCGCCCTTTCTGAGAAGAAAGGTTAGACGACTAAGATTACAGGTCCTCTAGTAGCGGTCCCGGTCCAGACGTCTCGATGAGCTATGTGGACTGTATGGTTCTTAGGCGGTGGAAGATACTTTAGGAAATAAAACAGTGACTTATCTTCGAAATAACAAGGGCAGAAAAATAGTTGACAAAATTTTTTGCGTCTAGAAATAACTTATGTATATATAATGAGTTTTATTATTTTTCTATGATTTTTCAAATAAAAATGTATTTTAATTAAAGCCACAGAAAAAAAACAAACATTTTTGGGAATATCAAATGACTTAAATCATTTTACTCTATTCAAGTGTTGCCATTTACTATATTCATACTATTTTCGTATACACTTTGTAAGACTACCAACACAACACACAAACACAAAATATTTTTATATTAAGTTATTATTAGTAATAACTTTACCATAAGTATTCGATATCGATAATTACCACGGGTTATTACGCAGCACGGAAGTCAATGACAAAATTGCGTTTGGTTCGACGGTGACTTTGAACCATGTTATATGATATATAAGCTAACACTTTTAGAAATAGGATAAAAATCTCATCAGTGGTATCTCTTTTTAGTAATAAATATATAATATACAAATAAGTATAATATGCGTTTAATTAAAAGTAAAGGAGACAATTTCTTTTTGTATGGAGAATGGGCCCACTACAAATTTTAGGGATACTTAATGAAATGTATGTCGATTTATTCCTTATAATCTATAGATTGCAAAATTAATATTAGTTTTATCGCATCTAAAGGGAATTCAGAGAAATTAAAATATGAATATCACAACAACCAAAAAGAAACTAAACGCTATTTTTTTAATCTGGCTTTACGGCTCTGGGTTCTAGCCCTTCTAAGCCTAAACTAAAGTTGTTTTATTAGTATTGTGAGTTAGAATAGTGTTTATAGAATAGAATAGGACAGCTAAATAATTAATAGCATAAAACAAAGTTGCAGGTACATTTAACATTTATAGGTACTTTTAGACTGATGGAAAATCCTTTAGTAGTTCCGGCAAAAAATAGTACACTGACCAAGAAACATGGCATGGAGGCTATTTTTTACATGTATTGATTGATTAGTGAATATACATCACAAACACCATTACAGTAATTAAATAAATATGATTAAAGCCAAAATGAATAAAAGATAATATGTTCATTTATAATATTACCTTTACATGCTATATAGTAAGAAAGATGTTTTAATCTGGTTATAATAGGATAAAAACACAAAGTAAAATACCACTGTATTTATTACTGTAATCATTTCAAAAGTAGTCTATTAATAGTGGAACAGATAGACAGGCGCGGTGTTAAGACTTTGTTTTGATATATCTTTGTTGGTTAGTAAAGTGCAGTGTAAACTTTGCTTTAAAATATTAACTGATTAGTTATTATACCCCAAACACCATTAAAGCCAAAATGACTAGGTAATATCATGTTTATTTATGTTGATAAACATGAAGTGAGATGTTTTAAACTAGTTGTGTAAGGATTACAAAACACATGTATAATTTAATTGTATTTATTATTGTCAGTCATTATCATTCCAAAAGATTTTTCAAAATAACTTGATAATAACATGTCCATTTATGAAATTGTTAGAATCATAATGATATTTTATGTGATATAAGACTGTTGTCTTCAATATCCATATACTTTTTTGTCTCTGCTTACGAACAGCTCGGCAAGATTTCAGCCTATAAGACATACACATTTATTCTAAGCAACCCACCTGAAAAAAGTTAATGAATATTGAAACAAGCACACATGTACTTATTTATCTAATATCATTTGCAACCAGTAACACGGTTTAGGTGCATGTGCGTCCAACAGTGAACTATTAAGGGTGTTTAGCGAGTTTTACCTCTACAGCGATTGAGAAAATAAATAGCACGTAAGATGTTTTGAACTGGTCGTAAAAGATAAAAAAACTCTGTATTGTCACTGTATGTTATTGTAAAATCATCACATTCTTAAAGCAGTATTAAGTGACACATGCCACCAGGTGCAGTGTCAGGACATTGTTATTAATTTGTATTGATTGAATAACATGTTTACATTCCAAGCACCATTAAAACCAAAATGACTGGATAGTAACATATCCGATTTTACGATATTAGCAACGAAAATAAATATGTAAGGTGTTTTGAACTATTTGTGTTAGGATAAAAAGAACACTGTATTGTCACTGCATTTTATTGTTTATTATTGTAAAATCATCATATTCTAAAGCAGTCTATTATAAGTATCACAGGTCAGTGAGGTGCCAGGACAGTCTTAATATGTGTTCATTGATTAGCATGTTTACATCCAACTGCAATTAAAGCTTAAATGTAAAATTCTGAGTAGCAGTCTCGTACCGGTAAGCTCAGTGTGGGACGGCTACCTCTAGTTGGAGTGACGACCTGGTAAGATATTCAAAAGTCTATGGATGCAGGTGGCTCAGACCGTGCTTTGTATACCTTGGGGGAGCCTATAGGCTGTAATGATAAGTTTTAAACTAGTTGTGTACGGATGGCTCGGCCTGACCGTAGGACAACCTCACGGAAAACGCTACAGCGTAAAATAGTAGCTTAATGCCCTGTGTTTCGTGGCGGAGAGTAGAGAACGGAGTCCTTTTACTAACGAAGCACTCCATCTTAGTCCTCAGGGTGACAATGCATCTGCATTTTGATTCTTAAACGAGGATAAATGTAGATGTCTATGAGCCACAGCATCTACTTACCATCAGGTGGACCGTGCGCTCGTTTGTCACACTTATTCTATAAAAAAAACAAAAAAAGGAAATTGTCAATTGAAAGAGATACGAAAAGGTACCAGAGCATCTATTCAACTTGCTCGGCGTTTATTATAAATTAGGCGCTTTATTTATAATAAGGCACATAGTAGAAACAGGTCAAGTGGCAACAATAATTACAAGTTTTATTGATTATTATTCGTCATCATTACAACAATTCGCTGCTGAACATAGGTCTTCCCTAAATTAAATATATAATGTAAAATATTGTATAGCCCTTCCGTCAACTGCCATCGCGTTTCGTCCATATGGTGTCGTAAAAGTCGTAACAGACTAAAATAAAGATACCGGAGATGAGCAGCAACATCTCCTATAGAATACCACAAAAAGCTTTGGTTGCCACAAGCGTAGCAACTGTAAAAACTACCATATAGTAATGATGCATATTTATATTACTATATAAATATGCATCATTACTATGTATAATTATTCAATCATTGTGAGGTTAATTTAAGTGGTATTCACAAATACGAGCACAGTGGCACATAAAATGAGTTATCAATCAGCAATCTCTCTTTTAGGTTAGTAGTTCTTTTTAGTTTGGTATTAAGAATCTAGATAAATGATTACATAACTTAAAAATACAGTGTCGGGAGTAGAAGCAGCACGCTTATAACTAGCCACAGAATAGAATAGAATCATTTTATTCAATATAGATTACAATACATAATACTTATTAAAAGTCATTTTTACTTTTACCACTGGTTCATAAAAAACCTCTGTCCTGGGAAGAATCAGCAAGAAACCAGCGAGACTTTTTTTAAAAAGCACATTTTACAATATAATTTTTATACAATTGTTTTGAAAACATTTAGAAACAGCATGGTAGGATCACCTCATTCCAGGGGTTATTATCAGTCATTTACTCTCTAGTAGTATAATAACCCTTACTAGACAATTTTTGCTTAAGAAATAATTTAAACCTTTTGATAGAATAGGTCTGCATATTATAGTAGTTGTTGATGCCGCTCTGGAAATGGCAGGAGTTACAGGCATAAGGTGGTTGTGAGATGTTACCGATGTCTTCAATGTTCATGGATTGTAATTCTATATCCCTGTTATCATTTGTGTCTCCATACAGTTGTAGAAGCCTCGGCGGACAAGATTGCAGACTCATTCTAAATGATCCACCTGAAAAGTGTTTTTTCATCAACTAACTGAACAGACTATAGTTTTACAGTGTCTTCCACCTAAATAATGATATTTATTAATATTTTATTTATTTCAATCTTTATTACTAATAAACAGTCTTAATGTCTCTTAAATTATATATAAATAGCATGTACTGTTTCTTCAATACTTTTGTAAACCAGATTCCACTAGGTAAAGAAATAAAATACATCAAATCAGAAAGGTAAACAAGTGAAGTAGTTATTTTAGAATTATAACATTATTTGACTAAGTACAAGTTCCTAGACGTTTACATTTACACTAATTTCATTTAAGGTAAAAAATATTACTTGTAATGGTACAAGGCAGACAAATATGGGGTAAGGTAAGGAAAGTAGCAACTAAAGAAAAAAACTGTTATCGAATATCTCCCCTATAAGGCAATCTGTGGGGAGGTCTATGTTCAGCAGTAGACTTTTGATAGGCTGTAAAGTTAAAGATAACCTGGTGGTGAATAGCCAAATTGTTTGTGAAAAGGAGTGTATACTACAAACATCAATCTGTGTGCCAAAGCGATTATGCCAACTCCTCCGGGCAAGTTTATTTCAGGCAGGGGATCACTACAGGCTGCTGTTAAGTAAAGTAAGTACCTGGTGTGATGGTATCCACTGCAAAATAATATCTCTTTCTGCTGAGTTCTTAAAATGAGCTCCTAAAATTGAAGATCCACATGGAATACAAATCTTCTAATGGAATGAGCAGTTTCAATACTTTTGCATCTTCAATACTTCTTAGGCAGTTACAACAAACTGCATCAAGTAGAGATGTAACTGAAAAAATTGGGAATGCAAATAAAAATAAAGAAGTAAAAAATATTAAATTCAGAAAGAATGTACATTACCTACAATCAACAAAATAACATAAAAATAATGTAAACAAAATTTTGCTTCCTGATGGAGTTTAAATATAATAAACATAAATAGTAGATGTATTTAATTAAATATTAACACTAATATGTATTCCTAATAACATCCATTTATTTTATGTTATCTATATTATAATATTAAATTCAGAAGGAATGTGTACATTCCTTCTGAATTTAAGCAGCTCCTATTAACAACTACCAATAAAAACTGTGGTTGCTGACTCGTCTACTAAGCATGGCAACTATAGCAAGTATCCTCCTTGAGGAAATCTGAGGAAGGTCTATGTTCAGCAATGGGCTTTGATAGGATGTAACGGTTGTGGATATAGTTACCTGACAGACACTTTTAACATAGATTTGTGTATATTTTGTGTGATTTTATTTTCTATTAATTAAATTAGATTTTACCAATAACATAACACTTCAATACTTTGACACTTTTAACATACTAATAAGAATTGTGTTTGTCATATGTTTTAGGTAATTCAACATAAATTATAGATTTTCCAAAATTCTAGTATTATACACCATATACTTTTAATTAAACTCGTCAGTTTTCATTTTCGAATGTGGAATATTTGGCTAACCTGTATAATATAATCCAACACTTGTTGCATTGATTAGATATTGACATATTAATTTGTTAGTAATATGAAGGATATTTATTAGTATTTTACAAACTTAAAATAATTAAGTACTAAAACATGTATAGATCGTTAAGGTCTGTGGTGTGGGTCGTTTATTTTTATTTCTAAAAATCGTAACATATCTCAATATTCAGTAAAATAAAAAATGTAATACATTATAAACGAAACTTAGTAGTTTTTGTTTCCGTAGTATAATATTTTGGACTAGAACTTCTGAGTGACAAAAATAAGATATATTTCACATAAAAGTTTGAAACTTTAAATCAATTGTAGGTTTTGTACAGTTGAATTCTTCGCATTCCATAAGATAAGATAATCACCTCTTTGAGAAATCCACAAATATAAAAGTTAGCGACATCTCTTGTCTCGGCTAGTTATTGTCTTCGCACAGTAAAATCCACAATATATTTAATTGTTTTCAGTGTATGCTGATCTTCCAGATAAGTGTAAGTACAAAAACAGCAGCCTGACGAATGTCAATGCCGTAAAGTAATACCGGTCGCCGGCACAGACATAGATATGATGCTTATATTATGATAATATGGCCGTCGGTTTTACCCAGCACGGAAGTCAATGACAAAATAGCGTTTCGTTCCACGGTGTCTTTGAACCATGTTATGATATAAGCTAACACTTTTGAAATAGGATAAAAATCTCAGTGGTATCCCTTTTAGTAATAAAAATATAATATACAAATAATTACAAATATAATATGTATATAATAAGTTATCTTGGTAAAAATACATTTTTCTTTTAATAGAAACTGCAAAATGATTCATTACACGCATTTTTCCCCATGTTACATTAACCAGAACACGGAATATCAAAACCACTCATTTTTTTAGATTTTTGATTCCGTTTAGATATTCATAAATGGTAGGCCATTTATTATAATAAATTGGTAACTTTTTGTATGTATACCATTAAGGGTCGTTAAAATTTCTAGTGGGCCCAAAAACGACTGACTCCTTTGAGTGTATAATACAAATTTACTTTTCCTCCTAGAATTTTGGAAAATCTATGTTGAATTACCTAAAACAAATGACAAACACAGGTCTAATTAGTTAAAAGGTTAAAAGTGTCAAAGTATTGAAGTTTTATGATATTGGTGAAATCTAATTTATTTAATAGATAAAATAAAATCACACAAAATACACACAAATCGTATGTTAAAAGAGTATCAGTAACCTATTGGTCAAGGGATTTAAGTTATGTGTATGTAATAAATCTGGTGTCTGTTAATCAGAAATCAAAGTCAAAAAGGAATATAAATGTATTAGTATTTATAGTAGGGATAAAATATTATATAATTAGAAAAAAACTACTTTTGAAAATATTTTGTGTGATTTTATTCGTACTAATAATATTAAACTGTAAAATTACTAATTAATTTTGGTGATGGTGTTTAAAAATGTGACGTCTTTTGTTGTAGATTGTGAACCCACTCGTAAAATTGAGAACTTTTAATGTAATAAATATTTACTTGTCACTCCCATGACTGACTTGACACTGGCAGAATTCTATCAAGAGAAGCCATAATTTAAAAAAAGAAGAAGAAGAAGAACTGCCTAAAAATATTGCAAGAAAGTATTGAAACTCCTCATTTCATTAGAAGGTTTGGGTATGGAAATATTTGTATTCAATGTGGATATTCAATTTTAAGAGCACACCACACATGGGCTGTGCAAATTAACTTAGCAGAAAGAGGTATTATTTTGCAGTGGATACCATCACACCAGGTATTTACTTTACTTTAACAGTCTGTAAATGATCACACATATTGATGTTTGTAGTATCATCACCTCGCACTACAAACAATTTGGCTATTCACCACCAGGTTATATTTAACTTTACAGTCTATCAAAAGTCTACTGCTGAACATAGACCTCCCCCACAGATTGCCTCATAGGGGAGATATTTGATAACCACAGTTTTTTTATCTTTAGTTGTTATTAGATAGATGCTACTTCTTCCTTACCTTACACTCATATTTGTATGCCTTTGTACATAATACACAAGTAAAATTTTTACCTTAAATGACATTAGTGTAAATAAAACGTCGTTAAATTGTATGAGTCAAATAATGTTATAATTCTAAAATAACTACTTCACTTGTTTACCTTTCTGATTTGATGTATTTTTATTTCTTTTTACCTTAGTGGAATCTGGTTTACTACAAAAGTATTATGAAGGGAAATGAGTACATGCTATTTATATATAATTTAAGAGGCATTGAGACTGTTTATTAGTAATAAACACAGTAAAACTATAGTGTAGTGGGTAGACACTGTAAAACTATAGAGGTGGATCGTTTAGAATGAGTCTGCAATCTTGTTGGCCGAGAGCTTCTACAACTGTATGGAGACACAAATGATAACAGGGATATAGAATTACAATCCATGAACATTGAAGACATCGGTAACATCTCACAACCACCCCTTATGCCTGTAACTCCTGCCATTTCCAGAGCGGCATCAACAATTACTATAATAATATGCAGACCATTTCTATCAAAAGGTTTAAATTATTTCTTAAGCAAAAATTGTCTAGTAAGGGTTATTATACTACTAGAGAGTACATGACTGATAATAACCTCTGGGAATGAGGTGATCTCTACCATGCTGTTTCTAAATGTTTTCAAAACAATTGTATAAAAATTATATTGTAAAATTTGCTTTTTTTTTTAAAAAAAGTCTCGCTGGGTTCCTTGCTGGTTCTTCTCAAGACAGAGGTTTTTTTGCGAACCAGTGTTAAAAGTAAAAAATGACTTTTAATAAGTATTATGTACTGTAATATATATATATATATAGAATAAAAATTATTCTATTCTATTCTGTGGCTAGTTATAAGCGTGCTGCTTCTACTTCCCGTCACTGTATTTTTAAGTTATGTAATCATTTATCTAGATTCTTAATACCTAAACTACTAAAAGAGAGATTGCTGATTGATAACTCATTTTATGTGCCACTGTGCACTCGTTTTTGTGAATACCACTTAAATGAACCTCACAATGATTGGAATAATTTATACACAATTAGTAATGATGCATATAGTACCATATGGAACTATATGGTACCATATGCTAGTTTTTGCCACAGTTGCTACGCTTGTGGCAACCAAAGTTTTTTGTAGTATTCTATAGGAAGATGTTGCTGCTCATCTCCTGGTATCTTTATTTTACTCTGTTACGACTTTTACGACACCATACGGGACGAAACGCGATGGCAGTTCACGGAAGGGCTATAAAATATTTTACATTATATATTTAGTTTAGGGAAGACCTATGTTCAGCAGTGAATTGTTGTAATGATGACGAATAATGATCAATAAAACTTGTAATTATTTTTGCTTACTTGACCTGTTTCTGCTATGTGCCTTATTATAAATAAAGTGCTTAATTTATAAATAAACGCCGAGCAGGTTGAATAGATGCTCTTGTACCTTTTCGTATCTCTTTCAATTGACAATCTCCTTTTTTTTTTATAAAATAAGTGTGACAAACGAGCGCACGGTCCACCTGATGGTAAGTAGATGCTGTGGCTCATAGACATCTACATTTATCCTCGTTTTAGAATCAAAATGCAGATGAATTGTCACCTATGAGGACTAAGACGGAGTGCTTCGTTTCCAGTAAAAAATGACTCCGGTTATCTACACTCACCATACGAAACACAGGAGCATTAAGCTACTATTTTACGCTGGCAGTGTTTTCCGTAAGAGCGTGTCCTACCCCGGTCGAGCCGTATCCATACACAACTAGTTTAAAACTTCCTCATCATTACAGCCCTACACAAGTCCACTGCTGAACATAGGCCTCCTCCAAGGAATTCTACAAAGAACGGTCCTGAGCCACCTGCATCCATCGACTTTTTGAATGTCTTACCAGGTCGTCACTCGATCTAGAGGGTAGCCGCCCCACTCTGAGCTTACCGGTACGAGACTGCTACTCGAGAATTTTACATTTTAGCTTCAATTGTGGTTGAATGTAAACATGCTAATCAATCAACACATATTAAAAGTATGTCCTGGCACTGCACCTCGCGGCATGTGATACTTATAATAGACTGCTTTAAGAATATGATGATTTTACAATAATCCATACTAATATTATAAATGTGAAAGTGTGTTTGTTTGTTTGTTTGTTTGTTTGTCCTTCTTTCACGTCGCAACAGAGCATCGGCATGTCATGATTTTTTGTATGGGGATAGTTCGGTGGCTGTAGAGTGACATAGGCTACTTATTTCCGCGGAAAAACATCTCATTCCCGTGGGAAAATCGAATATGTTGCACAAGTTTGTCCTTCTTTCACGTCGCAACAGAGCGTCGGCATGGCATGATTATTTGTATGGGGTTAGTTTGGTGGCTGTAGAGTGACATAGGCTACTTCTTTCAGCGGAAAAACATATCATTCCTGTGGGAAAATCGAATATGTTGCAAAATTAAATTCAGCTAAGTGGCGCCACCGTGATTCTACGAGACGGACGACGGTATGATAGACGAACACAGAAGGTCAGAATATCTGGATTATTATGTCTTTTTACCAAAATTAAGATAAAAATGTATGGATCTGTATTTTTCCACGCAGGACCGGAAGAGAGCGATAAAAACATAAATTCACCAGCTGATTTTCTTCAAACGTTTTGGTGCATCGTAATTCACAGAATAGGCGATAACCTCGCATACGATATTAAGTAATCCGTTGACGCTCTGCCTACCCCGCAAGGGCTACAGGCGTGATTATAGTATGGATCAGAAATACTATCACCACCTGTCACGCCTTCACCCTTAACTATTACTTAACAATGGTAGAAACAGTTCTTAGTAAGCCTTATTAATAAGCCTGAGTAATATTTATTGAACGGAAATGAATACAGTTCCTATATGTTGTTATGAATGAATCGGTATTACAATAACAAAAATTGTGCAAAATTATAAAAAAATATTTTTGAGAGTTCTTATTAACTAACGAATACATAGTTTTAATTGATTCAGCTAGATGTCGTTACTCGGTTTTTAAAACGCGATAACGAAATGTCTCCTGACATGTACTTAACTCCCGCCGTTGAGCCGCGCGTCAACTTATAGTGCATACGGTACCTATACGCTTAAATTGTTTCTATTTCGTAGCTTATTCGACTACCTGCTTTCAATTTCGGTTATTTATTATTTGCTTTGTGATTTGGTTAAGGTTGAATGGATTTATATTGGGTTTCATTTTCGGATTGGTGTATTTTCTTGGATCGGTTTTGTTGATTTGGTTGGTATTCCTTTATACATATTTAGACTCTGGCTTTGATTTTGGATTTTGTTTATTTAGAATCGTGAATTGGTTTTCTTTGTTTTAGGTTGTTTAACAATATTTCAAAGGAATATTAATAGTATAGATAGTGTATACGGTACCGGTATAAAAAGAAGTAAGTGTATAACTTACTTATTTTTTCGTTGGTTATATTTATATTGACAACTGCTTTCGATTTCGGTTTTCTGCGATTTGTTTTGTGATTTGGTTTAAGTTCATTCGATTTTTTTTGGCTATCATTTTCGGATTCGTGTTGTGTCTTGAATTGGTTTTGTTGTTTTGATTTTAAATAAATATTTAAAAGGAATATTTATTCCTTTTAGATATTTTGGATTTGCTTTTAAAAAAAATATTTAAAAGGAAATTTAATTCCTTTTAGGTATTTTAACTTTTTTTATAAATATGTTTTTTCTTACTTCATAATGCCTCGCAAACGTAAGTCCAGCTTTTCAAGAGTATCTTCTCAAAGACAAGCGAAAAGATTAGCTCGATCGCTAGAATCTTTAGAAGATGCTGAACTGAGAAGGCAAGAACAAGCAGAGCGTCAGGCTGCTTTTAGAGCATCTGAGACACCTTCTCAACGTCAGCAAAGGCGTTTTGAAGAGACAGAGCGTCAGACTGCTTTAAGAGCTTCTAAAACACCTTCTCAAAGTCAGGAAAGGCGTCTTGAACAGGCAGAGCGTCAAGCTACTTTAAGAGCTTCTGAAACACCTTCTCAAAGTCAGCGAAGGCGTCTTGAACAGGCAGAGCGTCAAGCTACTTTAAGAGCTACTGAAACACCTGCTCAAAGTCAGCAAAGGCAAAAATATTCGAACAAGCGGAACGTCAGGCCGCCTTAAGAGCCGCGGAAACACCTGATGAAACTCAACACAGACTAATTGAGCAAGCTGAACGTCAATCTACTTATTATAAGGGCATCTGAAGCACCAGAACAGACACAGGCGCGAAGAGATGCAAATGCACAGCTCCAAGCTGAACGTCGACAAAATTTTCAAAGAAACAATTGGTTTTTAATGACGCAGCATTTAATTATGATCCGTTGATTGATTATAAAAATCACAGGTTAGTTGTTATCGGACTGATGGACAAGGCGTGTCGATTTTGCAGCGCTTTAAAATGGAAAGATGAGACCGCAGGCATGTGCTGTTCCAATGGCAAAGTGTCTCTTCCGTTACTTGGGGAACCAGAAGAACCTTTGAAAACTCTCTTTTTATATGATGCTAATGAGTCACGGCGCTTTTTAAACAGGATCCGGAAATATAACTCATGCTTTCAAATGACGTCCTTCGGAGTTGACCGGGAAATAATAATGCCGGAATTTTCGCCTACATTTACGGTGCAAGGGCAAATTTGTCATAGAATAGGTTCACTTTTTCCAGCTAAAAACGAACAGCATAAATTTTTACAAGTATATTTTATGGATGACGAAGAAATTGAGGTAGACCGTCGCTGCCAATTTATCCAGGGAGTTGACAGAGACACAGTGTTCAAAATTCAAAGATTCTTGCATGAACGTAACATTTTAGTCAAAAAATTTAATACTGCTTTAGAAAACCTACCTGAAGAGGATTATAAAGTCGTCATTCACGCAGATCGGACCCCTCGAGGAGAGTATGAAAAGCGCTACAATGCACCTTTGATAAACGAAATAGCAGCCGTAATTAGTGGTGATCAATTTTCTTCACGAGACATTGTCTTGCGAGCACGTGATGATACGTTGCAACGGGTAGCCGATACACACAAGTTTTATGACGCTCTGCAATACCCATTGATTTATTGCAAAGGACAAGATGGTTATCATTTTCAAATTCCACTCATTAACCCGGTCACAAAGGAGCCTACTCCGAACAAAAAAGTATCATGTATGGATTTTTATGCGTATCATATGATGTTGCGAGAAAATGATTTTAACCTCTTAGCCCGGTGTAGACAATTATTTCATCAATTTTTGGTAGACATGTATGTGAAGGTAGAAAGTAAACGTCTCCGTTATATATCTTTAAATCAAAAAAAGCTACGCGTTGAGAATTATGTACATTTACAAGATGCAGTTTCTAACGACGCCAATGTAAACCCCAGAGATTTAGGTAAAATGGTAATTCTCCCCTCATCATTCGTTAACTGTCCCCACTACCTACATGAGTACACACAAGACGCATTCGCCTATGTACGAACTTACGGAAGACCTGATCTTTTTGTTACTTTTACTTGCAATCCCACATGGAAAGTAATAACCGAGGAGCTAATGCCGGGCCAAAAAAGTACTGACAGACACGATTTAGTTGCTAGAGTATTTAGATTAAAAGTACAAAAATAAATGTATGTAATTAACAAAGGGAAAATTTTCGGAGAGGTGCAGTGCTTCATGTATTCAATTGAATGGCAAAAAAGAGGATTACCGCATGCCCACATTCTAATATGGCTTAAAGAGAAGTTGCGGCCCAGCCCAATATACGACATAATAAGCGCCGAGATTCCGGATCCTGAGCAAGATAGAGAATTGTATGATACCATCGTCCAAAATATGATTCACGGTTCATGTGGAGCACGAAATTCAATATTGCCATGTATGAAAGAAGGAAAATGTACAAAGAAATTCTAAACAGCTATTAAAAGAAACAGTGCACAATGACAATGGCTACCCTTTATACAGACGCAGAGCTGGTGACAGGAAAGTTACAATCAAATCTCGCTCTGGAGCGTTTGAAACCTTAGATAACAGCTGGATTGTCCCGTATTCGCCCATTCTATGTAAAATGTTTAATGCCCACATTAATTTAGAAGCATGTAGCTCTGTCCACGCAATCAAGTATATTTGTAAGTACATAAATAAAGGAAGCAACCAAGCAATATTTAATCTCAGGAGTGAAGGTGAGGCAAATCCTGTTAATGAAGTACAGACCTTTCAAGCAAGGCGTTATGTCAGCAGTAACGAGGCAGCGTATGTCTCCTTGGCTTCCCTTTACACGAAAGGCACCCAACATTTACTTACCTTGCTGTGCACTTAGAAAATGGAAAGCGTGTATATTTCACCGAAAGAAATTTCAAGAAAGAATTGCTTCACCGCCAAAACTACACTAACAGCATTCTTACAACTTTGTCAAACCGACCCTTTTCAAAACGTTGTTATATTCTGAAGTCCCCGCTATTATACTTGGAACACATCTAGAAGGAGTGGAAACGCCGTATTTAAGGCGCACCTGTTGCAAATTGGCCCAGTTGATAAGCCCTCAGCGAACAACCGAAAATGAACTAAGTGATGAAATTATACGTGAAACAAACTACGATATACCAGCTTTTCAGCAGCAAGTAGCCGAATTTGTACCCCGCTTGCTTCCCGAACCAAAACGAGTTTTGACAAAGTATTAGGACAAATTGAATCTGAAATAGTGCACTTTTCTTTTAGATGCCCCTGGAGGAACTGGGAAGACATTTTGTTAAATTTATTATTAGTGGCATGGAAAGATAAAACTGTGGCCGTAGCTTCCTCCGGTATAGCCGCCACGCTGCTAAGCGGGGCCGCACTGCACATTCTGTTTTAAAACTCCCTCTAAATCTAGCCCAGGAAGAACCGCCGATCTGCAACTTTAGCAAAAATAGTGCACGAGGTATAATGCTACGACAATGCAAACTTTAGTGTGGGACGAAAGTACAATGTCGCATAAAAAGCTGTAGAAGCACTAAATCGAACGCTCCAGGATTGCGCAGCAATACTGATGTAATGGGAGGAATGGTGGTTTTATGGCTGGTGACTTTCGCCAAACTTTACGTGTCATTCAAAAGGCACACCTGAAGATGAAATTAAAGCATGTCTCAAGTCGTCTATTTATGGAACAAGCAAGGTGACAAAATTCAGTTTAACTACGAATATGAGAGTACATTTGTATAATGATATTAATGCTGGAAACTATGCTGACACACTATTAAAAATTGGCGATGGGCGGTTGAAATGGATGCTGAGGGCTGCGTTAAATTGACGAGAGATTTTTGTAATTTAGTACAGAGTCATTCCGAATTAATTGCGAGCGTTTATTCAGATTTAACGAACAACATGCATGAAGACACATGGTTATGTGAAAGGGCGATTCTTGCACCAAAAAATGAGAGCGTTAACAAAATAAATTCAGATATATTAAGCGAAGCAGCAGGAGAAATAACAGAGTATTTGTCAGTAGACACAGTTATGGACACAGAACAGAGCACTTCATATCCCGTAGAGTTTCTAAATTCTCTAGAGTTGTCAGGTGTGCCTCACATAAGCTTCAAAATTTGGCGTCCCAGTCATGCTAATGCGAAATTTAGATGCTAGTCGGTTATGTAACGGGATAAGGCTGCGTGTGACACATCTTGACGGAACATAATCGGTGCTACAATTTTGACAGGCGTAGGAAAAGGTGAAAATGTTATTATACCACGGATTCCTATAATTCCCACAGATCTTCCTTTTCAATTCAAAAGGTTGCAGTTCCTATTAAGCTCAGTTTTGCAATGACAATTAATAAAGCGCAAGGGCAAACGTTACAGGTAGCGGGGTCAACTTAGAAAAACCGTGCTTCTCATGGTCAACTGTATGTAGCATGTTCGCGTATGTCAAATGCCCAGAATTTCTCATATTCTTCCCTGAATGGAAAAACATATAATATTGTTTACAGTAGCGTCTTAAAATAGTGTTCAGTTAGTTTTTTTCCAAAATTCCACAATCAATTAATCAGAATTCCACAGACCTTCACTTTCAATTCAAATTTCCTATTTAGCTCAATTTCTTTTCAATTCCAAATGCTGCACCTCTGACGGACCTATTAAGCTCAGTTTCCTTTCAACTCAAAAGGCTGCATCTCTGACGGATCTTTCATTTGGCTCAGTTTCCTTTTAATTCAGAAAACTGCATCTCTGACGAATCAATTTAGCTCAGTTTCTTTTCAAAGGTCTGCATCCCTGACGGATAATTATGCTCAGTTTCCTTTAATTAAAAAAATATCCTATTTCCATTTGGAATAAACAGGCTATTTTCATGCTTTCCTATACGCTGCGTTTCAAAACATTTAAATAGGCTGATGAATCAATTTTGCTCAGTTTCCTTTTAATGGCTGCATCTCTGACAAATCTATAAAACTCAGTTTTCATTCCATTCAAAAAGCAATGGATGGTTCATTTCCCAGTGACCATGTGGGCGAAGCCGCGGGTAACAGCTAGTAAATAATAAAAATGCAGTGACAATAAAGTGATTCTTTTTATCCTAACACAAATAGTTCAAAACACCTTACATGCTATTTATTTTTCTTGGTTAATATCGTAAAAATCGGATATGTTACTATCCAGTCATTTTGGTTTTAATTGTGCTTGGAATGTAAAATGTTAAAGTTGAATGTCATTCAATCAATAAATATTAATAACAATGTCCTGACACTCCACCTGGTGGCATTTGTCACGTTTAATACTGCTTTAAGAATGTGATGATTTTACAATAACAAAGACAGTGACAATACAGAGTTTTTTTTATCCTAACACGACCAGTTCAAAACATCTTACGTGCTATTTATTTTCTCAATCGCCGTAGAGGTAAAACTCGCAAAACACCCCTTAAAAGTTCACTGTTGGACGCACACATGCACCTAAAACCGTGTTACTGGTTGCAAATGATATTAGATAAATAGGTACATGTGTGCTTGTTTTTAGAATTAGTTGAGCATAGTTTTGGCTTACTTTTTGCTTCACTTGAATACATTTGTAATGTTTTCTGTGCTTAGTATTCAATACACCACAATAAATAATAAATACAGTTAAGAATCAATACATCACCGCGTCTGTTTATTCGTACTGTTTACTCTGGTACTACTAAAAAAATTCCATCCACCAAGTAGTACTTAAGATTTCGAAGAACCTACAACTTTTTTATACTTTTTATTATTCACAGTACCCTATTATAACATAGGATATCAATAAACACTATTAGATAGTCGCCCATATGGGATTTTAGGTTATAATGAGATTGCCGTTTGATTGTTATTTTCTCAGTATTCCCTTTATATGTGGTACAACTAATATTACTATAGTAATCTAGAGATTATAAGGAATAAATCTACATACATTTCATTACGAGTCATCACAGTTTTTGGTGGGCCCATCCTCCATACAAAAAGAAAGTGTCTCCTTTCGCCATAAGAGTGCAATGTTGACTTTCACTAATTTCCTATCACTTCCCTATGCGTTCGTTCTTGTTTTAAACATAAACTGGTAGCTGGTCCCGAATTGTGCCGAACTGTCCCGAACAAATTGCCATTTTTTTTGCGCCCAATGCAAAGGCACACTCCGGAAGCGGGGAAGGGAGGTGGTGAATGCTCCTAACATACCACGCAGCCGGCTGCGTGGTTATGTGGGACTCACTGCGACTAATCTAAACTAAGTGCCTACCCACTAAACACCACCTTGGGAACGGTATTAGCCATAGTGGCCTTTCTACCGAGATTTGATGCGACCCCCTTAAGGGAAAAGGGGGCGCAGGCGGCGATTAGCCGCTGAGAGTTTCGCCCGATTAGGGCATGCTATACATTGGAAGAAGGCTCGGCCTGAGCCGCCAAGAGGCAGTTCAGGTCGGCCGAAAGCTATTTGGGGGAGTCCGAGAGAGAGTTTCTCGGTCTGCGGACTTGATAGCAAGAGGGAAGTGAGGCTGCATAGGAAGCTGCCTCACGAATAAGGTGATTAGTGGGATTCTGAGGCTTTGAAGAATTTCTCAGAGAGTGTTTTTAGGAACTGTTGTATTGTGGGGAGCTCTAAGTCTCGGTGGAGGTCGGCGTTACGGACGTACCAGGGTGCGTTCGTAGCCCGACGACAGAAATAGTTTTGAACAACTTGGAGTTTGTACAGGGTTTTTGGTTTTGCGTGAGCAAAAATTGGGGCTACGTATGTCATTACTGGTCGTATACAGACCCTATAAAGGGTTCGCTTATTGCGGAGGGACATTTCACTGTGTCGGCCCAACATACTGTTGAGCCTACCCAGATAAAATCGTGCGTTTCGAGTAAATCTCTTGACATGGGGCTCGAAAGTGAGCCTCGTGTCAAGGGTGACACCTAAGTATTTGGCGGACGTATGCCGGGGGACAGGGGTCCCTAACATACGGATTGGCGGAATAGTAGTGGAGCGGCGTCGTTTATGTTCGAAGTGAACGGCGGAGCTCTTCTCCGGTTCACATCGATACGCCATTTTGGAACCAAGCTCCCAAGTCATTAACTGACTTTTGGATCTTGTTCCGTATAAAGGGTAGTGATGTGCCTTTGCAGTAGAGGGCAGTGTCGTCTGGAAAGAGGGAGAGCTGAACACCATTCGACGGGATGGGAATGTCGTTGGTATACATGATATATAGAAGGGGGGCAATTACGGAGCCCTGAGGGACACCGGCTTTGATTTGGCGCGAAGAGGAGATTGTGCCTTCGTGTCTGAAACGAAAGGTACGCTCCTTCACGTAGGAGACCATGAGACGAACAAGACGATCAGGGAGACCTATTTTGTGTAGTTTGTAGATAATTCCTTCGTGCCAGACTCTATCAAACGCTTTCGCTATGTCGAAGAAGAACGCAATGGTCTTATGACGGCGAGTATAAAAACCGCTGAGGATGTATTCCACAATACGGTGAACTTGTTGGGGACAAGAGTGTTTCGCTCGGAAACCAAATTGGTGAGGGATGACAAGAGGGTCACCGTCTGTAGGAAACAGATGGCGCCTCATACGAGTGAGGATGACTCGTTCAAATAGTTTGCCCATGGCCTTGAGGAGGCTGATAGGACGATAACTGGTGGGGAGGTTGTGAGGCTTTCCTGGCTTGAGGATACCAATGACAGTTGCCTCTTTCCACGTGGTGGGAAAGTAACTAAGGTTGAAGCAGGCGTTGAAGATAATAGCTAAAATGTTTAACACCTGCTCAGGAAAATGTTTAAGGGCTTGGTTGGAGATGCCATCTGCGCCCGGAACCTTTTTAGGCTTCAGTCCTTTGATGAGGGATGAGATCTCATCATTGGACACAGTGATAGGGTCAGAGGCTGTGGGGGTTGAGTTCCGGCGGCGGACCTCATCCTCCACTGTCTGGATGTGGGAGGGGTCTGTGGGTTGGGAGCTGGGAGAGCATTGAGCAGCGATGCTGTCCGCGAAGCACATAGCTTTTTCCTCGTTCTCGAAGGCACTAGTACCGTCGGGGCGAGAGAGAGGGGGAGTATGAGTGATAGCGTCTACGCGGAGGGCTCTTGCCATCTGATAGTACGCTGTATAAGAGGGAGAGATATTCTCCATGAGATTACTCTTTTCGAGGTCTCGAAGTTCGGAAAGGCGTGAACGGACTTCTCGTTGAAGACGATTGGCCGTACGTCTATATTCAGGGGTTGGATAGAGTGCTGCTCTCCGGATAGCAGCTCTCTTGGCTTTTATTAGGTTGCTAATATGTAAGGGAAGACCATTATTATTAGCAACCGGGACGACCCTTTCATTCTCCTTAAGGGAGGATGTTATAAGGGTGGAGAGAGAATCGACCGTGGTGTCGATTATTTCGATACTGTCGAATAAGTCCGAAGAAAGGGGGATAGGGGAGTCCGGAGAATCCAAAGCTGTCTCTAGGAACGTCTTGAAGCCCTTTCAGTTAGTGAAGGTTTTCGTGGAGAGGGTTGGGGGAGGTGGCTGATGGCCAAGTATGAGGGAGACAGGGCGGTGGTTGGATCCAAGATCGTCAAGGGTCTCGATTGACCCGAGGCTGCGGGAGACTTCTTTTGCTATTGCAAAGTGTAATACGTCAAGAGCGTGGTCGGTGTTCTAGGGATATTGAGTGACACTGAGGGGACTGAGAACAGTGAGGTCGAGAGACTGCGTGATATCAAGCAGTTTCTTGCCACTATGAGTAGTAGTAAGACAAGTTACGAAGAAGAGCCAATTTACCAGTTTACTAACCTACTAGCGAGCTATACTCGAAAGAGAACCGCGCACCGCGCGCCGTTTCGCGATATCTTAACATTAATTTTCACCATTGCGCTCTTATATTTTTCCCAATATCTTTATTCATATAAAACATATAGTTACATAATTTATACTTAAGAGTCATATTAAAAGTCTTATTATTATGACATACATCACATTATTATCACATAAAAACCTATAAAGTTACTCAACAAAATATGCCTATTTTACAACACATTTTCAAAGTTAGAAATCTTAAATATCTAACACACAATGTTAAAATTACATTCTTTATTAATAAAAATGAATAACTTAATTAATACAATAGTTTAATTCACAATTTTACAAGTATTTTCACTATTAAAACGAATTTAATTTTCTTACATAAAACTATTATTATTTCACTACATTTGGCACAAATTTAAACACTTTTAACACAGAACGACTATTTTTAGCTCGCACAATAATCCTGAAAAATTTATTGCTTATTTTTACATAAATTTCTGAAATTTTCACAAATTAACAAAATTTTTCCGTATTTAGTTCACATAGTTTTTTGCTCGGTTCATATCTCACACAACATGAACTAATCTACACGACCATAATCACATCGATAGGAGGCTATTGAAAAAACATTCCGCTTGCGCCACCTCTCTCGAACGGACGTGTTAGTAGTCCGCGCTCTCATCGCCGTACGTTGAGTGCCTCTCGCTCTCGGGCCTCCGCTATCCTGCTCACGCTGTGCAGCGCAGTCGCTCGGTGAGTTCGCTTGCCTTTACATACCGTTCTTGCCCCCCTGCCGCCTGGCAGGGAGGTTTTGACCGCTTATTTGTTACTGTTATTGTTTTGTTATTTGTTATTTTTCTGTTATTTTTTCTGTTATTGTTTTGTTATACTGTGTATTACTGTTCCTGGAAAGTCACGTCACTTGTTCTTTTCAGAACAAGCCCCTGTTCTTTTGAGAACAGGGATCCCCATCCCTTACTGTCTTGGAATTGAACGTCACCCCCCCCCCCCCAACATGTCCAACCTAAACGAAACCTAGATCAGGGCCGTCCTCACTCTGTTCGTCCCGAACATCGACGAGACGACTCTCGCCTTGATCCTCGCTACCCTTACCCCTGCCCCTCAGGCATGTACCCCTCCGGCCACCGCGACGGCCTCTGGCTGCTCCGCAGACCGACCCCATGACTCGGACTCGATGGAGCACTCAGACTCCACATCTGTTACGTCGTCCTCCCGGAAGAGGACCGCTACTAAAACCGACACTTCGTCCAGCAGCTGCTCCTCGGATTCCGATGGAACAATTACGGACCAAACCCCATTCACAATCGTGAAGTCTAAGCGCGGCCCAAAACGCGCCGCGAAAACTGCTCCCACGTCCGGCAGCCCTGCTGCTACCTCAGCAGCCCCCGCCGCTGCACTCACCCCCGCAGCTCCAACTGCTGCCTCCACCTCCGCAGCCCCCGCCGCTGCTGCAGTACCCTTACTGCCGCACAACCTTCCCCCGCCCTCCAAGCCAGCAGCTTGCTGCACCCCGACCCTCGCCAAAAAACAGGTCCCGCCCCCTGTCTTCCTGAGAGACAAGGCCCAATTTACCCGCCTCTCCAAAATTTGTTACGACTCGGGTATAAATGAAGCCATAAAAATAATCCCCCAGTTCATCGACGACTTTCGCCGACTTACTAGGCTTTTCACAGCCGAGCGTGTGTCCTACCACACGTACGCTCTCCCAGAAGAGCGTAAAGTCAGGGCAGTCATTCGGGGAGTTCCGTTCGAACTCTCCAACGAAGAAATCCTGGAGGACCTAAGTCCCAGGGTCTAGTTGAGGCTGTGCACAAGATGCACAGCAACAAGGGCAAGAGGTTCCCGCTTGCCCTTGCTATCTTGACCAACGTGCCGGAGGCAAAGACCATCTTCTGGCAAGTACGCACCGTATGCGGCCTGTCGAGAGTGAGGGTCGAGCCCCCCCATAGGCGCGGTTATCCGGCGCAGTGCCACCCCTGCCAACTTTACGGGCATGCGGCGGCCAACTGCTCAGATCGACATTGGTGACATTGGCGAGATCACCATACTAGCGCGCAAACTGCGTGCTGCTAGGTCCCCTCAGGACCGACTCCTCGCTCTCGCGGAGCACCACAACCTCTTGTGCTCATTTTAAGTTAAGGTAAATTAATTTAACTTAACTTAAAAATGACAGAGCACTCTGCCCTCCCAAAATCTCACGGTCGTATCAAGCCTAAAGGATTATCGCTTGTGTCATTTAATATTCGCGGGTTGCGAAATAACCTCCGAGCTTAAGCTCTTTCTTCGAGATCGCGAAGCCGACCTCCTCCTCCTACAGGAAACCAATCTCAAAACTAAGGACATCAAAGGCCTTTCCATCCAAAAGTATTCTCTTCTTCGTAACGACAGACCGGACCGCAATGGCGGCGGCACTGCCATTTATTACAAGAAGAAACTGCATAGCTCTCACATCCCTACTCCGCAGCTTACCAACATGGAAGCCACGGTATGCAGGCTAGCCATGACCGGACATCAATTCATCGTCATAGCCTCCTGCTACATCCCTAGTGGAACCCTTCCCCTCAAAAAAGTTTTTGAGGCTATCCTCTCATTAGGCAACTCGGTCATTAAGTTTGGAGATTTTAACTCCAAGCATACTGATTGGACTTGTCTTACTACTACTCTTAGTGACAAGAAACTGCTTGATATCACGCAGTCTCTCGACCTTACCGTTCTCAGTCCCCTCGGTGTCACTCACTATCCCGACAACACCGATCACGCTCCAGACGTATTAGACTTTGCAATAGCAAAAGAAGTCTCTCTTAACCTCAGGTCAACCGAGACCCTTGACGATCGTGGATCCGACCACCGCCCTGTCTCCCTCATACTTGGCCATCAGCCACCTCCCCCAACCCCCTCCACGAAAACCTTCACTAACTGGAAGGGCTTCAAGTAGTCCGTAGCAAAAGCTATGGACTCACAGGACTCCCCCATCTCCCTCTCGTCGGACCTCGACAGTCCCGAAAAAATCGACACCGCGGTCGATTCTCTCTCTACCCTTATAACATCCTCCCTTAAGGAGAATGAAAGGGTCGTCCCGGTTGCTAATAATATTGGTCTTCCCCTACATATTAGCAACCTATTGAAAGCCAAGAGAGCTGCCTTCCGGAGAGCGGCACTCTATCCCACCCCCGACTACAGGCGTACGGCCAATCGTCTTCAACGAGAAGTCCGTTCACGTCTCTCCGAACTTCGAGACCTCGAAAAGAGTAACCTCATGGGGAATATCTCCCTCTCATACAGCGTACTATCAGATCGCGAGAGCCCTCCGCATAGACGCTATCACCACACTCCCTCTCCCGTCCCGACGGCACTATTGCCTTCGACGACGAGGAAAAAGCTGAGTGCTTTGCAGACAGCATCGCCGCTCAATGCTCACCCAGTTCACAGCCCACTGAACCCTCCCACATCCAGGCAGTGGAGGATGAGGTCCACCGTCGGAACTCACCCCCAACAGCCTCTGACCCTATCACTGTGTCCAATGATGAGATCTCATCCTCATCAAAGGACTTAAGCCCAAAAGGCTCCGGGCGGATGCATCTCCAACCAAGCCCTTAAACATTTTCCTGAGCAGGTGTTAACCCTTTAGCTTTTATCTTCAACGCCTGCTTCAACCTCAGCTATTTTCCCACCACGTGGAAGGAGGCAACTGTCATTGGTATCCCCATGCCAGGAAAGCCTCACAACCTCCCCTCCAGTCATCGTCCCATCAGCCTCCTCAAGGCCATGGGCAAACTCTTTGAACGAGTCATCCTTACTCGCATAAGGCTCCATCTGTTTCCCCCAGATGGCGACCCTCTTGTCATCCCCCACCAATTTGGTTTCCGAGTGAAACATTCTTGTCCCCAACAAGTTCACCGTATTGTTGAATACATCCTCAGTGGTATCTATCCTCATCGTCATAAGACCATCGCGGTCTTTTTCGACATAGCAAAGGCCTTCGATAGAGTTTGGCACGAAGGCCTTATATGCAAACTTTATAAAATAGGTCTCCCTGATCGTCTCGTTCGTCTCGTGGCCTCTTATCTGAAGGGTCGTACCTTTCGTTTTAGATACTAAGGCACGCTCTCCTCTCAACGCCCTATCAAAGCAGGTGTCCCTCAGGGCTCAGTGCTTGCCCCTCTGCTGTATATCCTGTTCACCAACGACATTCCCATCCCGTCGAATGGTGTACAGTTCTCTCTTCGCAGATGACACTGCCCTATATTATAAAGGTATCTCGCTACCACATATTCGGAACAAGATTCAACAGTCAGTTAGTGACTTAGGAGCTTGATTTCAAAAATGGCGTATCGATGTGAACCCGGAGAAGAGCTCCGCCGTTCACTTCGATCATCATAAACGACGCCGCCTCTCTACCATTCCGCCAATCCGTATGCTAGGGACCCCTGTCCCCTGGCATTCGACCGCCAAATATTTAGGTGTCACCCTTGATATGAGGCTCACCTTCGGGCGCCATATCAAAAGAGTAACCCGCAACGCACGCTTCTATCTGAGTAGGCTCAACAGTATGCTGGGCCGACACAGTAAGATGTCCCTCCGCAACAAGCGAACCCTTTATAAGGTCTGTATACGACCAGTCATGACTTACGCGGGCCCTATATTTGCCCACGCTAAACCCAATTTCCTTAACGAACTTCAAATAGTTCAAAACAATTTTTGTCGTCGGGCTATGAACGCACCCTGGTACGTCCGTAACGCCGACCTCCACCGAGACATAGAGCCCACAGTCCAGCAATTTCTAAAAAAACTCTCTGAGAACTTCTTCAAAGCCTCAGAGTCTCACTCTAATCATTTCATTCGTGACGGAGCTTCCTACGCAGCCCCACTTCCCTCTCGCTATCGAGGCCGAGACCGAGAAACTCTCTCTCAGATCCCCCAACAAGCTTTCGGCCGACCTGGACTGCCTCTGGCGGCTCAGGCAAAGCCTTCTTCCAATGTTTAATATGCCTGAGTAGGCGCGTCTCTCGGCGGCCACTCGCCGCCTGCACCCTCTTTTCCCTAAAGAGGGTCGCATCCGATTTGGCAGAAAGGCTTCATAAGCCAATGCCAGTCCCACAGGTGGTGTTTAGTGGGTAGGCACTTAGGTTAGTCGCAGTAAGTCCCACATAACCACGCAGCCGGCTGCGTGGTATGCTAAGAGCATTCACCACGTCCCTCCCCCGTTTCCGGAGGGTGCCTTTGCATTGGGCGCAAAAGAAAAGGAGGCTATTGCTTTCCTTGTCAAAATTACATCTATCTCTGTTCATTATGAAACACCATTGTATACATAGGTTATACTTATCAGTCATAACGTTTCTTGTCTGTTATCACAAGAACAAAAATAATCTCAAGTGCCAAAATATACTTCTATCTAAAAAATATACTTCTATCTAAAATTGGTATATAATTTAATATAATACTTCTATTCGTATTGCACAGCTGATCACTATGTAACACGTGACTCTAAATCGGTTTAAAAACAAACTTTCATGAAATTAATGCTCGACCGGGGAATCGATTCCCGAACTTTCGTTCGTCATTATATCGAATCTATTAATTTTTAACATAGATTGCTTTCTATATGAAGTGCTTCTGACAATTTAATAGCAATGTCTTAAAACATTAAGATTGTTTATTATTTGAAAGGAATTAATTAAATAAGCTGTTTTTTTAAGCGCGTCGCCAACAGGGGTAGTAGATATTTTTTGTTCGTTGTATTTTATTATTTATCTTGACGTTCATTATCGTTGACGGCTCCGTGGCTCATTGGATTAGCAATAAGTTGCAGCGCTGGGTGCCGCGGGTTCGAATCCCGCACGGAACAAGTATTTTTGTGGCCTACAAATAATTGTTCCGGGTCTCGATGTTTGTCCTTGTGCAATTTATGTTTGTAAACTGCCTCCACGATACAGGAGAAAATCGTTTTAAAAAAAAACGTTTTTTAAAAAAAAAAGATGAAAAGAAAGATCTTAATATTTTATTAAACATTTAAAAAAAACGATTATTGGCCACAATTCCTGATGGACTATAGTACTGCATGGTAAATCATACTAACTTATTAAAATAATAATAAAAATATCCAGATGTAAATATTGAGACGAGGAACAGTAAGAACCATCGCAGAATTCAGAAATCTGTTACTGACCATAGTGCATCATGTCCAGGAGTGAATTGTTTACGTGTTCTGGGAAACAAACTGTGTCTATAGCGTGATATGTTAAGGTCAAAGTAAACAAACTTAATTAAACGACAATAAAAAAAAATGTATGTATGTATACTATTATAATTATAAAATTTCAGTGGAAAGTATTGAATCGAAGAGGAGATTATTCTGGAAAATATCGAAACAGAGGAGGAAGAGGAGGTAGAAATTATGGAAGTTAAAGAAGAACATTTAGAAGAGGATATTATAGAAGCCATGGGTCCTCCGATTAATACTGAATCTTCATATGGTCAACCAATACACCCAGAGATTTATAAAGAGTCGAAGGTATTTTTATGGAAGGTTTGATTAAAGAAAAATAGAAACATTTAAAAAGAACAACTAATACCGGAAAATGCCATTTGTTAGAGGCACCACTACTGAATCCTGAATTACATGATACAAGAGTCAGTGAAAACAAGAGATAAAAAAATTGAAACCGCCAAAATTTATTAGGATTAGCCACAGGTACAATATTAAAATGTGTAGATAATTTAACCAAACAAAATTTAATAAATTAGATATCATAAAAACATGACAGAGGCGCCAGGATTCTAGCCCAATTATTCAGAAAATACGGTAATAAGAAAAATCTATTATTACCTCACTTAGATAAAAACATATCAAAGACTCTTGTGGATCTCAAACGGATAAATTCCTATTTGAGAGAAGTTGAATGAATGTAAAGAGTGCAATAATTTTACAAAAATCTGCTTCAAACCTGTTAAAGAAACCTATTCCAAAGCCTTTTAAGCCAAGGCAAAATTCTACCACAAAAACTACTATCCCTCAACATCAAGGGACCCAGAGGAAGATGTTCAGGGAAATCAAATTTTAAAGGCCGGCGACCAAGGTCCAAGCACCGGCAGTGACTCGCAGTCAGCCTCACATTCAAAGAATTACAGACAACAACGTGCCAAATACCCATAGAGGTAACACATTTTGCTGGTCGAATTAAACATTTTTATAACTGTTGGAATAAGCTTACAAATCATAACACTATTTTATCATGGATACAGGGCTATAAGATCCTTTCATTGATAATCCAACACAAAATTGCTTACCAATGAATGATAAGTTGTTAGGTTTAGAAGATAGGATTATGTCTACAGAAATTAAAAAGTTAATGAAATTACATGCTATTTCACAGTGTACTCCTGTAAAAGGTCAATATTTATCAAGTATTTTTTGTATTCCAAAGCCTGATAAATCACATAGATTTATTTTAAATCTTAAGCCCCTAAATAAATTCATAAATCCTCCACACTTCAAGTTAGAAGATATTCGTACCTTATGCAAATTAGTGACTAAGGACAGTTATATGTGTACAATAGATATACAAAATGCATACTATTTAATTAGTATTCATAATGATTTCAGAAAGTTTTTACGTTTTAAATATAAAGGAATTCTGTATGAGTTCAATTGTTTACCATTTGGATTGTCTACTGCACCATATACTTTTACAAAATTATTAAAACCGTTAGTAGAACATCTCAGAAGTCAAGGCCTCATAAATGTTGCCTATTTAGATGATCTTAATTGTACTCTCTTATGCAGAGTGCCTAGACAATGTTAATAAAACTGTAAATTTACTCCAGTGTTTAGGTTTTGTAATTAATATGAAAAAGAGTAATTTAATTCCATCACAAGAAAGAGAATATTTAGGTTTTGTCATAAATACACAAAAAATGATATTAAAACCCACAGAAAATAAAAAGAAATCTTTATTATCTGCAATACATAAATTTCTTAGATTAAAGTACTGTTCTATTAGAGAATTTGCTGCCTTGGTAGGTAGTTTTGTATCTATATGTATGGCAGTATCATATGGATTTGTATACACAAAAATATTTGAGAGGGAGAAATACATAGCTTTACAGAGATCAAATGGAGACTATGAAAAACAAATGGAAATAAATGAAAATGAAGTTAGATTTATTATGGTGGCAAAATAAGATTAATACTGCATATAATCCAATAAAACAGTATCAGTTTATATTAGAAATTTGGTCGGACGCTTCTAGTACGGGTTGGAGTACACTGTGATGGTAAAGTGGCACGAGTTTTTGGTCCATTCAAGATAAGCAAAATCATATAAATTATTTAGAACTCTTAGCAGCATACTTTGGCTTAAAATGTTTTGCAAAAAATTTAAAAAATTGTGAAATATTATTGAGAGTTGATAATACAACTGCAATTTCATATATTAATCGTATGGGGGGAGTTCAATATCCTAAGCTTAGCAACTTATCTCGATCTTTGTGGCAATTTTGTGAGAAGAGAATGATATGGGTTTTTGCCTCTTACATTAAATCAAAAGACAATAAAGAAGCAGATGCTGAGTCTCGAAATAGGAATATAGATGCTGAATGGGAATTATCAGATGATAGTTTTAACAGGGTGGTTACAATGTTTGGCCAGCCAGACATTGACCTTTTTGCATCTAGGATTAATACAAAATGCATTAAATATGTGTCATGGCAAAGAGATCCAGAAGCATGGAATATAGATGCATTTACATTAAGATGGTCTGATTTCTATTTTTATGCATTTCCACCATTTTCAGTTCTTTTAAAAACAATTCAAAAAATTAAGAATGAAAAGGCAAGGCATCATTATTTTCCTGTTTGGACTGCTCAGCCCTGGTATCCTATGATGAAATCAATGATAGTCTCAGTTATTTACTTTCAACCTTCATCAGAACTCTTATCTTCTCCTTTCAGGACACCACACCCACTCCATGCACAACTTACCCTGGGGGCATGCATATTATCAGGACAGCGTTCCAACTAAATAAAACCCCGGAGTCAGCATGTGATTTGATGATAGCATCTCTGTCCTCAAATACATTAAAACAGTATAATACATGTTTAAAAATTGGTGGTATTACTGTATGCAAAATAATCATGATATCTAGGGCATCAGTGCCAGATATAATAACATAATTAACAGAGTTATATAATAAAGGGTGTAGTTATCAGACCTTAATTGCCATAGATCAACTTTTCCTTAATAATAGGATCACATCTAGGAACAGATAAAACAATAAAAGTGGTTTAAAGGAGTATATAGGCTGACCGCAACTCCAAAATATAGTGTGACATGGGACCCTTCAATAGTCCTAAATTATTTACAAAATTGTATCCACTTGAATCACTTGCCTTACATAAACTTACCAAAAATGTGTTATGTTGATTTACTTAGCACTGGGCAAAGGATACAAACACTATCTTTAATTAAATATACTATGATGTAAATGTGACTGAGACACATGTTACAATACTGGTTTCAGACTTCATTAAAACATCGGCTCCTGGAAGACATCAGCCAATGTTAAACTTACCATATTTTAAAGAAAAGCCTGAGATTTGCCTAGCAAAAACTTTATTATTTTACATTGATACCACTAAAAATTAAGAGATCAGGATAAACAAAATATTTTATAACATTTAGAAACTGTATAGAGCAGCCACATGTCAAAGCATAAGTAGGTGGCTTAAACAAGTAATGAGCGAAAGTGGTATTGATACAAGCACATTTACTCCACATTCAACAAGACATGCCTCAACGTCTAGTGCTCTAAGACAAGGACTTACAATAGATAACATATTAAAGACAGTTGGATAGTCGTCAAACTCTCAAACATTTGCAAGGCATTATAATAGACCTCTGTTGAGTGATAATCACCTGTTTGCAAAAACAGTATGTAGGACAAACTCTACTTGATTAAAATTTAGTTTAAAAATATTTATAATTTACATATTATTACTACTTAGTTGTAAAAGCAACCTATTTTAATTTTTTGTTCAGTGAAGTAACATTTTAATAAAAGTTGATTTTCAATTTTAGTATTCTTTGAATCTTTCTTTCTTATAATTTTAATTTAATGTTCCAATTTAATGTGCAAATGCAATGAGAATCTATATGTTTACTCATTAACTCTAAACATCTACCAAGTTATCTCGGACTGCTTGAATATAATTGAATTAAACGACCCTTAAGTGAAGTTCAATTATAATTATATGAAGAGCTTAGTCCGAGATATGAATTTCCCACCCACCCCACTTAACAAGTTTGCAACCCACGTAAACAGTAGATTCTAATATTTACTCTAAAAGAATGACATTTGAGAAGCGTTAGGTTGCGTTCGTGTTGCAACTTTTTGTTTTAGATCTACTCTAAAAGGATGCGTTCATCGAGCAAGTGTAGATGATACTACCAAGTTATCTCGGACTAAGCTTTTCATATAATTATAATTGAACTTCACTTAAGGTAAGTTCGTTTAATTATGTAATTATTGGAGGAGTTCTTGTATTACTGGAGGGTGTTTATGTAATGATAGCTCATGAAGGCGTTTGCGGAGACACATACCCATGGGTACATATATTTGGGGTGGTCGACTGACCGACTGCTACTAGTACTGTTGCACAATGTATAGTCCTATATTAGGGACTTATGATAGTAAGGTCTATGTAACTAAAGCATTAATATAGAATGTCTCTATGATGTATAAGCATTATGATAGCAGAGTTATGACTTGAAGTCCCATATGTATAAGACATACAGGATGTCCAGTAAATAGCACGACATACTGCAGGTGATAGCTAGGGTCACTACCTATCAATACAACACAATATATGTTCAGCAAAATCTTACGGATTTACAGTTTTACAAAATTTTCCGAAATACCGAAAATCTCTACCTTGAAACAGATTTTTAACATCTCGTAATGAAAAATCCTTTTCTAGTACTTTTTTACATCAAATTATTCGTGAATAGTTACTTTACTCATTGATAAGTCTTTTTCTATCAAAGACAAGAATGTTTTCAAGAAATACTTTTTTTGTTTAAATTTGCACAGAAGTATTTTCTTATCACTTAAGTTTAACCTACAGTGGTGAAAAAAATGTATGTGGCAGTTTTGTACAACAAACTTAAAAATAGCTTGTTTAATGTTAATTTAGGAAAGATACAATACTAGTGCATTTTCATTAAAAAATACAAAAAAATGCTATTTTAGTTCCAGAGAAGCTGATTTTGTTGAAAATTTAATTAACGTAATTTTGACAAAACCACTATGAGAATAAGTAATAGCTGCTCATTTACGCGAATTATTATAAAACTAGTTGTGACACGTAAATGCGACATGCACGCGTAATGACTAAAGGTTTTACCTGCTCGCCGACCGACCCGACCTGACCGGTTACTGTCTAACAAAAGAAGCGCATGTGCTATCCCGCTCTTCTTGAATTGTGATTTTGTGTCTCATCAACCTTATTTGCGACACTTGTCAGTACGCTACCTAAACCGTGCGCAACGCATCTCTGTGTTCACAAATTATTGTTTCGTACTGACGACTGTTTTGTGCCTTGGACCCGGACTTTGTTTGCCTTACGATTTGGATTTTTATTGTGATCACTACGACGACTTGGCGACCACCTGGACTTTTGTGTTTTATACATGGCCAACCGCCGCGTTTTTCCTGGTTATACGCAGCGAGAGTATGCTGAGATGCACCTTATTTACGGAGAAGAACAAAGTTCCCGAGCTGCTGCCACCTCTACAGGGAAAGGTTTCGATAGGAGACATCCACACCATGAAATGTTTACCAGAGTGCATAACTCCTACATGGAAGGCAGACTCCTGGTCAACGTGGCGGTGGACGGCCTCAAGTTGTTGACGAAGACATAGTGCTTCAGGAACGAGAACAAGACCCGACAACTTCGGTTAGCGATACAACGGCGCAGGGATACCGAAGTCCACTGTTCATTCAGTACTTAAGAGGTGGATACCATCCATTTCACGTACGACGCGCAAACTCTTTAACTAGAGACTACCTGCCGAGAGTTCACTGCCGCCGCATGTTTGAAATGCATCGGGAGGACCCAAACTTTTTTAATAAGGTGTTATGAAGTGATGAGTCAGCCTGTAGAAAGGACGGCTACTTGAATTTGCATAATTTACATAGTTGGCAATTAGAAAATCCGTATGTGTCAAGAGAAGACAGGTCCCAGTACCAATTCAAAATAAATTTATGGTGTGGGATTTTAATGGCCAGATTGTGGGTCCTGCAAGCTTCCAACTACATTAAATGCCAATAATTACTTGGAGTTTTACGAGAAACCCACCACGCTCCTTGAAAATGTTCCGAGTGAGCTAAGAGAGGTGATGTGGCTTCAAAATGATGGGTGCCCTGCTCATTATGGCCGGGAAGTAAGAGCCTACTTAGATGAAGCTTATCCAGGCAGGTGGATTGGGCGACTGGGACCGATATTATGGCCACCTAGGTCTCCGGACCTAAACCCCTGGATTTTTATTGGGATGCCATGAAGGACAAAGTCTATGAAAACCGATCCAAAATGACAATGAATTGAGAGCAAAGGTTAACATTGCAGCAAGAAAATATCGGAAATAAGCCTGAGAAGACTCAAAAGCTCATTTTTAAGAAGATGCCGAGCGTGTATTAGGGCAGGGAAGCAATTTGAGCATTTATTGTAATTTATTTAAATAAATGTTAAAGTTAACTCCTCTGTTTTTTTACTATCACCTTATCCTTCAAGATGTCATTTACAGACCGGGCGGCCGGTCGGCTGTAGATTAATTATTATGTAATTTGAACCGTAGTACGACCTACAACGATCGAATTAAAGTCACATTACTTGCATTTAAAATAAAATGCTCTTATTAACTAAAATAGCTTATTTTTGTATTTTTAATGAAAATGCACTAGTATTGTATCTTCCAAATCACCATTAAACAAGCTATTTTTGAGTTTGTTGTACAAAACTGCCACATACATTTTTTTCACCACTGTAGGTTAAACTTAGTGATAAGAAAATACTTGTGCAAATTTAAACAAAAATAGTATTTCTTGAAAACATTCTTGTCTTTGATAGAAAAAGACTTATCAATGAGTAAGTAACTATTTACAAATAATTTGATGTAAAAAAGTACTAGAAAAGGATTTTTCATTACGAGATGCTTAAAATCTGTTTCAAGGTAGATTTTTCGGTATTTGAAAATTTGTAAAACTAAATCCAAGATTTTGCTGAACATATTGTGTTGTATTGATAGGTAGTGACCCTAGCTATCACCCCTGCATGTCGTGCTATTTACTGGACACCCTGTATAATAGTATGGTCTAAGAAATAAAGCAAATATGTGGAAGGTCTCAGATATGTAAAAGCATTATACGAGTATTGAAAAGAAATGACATAGATGGGTGGTTGGCTGACAGACTGCTACTAGTACTGTTGCACAATGTATAGTCCTATATTAGGGTTTTATGATAGTGAGGTCTATGGAACTAAAGCATTAATATAGAAGGTCTCTATGATGTATAAGCATTATGATAGCAGAGTTATGACTTGAAGTCCTATATGTATAAGACATATAATAGTAAGGTCTATGAAATAAAGCAATTATGTGGAAGATCTCAAATATGTAAAAGCATTATATTGAAAAAAAAAATGGGACTTGAAAAGGATTATTATAGTGGCGTGTAGATTGCTTCACAGCGTCCGAGACCGAGGTAAACTTGGAGTCGATAACCGATTTGTCCTAGACATATGATCTTAGTGCCGGTGGTAAGCGGGTTTGTTGTAGCAATACGACTTGCCCGTGGACATCGCATACCCTTGGCGTTTGTGGGCGGCGTCTTAGCGCATAGCGTTATGATACGTCAGCTATGTTTCGGATTAGGGTGAGTGTATTTGGTAGTACTTTTAAAGTGCAGCAAGCATACTCAACTCCACGTCTTAGTGCAATAGCGCTATGATACGTGAATTTTTAGTTAACATCATTATCAATTTTGTTACCAAAGTCGATAGGGATCATGTGGGTGTGTTGTGAGTGGGCGCCATCCGTATGATAGTTGCATTTATGCTTACTGCTACTTGCGGTATTGCGTCTTGTGATGGATTTGCGGGTGTGCTGCGCCTGGTTCGACGCATCTTGTGGTTCTGTGGTCGGTGGAAATATGCGGGTGGTGATGTCTAGATTGTATGGGGGACCTTGGGATGGTGTAAGCCCGACGATAGTCATATTGATGCTTGTTGCGTTCTGCAGCATTGCGTATCTGCGATGGTTGTTTGGCGGGTCGCTATTATCAATGGAGCCATCTGCGTCTTGGTTTGACTCACAAGCTAAGTAGGTTTGTCCAAGTCGGGTCCCTTCATTACGGGGCTGCAGACTGTCTGACCTTCATGATGTTTTATATAACAACATAATAATATATCTCAGTAAAGTTCCACCTATGAATGATTGAAGGCAACTTGTTGGTGGGTGAGACAAACATGATCGAAAAATGCATATACTCAACGTCAGTGACACAAACCCTTTCTGATGGCGAATTGTTACTATTATCTTATAACTGCCTATTGGCTATATCTGCCATTGTATTGGTTGGTGGAGCATATGTGTTGACCTCATGCGGGTGGTAGCTGGAGGGTGAACCTGAGGAGGCTCTCAAGGCTGCAGCCAAAAGCCACGCAACGTGGGACCCCATTCCCTTGAGGTGAGCGGTAGACTCATGACACGCTCTGCGGCAAATTAGCCGTGCTGATCATGAAATTGGTGGTGATAATTACACTTATATCACGTCTGCAGGAACGACGGTCTAGCAGGTGGTGGCGCTCACAGAGGCTTTTATGGCCAGTGTGCCTATTATTTGGCGTGGCCTAAACCGTGTGACGTGTATTTCACTGTGGCTGGATTTGATAGCATTCTGTATGGTGTTTACACGCAGTGACATGCGCGATTTCAGTCGATGATTGTGCTTACGCACTACCAAGAGGCCAAGGCCCTTTACTGGTACGACAGTTATTTTGCTGTGGACTACGGTCTAGTTCCCAACTTAACGTCCTCTGGGGAAGCGTTGGTTGGTTGATGCTCACCGCATGCGTGTGAGCCGTGTGCCTCCATATTTTTTTTAAAATGTGGGAGAGTGAAGCCCTTGTATCTGGTATTTGATATAAATATTGTGAGCCTTTTCCATGCGGGAAGGATTAATTAATAGGAATTGACTGATGTAAACCTGATACAAGTGGAATAGGGACGATTTAATGTTCTTAATCTTTTTGAGCCCTGTCTTCGTGAACGGGGTTTAGCTTATAAGGCACTACCAACAGCCTGATTGCTCTCGTGAATATTCATTCTTCCAAGAGACACCTAAAAAGAAGTTACTATATGAACACAACGTAAATAGGGATCCTAACTAAGACTATCACGCTATAAATTTATAAAAAGTCCCATATTTAAACCTTTAGAAAGATCAAAATATGGTTAATATACTGGTCACAAAAATTTGATATATTTTTATATATTTCATAGATATAGATTCTAAAGAAAGAAAGAAGGGAGGGGGGGGTGTTACAATAGCATCATAGAAAAAAAGGAAAAGAAAACGGATTTGCAGATTTATCACCCGCATGATTGGATACAACTTATCAGATCGAGCAGTAAAAATTTTAAGTTGTCGAAAGCGCAGTTCCGACTTTTGGATTTTTCTTCGTTGTTAAAGGTCCTTTAGTATTAAGAAATAAAGATGTAGAAGGGCGACAGTTTAAATGGCTCGATAAAAAGTGGCTGCGCTATGATTCTGAATTTGGCGTCATCTCCTACAAAGACACACAGGACACGGAATGTCAATTTTTAAAATTAAACTTGAAACGTCGCGTTTTTGCCACACCTGACACTATTACTGTTATATCGGTACAGCCTTACCGATATCAAAAGAAAAAAAGATGATCTGATTTCTTTACTCTTCTTGACCATATGCATAACTGTAAACCATACTGTAAACCATATGTAATACTGAACCTGATATTTTAGATAGTGAAGAAGATGACTAAATAGTTGAATATAAATTATAAATTTAGCCTAGTATATAAATGATAAATGATGCATAGTAAATTAATTTTAGGTTCATAGAAGTAGCTCGTATTTGTCAAATTAAATTTAGTTTATAATGAAATGTACTGTTCTCATACACTTAAGTCATACATATACATATGCACATAGTGTTCTTAAAAACATAAGTCACTAAAATTGCGTTTTATTAAATTTATGTCAAATTATATTTACGTTCATGTTAGTTAGTATTAATTAAAAACAACGTAATATTCCAATAAATTTGAATTTATAGTTTAACGGTAAATTTTATTTATTTTTTACTTATTCTTGAAAAGTGTGACATTTGGACTTATGTTTTTTAGTCTGCGGGCCCTAGTTTAAGTATGGTAATATGTTAGTGTAGTGCCGTGTAAGAACACCCACTACCCCATATCTTCCCGTGGGTGTCGTAAGAGGCGACAGAAGGAAACTGAGGCAGAAGATGGGCAGCAGCATCTTTCTGATAAAATAAAAACCAATAAAACAACTGCGGTTGCCAACCCGCTCGCCAAGCGTGGCAACTATGTTAATATACTCCCCATGAGCAACGACACTAATAAACGGCCCCCAGTCCCCGGCGGCCCCGCTATTCCTGGCTACGGTGGCGACCATGGTAACGGCGGGGCAGGGGGTGTTGAGAATCTCCGGTGGAGGTGCGGTTGCCCCCTACGCCGACTGGACCTGCCAACTTATAACGCACTCACCCTGAGGACTGACGAGAAAGAAGATCCTGGAGCTGGAAGAAGAGATAGACAAGTTACGCTGGCATATTATAGGATTATCCGAGGTCCGAAGAGAGGGGAGGACACGGTAATCCTCAAATCCGGCAACTTGTTCTATCACCGGGAGGGTGACCATGTGTCACAAGGAGGTGTCGGATTTATCGTCCACAAGTCTCTCGTTAACAACGTTGTAAAGATTGGGAGTGTGTCGCCGAGGGTTGCGTACCTTATACTCAGAATCACCAAAAGGTATTCGCTGAAGGTCATGCAGGTTTACTCACCAACCTCGGCACACCCTTTATGAGGAGGTGGAGGAAATGTAAGGATATCTCTAGGGCCATGTGTTCCTCCAAAACCCACTATACGGTGTTAATGGAGACTTCAACGCAAAACTAGGCACAAGAGGAAACGGTGAGCTGAAAGTAGGAAATTCGGTTTTAGGCAACAGAACATAAGGGCCAGCAGCTGGCTGACTTCATGGAGAAAGAAGGATTCTTTATGGTGAACTCTTTCTTTCAGAAGCGGCCCACAGGAAGTGGACCTGGCCGTGCCCCGACGGTTCGACAAAAATGAGATTGACTTCATTATGACGACCAGACGACAACTGTTCAGTGATGTCTCAGTGATTGCGAGGGTGAAAACTGGTAGCGATCACCGAATGGTAAGAGGCACACTGAACCTAAACGTTAAGTTGAATAGGTCTCGTCTAATGGTTAACGCCCGTCCTCTCATGCTCTAACCAAAGTCCCAAAACCTTCAGCTCGAGTTACAAAATCGTTTTCAGTGCCTAGAAGATTGCAATGTAGTAGACGATATGAATGACAGGCTCGTGAAAACTGTCCATGGTCGGAGCTAAGTTCTGCAAGACCCACCGAAGAAGAACACAAGAACTCTCCGATCACACTCTTAATCTCATGGCTGTTAGACGGGAAATGGGCTGCAGTCTTCAATAGATTTGAGCACACAGGCAACTGAACAGACAGATCTTCAAATGCATGGCGGGACTAACGCAACTTTAATACTGCTCATATTGAATAAGCGATCGAGCGAAACCAGGGCTCCAAAGTCTTTCCAGAGATCTTTCTGCCAGAAAGAGCCGTGGCAGTATCGTTTCCGGGACACCTGAGATTTTGAGTGAGATTGAGAGGTTCTGAGCAGCTGTACACGTCATCGTTGGAGCCACGCAAGTGTGAGTTACGATCCAAGAGCAAGTCTTGTTCGATACTATTACGATGATATCCCGGACGTCAGTCTGAGCGAGATTAGAACGGCTCCAGCACCTTAAAACGGCAAGTCCCAGGTGAGGATGGAATTACAGCGAAGCTTCTGAAAGCGGGTGGAAAACCGGTACTTGAAGTCCTACAGAAGCTCTATAATTCCGTTCTTCATGGTGGCACTTCTCCGGAGGCGTGGTGTAGAAGTGCGGTTGTCTTATTCTTCAAGAAAGGCGACAACGCTCTCTTGAAGAACTACAGACCGATTTCCTTCTGAGCCAGTCTACGTGCTGTTTTACAGAATCACTACGAATCGTCTCGCACGCAGACTCGACGACTTCCAGCCTCCCGAAAAGCCGGTTTCTGAAAAGGCTTTAGCACCATAGACCACATACATACCCTTCGGCAAATTGTACAGAAGACCAAAAGTACAATCTGCCACTTTGTATTGCGTATGTGGACATGAGAAAAGCCTTGATTCCATAGAAATTTGGGCGGTTGAAATCCTTCAGCGGTGCCAAGTGGACTATCGGTACATCGAAGTGCTGAAGTGTTTGTACAGTAGGGCTACGATGGCTATCCGAGTACAAAACAGAGTACGAAATCTATCCAACTGCAGAAAGTGTAAGACAGGGTGACGTTTATACCACCGAAATTTCACCGCTGCGTTGGAAGAAGTTTTCAAGCTACTGGACTGGAAAGAATACGGTATTAACATCAATGGCGAGTACATCACTCACCTTCGATTTGCCGACGATATAGTCCTTATGGCAGAATCCCTGGAGGACCAAGCACTACTCAATGACCTCAATAGTGTCTCCCAACGGATAGGTTTTAAGATGAACATGGACAAAACAAAATCATGTTCAACGTCCATGTCACACCTATGCCGGTAGTTATGGAGCACTAAGCTCAGTTGTTGACGAATATGTTTACCTGGGACAACTAGTCCAACTAGGTAGTACTCGAAACGTCAGGAATATAAAATAAGTTAGTATATGCGATAAAATCCGTAAAACTCGTTTTATTTATATGTGTAGTGTTCGTGTAAATATAAGAAATCATTATGCCAATATCCGTTTTGTCACCCTTTTATGAATAAGAATAATTAATTTGGAGTGACAAACTGCGGGGTGGGGAGAACTCGAATATTTCCAGTTCTTAAAATATTGTCAAAAGTTTGGTGATATGTGTTAGAAGGGCTGGCTCTCCTATTCTTAGGGCTTCGGTAGTAATACCATCATCGCCAGGACTCTTGCTATATTTCATATTCATTAGTCCCTTATGCACTTCCCAATCGGTGAATGGCGATATGAAATTGGAGCACGAATATTTACTGGCGTTTGGTGGGGAGTTGAAGCCTCGTTGTATAACCCTTGGTAAAATTCCGTGCAAATGTCTAATATTTTGCCCATATCAGTGTGTTTCACACCTGTACGATCTCTTAAACAAGCAATTGTAGATTGTCCTTTTAGATATTCCCCGCTTAACCATTTTTAGCGAAGTATTTTGTGCTAAAGCCGTCTCGATGTGATAAGTGTTATAATTTCTTATGTCTCTACGAAACTTCGTAAAACTCGACAGTCTACAGCATTGTATTCTGGTGTGTACTTATTAAAGTTTGTCGCTCGTCAATTAATTGTTTTGTTTGGGAGCTGAGTTTGCTTACTTTATGTTTAACTGTTTTATTTTGTTGCTGACTTTTGTATGTTGTCTTTAATACTCGTGTATTGTATTCTACGTTGTCTTGATTTGTTTTATCTAATAAACTAAAATTATTTGTTAAATCTAGAAGGAATTGTTCCTGGTTAGCCATAAAAATAATTTTACTTAATTTTCTTATAGACTTTAATTTAATCTTTCTAGACCACTATTATATTTGAGTTTAAAATTTTCGCTAGTTCTAACTGTCACCTCACTCTGTTTGAAACTTTGGGTCAGTCACTTCTAAAAGAACCAAAAAATGTTTATTTTTCGCTCGAAGGACCAAAAGTTCGGGTATTGACGAATGTTTAAAATTATTATTTAAAGTTTATATTAAAACAGTATATTAAACAGGAGAAAAATATAAGATTTAATATGTGTTGAATAATGTTATTATATTATATGTTATGTAAATGAGTTCACGTCCATCGCGGTTAAGGTGAATACGTGAACTTACACAATTTATAATTGCCAAACGCTATAGTTTGGCATTGGCATTCTTTGCGTAAAATGTTAACGCCAGCAGAAATGTAATGGATCGTACACTATACGTATCTAAAATTAATTAAATAAAAATTTATTCTGTCTGAATACAAATGATACGTCAAGCTAAATGTAGTTCTAATATTTAATGTCAAGCAACTGTTATTAACCCAGCTTGGATTTGAGAAGGAATTAGATTGAACGTCTTGCCAACCAGTGGAGTCGTTACACTGTATATTACCCTGCTATATCAAGTTTAATACGTAACATAAAACCTTGACAAATTTTGTTGGATAATGATATATTTTGATTCCGTTTAGGAACATAAATGTAAACAGTGTTTAACTGTGTATTTTTTTGTATTTTTCTAAAACTTTCTTAATATTTTCAAGATAATATGATAAGGAGAAATTAGATTAAGAACTTTTTACTGAAATAGTTACAGTAATTAAGATAATAGAATTACGTTTTCGGAAATTAAATATTTAATTTTATTATTTTTGTAACAAACTAGCATACAATCCACTTAAGGGTAATTGGATGTTGTGTATAATCACCTCAGATCTATCCTCGATTGAGAGTTAAAATGAAGACGCGTTGTCCTTCCTGAGGCTAAGATAGAATGCCACTGAGTAAAAGAGTCTACAATTCTTTACACTCACCATACTGAACACAGTAGCGTTACGCTTCTATTTAACACTGTTATTCTGTGAGAGCAGGGTTCTTCTCCGATCTGGCCACCTATTCGCGCTACAACTATAATATAGAAGCAGCGTGGCTTTACAACATCATAAATATTTTAATAATATGTCATTTAAGCGTTTTATGTCATTTAATAAAAATCTAGTTGCTGTTCTTCTTTATCTGCTTTTGAGAGTTTACTGCTGAATATGGGCTTCTTCCACTGTAAGAAGGATTTGCCTTTACCGCCACGTTTGATAGGTGGTATGACGATCGGTACCAGACATCTTGCACCGTTGATGCTGCTCTTCAGCCTGGTTTTACGTCAGCAACAAGATGATTATACTGCTATCTATCTGAAAGCTACGAAATCTTCCTGACGTTTCCCATAGTAACCTATACGACTCTCGGGACTAAATAGTAGTGATGGATATTCTTACGTCGACAAGATACAGAAATATTGCTTTAAATTATGTTTAATTTACCATTACTGTTACAGCCTATCAAAATTCAACTAAACATCAAGTCAAGCTAAATATAAGCCTCCTCATAGATTGAATTTGGATTTTTGCCATGATTGCCACGTTTTTTTAGATTTTTATTTTTATTTTTATTTTAGTCGTTATTAGGTAGACGCTGCATCTCTAGTGTCTATTCCTCTGTCCTTCTTACGTCACCCACGGAGGACGACATGGGGTATTGGATATTCTTACGCCGCCCCTACACGGTAAGGTGTTTAAATTATATATTTAGAATAGTTAGTTTTCTAGTTACTAGGTAGTAGAACTCTCCCCTGTCTAGGGGTCTGTCTGGGTAGTGATTCATATCACGTCAGGGTCACCAGTTTGGCGGTGAAAGGAAAGGGAGATCTCCCGCCGGGCATGGTGTTCTGCCCGGGAGCAGCTCCATCGCTCGAGTGGTAGTTCAGAGCTATTCTATATAATATACTGCACTTTAGACTTTTTGTTAGCGCAATTTAGGCTTTGATGTATTTGCTTGTGGCGCGACGACAGCGCCGATTACCTACCCATATTTCTGCATTCAAATAGCATTTCTGTATTCCGATCTGAAGGTTATAGAAAGCCAGAATATTTACAGGCTACGAGGTATTCTACTTAGTCTTCAGGTTGACAACTATATAATGTTAGCTACTTTGATAAAGTTGGCTGCAGGTATCCATGGCTGGTGTTTGCTAACCATCATCAGTGAACTGTAATTCCGTTAGTAACTTCAGTTTCATTAAAAAAATGGTTCTAGTACATATCGTTTAGTTTTGGTTGTATTTATATTACTAGCTGCTGCTGGACTGCCTCGTTAGTCTAGCCGTCGTAAACGTGGTTGCTGATTATGAGGTCCCAGGTTCAAATCTCAAATAAATTATTGGGATTTTATGCCGAGAAATTCTCAGTAGCAGCCTGTGGTTAGAAGTAGGCGTGTTTCACCCCCACGTGCCGCGGAAAGCACAAAGCCTTTGATATCTTTCCGTTCGTATCGAATTATCGTCCCATCGGACTATGAGAGTAAAGGAATAGAGAGTGCACAGGTACTTGCGCATGCACTTGTGCTATAATCCCCCGCGCAGATGGCTAGTGTCTGTTGAGACTGGCCGCGTGACCGAAATTCAGTAAGGAGGACATTATTATATTTTATTATTATATTACTTTTTGTTAATCTCTTACGACGCTCGAAATATTTTTGGCAAAGTGGATAGTTCGTTTGTATTTTTTCGTAGTGCCAAAGATGAACTCCAGGTACAAAGTGTTGTATACAACTATATTTAGTTGATTGAGGTTAGTAATTTTGAACGAAATATAGTTAAAGGGTGAAATTTGACTCTTCGCAAATAATCACTTAATAACACACTAAAAATCTTTCTAATTAAATTCTAAATAATCTAATCTAATTTAGTTATAGACAATTAAAATCATTCCTTATTAATAAATGTTATTATGATTACAATGAATTTTATGACGAGAAATAATGACAAGAAGAATACTTCGACTACATTTCTAATTTAACTAATGTATTCAAAATAATATTGTATGATAATATGATATTTTATAATTTATGTCTAAAGTAAAATAATACAAAAATAGTTAGCCAGGGCGTCATATGTATATCTATTTAAAATTTACCATCTTATTTAATAAAAAATAATAATAAATAAAATCAATTTGAATTTAAAAAGAAGTCCACAGCTTGGTATTGCAGTAGCTGAGCATTTGTCTGGGGCGGTGCAAGCTGCAAGTTCAAATCCCGCATGGAACTGCTATTTGTATGGCCTTTATAATATACGATTGTTTCGAGCCTGGATATCAAATGCTGGATATGAAATGCCTTATTTATCTAAGTAATGTTGTTCTAGCAATTTTTAATTATTTTTACTAACAAAAAATGCTAAAAAGTTTAAAAAAATAATTCTGAAAGTTTCCTTCGTCAATAACTTTATGATGTTTTTTTTTACAGATTTTTCTCAAAACTTGCTTAAGACATAAGGTAGGTAACACAGGTATTTTAAAGCATTTATTTAAAAATTTAAATGGTGCCGAATAGTGGCAGTGTAAGAATATTTACTACCCCATATCATAGCGTGGGTGGCATAAGAGGCTACAGAGGGAAACAAATCAGGAGATGGGAAGCAGCGTCTTTCTAATAACGACTAAATAAAAAACTGCGGTTACCTCCCGCCTTCCCTATGAGGCAATCTACGGGAGAGACCTATGTTGAGCAGTGGACATTAATAGGCTGTAACGGTAATGGTTAAATGGTTCTTTAAAGAGCTTTATATATTATAATCTCAAAAAGTTTAACTTCCCTGTTGATTGCTCAAAATCAGTATTCAAATAAGCAACACCAAAATTTACAATTAAGTCACCTACATTAAACATTCACACAGAAAACCTCTTCATCAGACAGTCAGATAGACATTTAGATAATATAAATAAAAATCACTTAAAAATTTACAGTGTTTCGTAAATAGCAATTCTAAAACGGGCTGAGCAAAAAGCACGAAAATAACATTATATTAAAACACGATTTAACTTGGAAAGACTTGACGGCAACACGTAAACTCCATTACTGAGCAAAATTTACAATGTTAAAGTAATCCGTCGTTAGAACAGAATTTTTGGAAGAGATATAATTTTAGATATCTAGATTGTTTTATTTAAAACAGGATATTCAAATCAGTGCTGGATACTCCAATATGTGCTGAAAACTTACTAAATCACAATTAATATATTTTTTATAAATACATATGTACGCAGTTTACTACTTTACCACATTACGGTACTTTTGATCAAAATTCAATACAAAAATTAGGAATTTATTTTGACTTCTTTTGGCCAACTTCAAATTAAAATCAAAATGGAAATGAAATGGTGTGATTCCCAGACTGATTACAAGAATTGGATATCCTTTTTAGTGGTAATGGTCCATTAAGCATTCTATCTTGATCCTCGGTGCCATCAGCGCATCCGCATTTTGATTCATAATAGAGAATAAATGTCTATGGACCATAGCATCCATTGGGCATCATGGGGCCTGTACGCTCGATTTTAATCATTACTTTTATAAAAAAGTTGTACAATAAACCTTTAAGCGCAAACCATAATCGACAAATCGTAAAAATTTAAAAAATCACGTATACCTTCACGTATAACGTATGACCTTAGGTGTTTCTATCGAGCACTAATGAGAGTTTACCAAGTGATTCTAAAAATAGCATCGATGATTTTTTCTGCCATAAAGGCGGCGCCACTTTGGAATCAGGTGAAATATTTAACAGCGAGGGAAGTTAATTTGTAAGAAAAGTGTAAGATTAATGCTCCTTTCTAAAATATTAGTTATATTTTATAAAAATTTGATAAAACATAACATAAACTATAGATATTCCTAAAAGCAGAAGATTAAAAAAAGTTAAAAATTAAAGAATACAGCACTGAGGCATTGTTTTATGTATACACTAGAAACCGATTTTTTTTAATTCTTTATATCTGCGTAACAAATAACCTTCCCCATTGTGAGTTCACCTTCACACTAGCGACATCTGATGAGAGTAACAATATTAACCTTCATTAAAAGGCCCATTTTACATAAACAAACTGCTGAAGAAAATATGCCGAATGTTTCATTTTAATTATTTGAAAACTTTTTGTAACGTGTTCATCTGCTACAAGCTTTTACTACCCACACCGTGCTTTGAACTTTGCGTCAACAGCGCCATCCGAATAGCAACATTGTTTGTTATTAATTCTAATTTCAGGTTCATTTCAAAATCAAGAAGTTTAATTCAACTTCAGAACACTTTTGCTTCAAAGCTAGGAATGGATGTAATTTTTAGGATGGTACAATTCATAGATATTGGATACAACTCAGTCTTGAAACATCCCAACATATTTTATAAGTCAATTGTCATTATCTTTCGCACATCATTAGGATGATCAAGGCATAACAGAATCCATCATTTTCACATGAATGAATTACTGATACTGTGCAGTCGAGTTACTGGCACTAAACTTTTAATGCCGACGGCAAAAATAATCGGCAAAAGTGTGAAATATTTTGGTACTATGCGCGCCTATTCACCTTCCAAGTGTAGCAGTTTCACTAAATCGTTTCCGTTCAGTTAATCCTCTCAGTTCCTCTGGGGTCAAAATTGACGACTCATCTGCATTTTGATATTTAAACGTGGATAGATGTAGATAACTTTGGGCCATAGCATTCACTGAAATGAAGTAAAAACTGTTAAAACTGAATGAATTTCACAATGTAAGAAATTAAAATTTCATTCGTCAAACCTCAACATATATTTTAATCTACTACCGTTTCAAAATGAGGTTCCTCTATCCGGAAAAGAAATGACAAAATTTCTTATACAAAAAAAAAAAAAGATTTAGAAGAAATTTCTTTATTTGAATTTTTTTTTTGGAACCACTTATATGATATTCTTAATTAAGATTGTAAATGAACAGCCCCAAAGGTAATCAAAAGATGTTCTGTGTTAAAATAACACAACAAACCGGTTAAAATAATATAAAAAGTCAAAGGTAATAAATGTGTTGCAGCCCGAGCAGACCAGTCCCCGCAAGCAGCACCTGTTCACTAGTATTCAGTATACTTATTACCAGATGGATTGTGTGTGCTTTTGTCATCCTTATTTTGTATAAAGTCACAATGAGCCTCATGTCTAGCGATGAGCTATTTAGAATTATTAAAAATCATTGGTTGACGGTGAACTAATAATTTTATTTTCACATAGAGCCTCTAAGAGTCTCTTGTACCAAACGTACATTTCTCTTGTATAGTCGGTTTTAACATACTGTTTAAACGTATATGGTGGAACAAATAAAACAAGATTTCTTGATTTGGAAAGAGCACAGAGAGCATGAATAAAAGTTATGTGTTTTAAGACGCGTAAATTTTCGACTGACAAACTTTATTCCACTACTGGTATTTTATCTGTGAGGAAACTATATATTCTAAATACTGTATTGAGAAAACACAAATCGATTTCTTACAAACCGAACATGAATATTACCAGAAGGAAACATAACGTCATCACACAAACCCGAGTTAAGTCAGTTTTTGCTGAGAGATAATTCGCCATGAAATCAGTTGACTTATATAAAAATAAACAAGGAAATGTTTTACGCTTAACACAAGTGCAAAATTGCTCACTGAATGATTAAAGGCGGAAAGTTATTTATTTGGCAGTTTCTAGTCTATTGTGAAACCTTGCTATGAAGGAGCGGTGCTTCATAGCACAAGCAATATTATTTGCTTAAAATGAAGCTCCAATTACTTAAAATTGTATTGGGCTTAGTGACCGTAATAAATTATTTTGTATTTGTATTTGTACATATTGTCATAGACCAATGTACATACATTACTTTTTCACATTTATCATCCAGCAGTTTCATATAATACACTACTGGATGACATTTCTGCTATATTACGAGTATAATTATTTTGATGCCCATAGCCAACAACTATCCGATGACATGATGTGAAACTTTATCATAAGCTTGTAAGGAATCTACAAATATCCTCACTTAAACACTTCCAAGTAAGTGTAAATGGAAATTTTTGAGAAGAATATTTTAAAAACGCATGCTGGTATTATGTTATCATATAATATCAATATAAATTTTATATTTACTGCATTTATCGTAATGGTCAGGTGCATTTATAATATTATTTAATAATTAAGCGAAAGAGGTAAATAATACAAAAATCATAATTGTACACCCACTCACAGTTTGCATTATGCACAGAATTATTTCAACAATTTTATTCGATTTAAGTTAATCTACTCAATCTCCACCCGCTCTCAGTTTATCTTTCATCCACATGCATTAAGCAGGTACATGCTTGTTTCAAAGTTCGATAATTTATCCACAAACCATATTTTGTATAAGATACAAAAGAAATTATATAGGAGTACTCACAAATTACGTTGATACATACAAATATTACATTTATAATTGATAAAGACTTGTGAAATAGACTGAATATTCTAAGTTTGCATAAATTTAAATTACATTACATTACAATGCCGACATATAGAACAGAATCCACCAGAATTTACGTGTTATATGCAAATCCGATGTCAGCCGCTTTCCATCTTATAGTGAGTGATAGCATTTATTAGGGTTTTATTTTATTGCTACTATTCTGAGTGTTGACAGTTTTATATTTTCTACTTGATATACAGAATAATACATCATATATTATATTAGCTTGCCTGGTGGACATTGTTCTGCCCTTTCCGGTAGGTAGCACCATGAGGTTCGCCCCGAATTCCGTTACAGCCTATTAAAATTCCACAACTGAACATAAGCCTCCCTCATAGATTGCATCATGGGGGAATATTTGCCAGAGTTGCCACGCTTGGCTGGTGGGTTGTCAACCACTTGGCAGGAGGGTTGACAACCGCAGTTTTTTTATGTTTTTAGTTGTTATCAAAAAGACGCTCCTGCCTATCACATGGTTTGTTTCCCTCTGTCGCCTTTTACGATACCCACTGGAGGATATGGATTACAATGCTAATACAAGGTCCGAATTCACTCCAAACTTTTTACAGTGTAAAATTGAAATAATATTTGTAAAAGAAATTTACAACAAACAAATATATTCCGTGAATATGAACTCGTTTTTTTAAAGCTAAAGTGACAAACGAACTTATAGTCCACCTAACTGAAACACAATAGTGCAAACACTGTTTTATAATATAGCTGCAGAAATAGGTAAGAGGGCTGTAATTTTGTTTATTACTTTTTTTATAAAGAAACGTCTCTCTAAGGTCCTTTACTAATAAAAAAAAATTGGTTACATGGTCATTTTCTCTAAATTCCATTTTAAGTTGTAATAAATGTTTTATATTATCTAAGCATATTATTTAATTTACGTTAAATTTATACTACATATTATATACGATAGATCTTATTAAGCAGATTGATATAGCGTTATCGTTTTTTTTATAGAATAAAGGTTTGACAAACGAGCACACCTGATGGTAAGTGGATGCTGTGGCCTATAGACATCTACATGTATCCTCGAATAAGAATCAAAACGCAGATGCATTTTCAGCCCTGAGGACTAAGATGGAATGTCTCGTTTGCAGTAAAAAGGGTCTCCCGTTCTCTACACTCACCATACGAGACACAGCAGCATTAAGCTGCTTTTTCACGCTGGTATTCGGTTTAATTTAGATCAATAAAACCGTTTAATTTTTTTTAGCAAAAAGTGAACTAAAGTAAAGGATTCCCTTTTTCATTATCCTAAATTCTGAATAAAAACATTCTTTAATCATAAGCATATAAAAAATTATGTACCGTTAAAAATTTGTAATTGAAGCAAATTCATAGCCCGATTAACAAAATAAGGTTCTAAAAAAACGAAACCATCGAAAATCCAATCATTGTACAAATTTTTGTTATTAAAAGCCGATTACGGCCACAAAATTACCGTTGAGAGGATGATTTTTATTTTTACCTGCTGCGGAAAGTAAACAGCTACTAACTTTAAATGGGAAAAGTTAAGTTTGTTATTTGAAAGTAAAGGTTCTCCATTACTACGCAGACTGGATTAATACAAAAGCAGAAAGAAGTTTTAGCGAACAGACCACCATCGGATTCTTAATTCCAGTTTATTATAGAATTTATGTAAATATGTAAATCGTCCCGTGATTGTCGTAAGAGAGGGAAACAAACCAGGAGATGGACAGCAGCGTCTTCCTATCAAGCGAGGCAAATATGATATATCCCCCTTAGGAGGCAATTTATAGTGAGGCATAATTTTACGAGTGGACTTTGTTAATACGCTGTATCAAAAAAATGACTGAAATTGGCAGAAATAAACTAGTCTAGCTGTCTACTGTAAGTGAGACTTCTAATCTTTTTCGACTTCTAATGTTGTCCGAGAAGCTAGAATGTAAATGAACTTTCTGTAATATTACAGTCTAAATTGTAATAACAACATTAATAAAGTTGGAAAATTATAACCGGCTTATGAGAAAGTTTAATGAATATTATATATTATGTGTTCTTCATAAAAACGTTACCTCCACATTAGAATTTTTCCTGTACCGTGGCGGCATTTTACATACATACATTTCACAAGGACAAATATCCAGACCAGAACAATTTTTGTAGGCCATACAAATACTTGTTCCGTGTGGGATTCGAAACCGCGGCCCATAGCGCTGCAACTCAATGCTAAGCCACTGCGCCACGGAACCTTCAAACTTTCATTGTAAGTTACTTCAGTTGTAATTAATGAAAACGTAAAATTTTTGAAATAATCATAGACGGTAGGTATACTGAGTCACATAAATCACAATAATCTTGTTCTGAAATGGAGGATAATTTTTTTTACCCATCTGATCCATCGTGTGGGGTATCGTTGGATAGGTCTTTCAAAAAAACTGGGGTGTGGAACAACATCTTTTCTATTCAAGGGTTCGTTTGCGAAATATTTAGGTTTAAAGTGGTATTTTTAATTAGAGTCATGTTTCCTCCTCCCTTTTACCAAATAAACCGCTGATTTTGGAAATGTGAAAAGTATACACGATAGTATTATATATAATAAGTTAAAAGGAAAACTATCACAGCTAAGTATAACTAAGAAGTTAACGAGTAATAGTTGACTTACTTATAAAATGCACTTGGATTAGTAAAAATTTCGTTACAACTCCATAGAAAGTGACCTTAAACTAGCTGCATTATAACTTTGTAATGTTATTGTAAACTGTTAAGAATAAACATTTTATGAAAAAAAACGACTTATATGCATTACTACTATAGCTTTACTTTTTCATTTGCGGGATAGGCAGGGAGGATCTTTCTTACTTTTTTACTGCTTTCATTTATTTTTTAGTTGGTAGTTATTTAAGGCCTCACTCAAAGTATTCATACGGACGCTGTGAAGCAGTCTACACGCCACTATAATAATCCTTTTCAAGTCCCATTTCTATCAATATAAATTCATTTTACATATTTGAGACCTTCCGCATATTTGATTTATTTCATAGACCTTACTATTATATGTCTTTTATATATGGGACTTCAAGTCATAACTCTGCTACCATAATGCTTATGCATCATAGATACCTCTTGATGCATAAGCATTCTATATTAATGCTTTTGTATCATAGACCTTACTATTATAAGTCCCTAACATAGGACTATATATTGTGCAACAGTAATATAGTAGTCAGGCACCCGACCACCCCATATATATGTACAACCTTGAGTATGCGTCTCCGGCTACTCCCTCATATAAGCAATTATTACACGAACACCCTCCAATAATACAAGAACACGCTGCAACATTACAAGAACACTCTCATTAAGTTCAAATATATATTACAAATGTTATTTACCATTATATTATTGTAATATATACGACTTGTATTACTATTATTTAATATATTTTAAATATTTTAAGCAGATTTTTAATAAATTTAAAGGTTTTCAAAGACAATATTAAGCCTTTACTATACTATAATACTTAATGTTCGAAATGAAAGTATTTTAACTTTATGCTTATAAATGCATATTAAGTGTTCAAAATATTATATCAATGATATTTTTAAATGAATTAATATTAAATGTAATGACTATTTATTATTAATAATAATAATGCGCCGTCACAAATGTAAGTCTAAAATATCATAACGCCGGTAAGATGTTGGCTGTAAAAAGACCCTTAGCTGTTTACACCAATGATTTGCCTCGCAGATGTACCCATTTAATAAGCGGCGAGTCACCACCTACCACCTTTTATCCATTAATCCCGGTCAGTCTCTCGGGTCATCTGAGGCGACAAGGACTCCGAGACGGACCGCTCCTGGTTAAGAAGCAAAAAACCCGCATTGCTCTCCGGTTTCTTTCCCGTTCGTCCTAACCTTCGGCCGTTTGATCTTCCCTGTCGAGGTATTCCGTCTGGATGAGTTTTTATTTATTTTAATTTAGCGTGAGAGATTATTTCTGCAAATGAATGTTCCCATTTATCTCCCATATGGTTTGTCTGATTTAGATACAGTTTTCTGTTAAGGGTTTGTAATACATCGGCGATGGTTCTTAGATAGATGTTATGGTGTGAACTCGCGAGGGGGCGCAGCAATACACATTTATCGCTCGTTGACATAAGTTTTAGCGCATTTTTTCCTGAGACTGCGTGACCAATATAGATGCGGTTTTTTGTGAAATGGTTGCTGAGGGTCTGATGATAAAACAGAAAGACATTGTCGGAATCTATGTCGAGACACGTATTTAGTACACAATTTTTTTGCTCTTTTATATGAGGTTATTAATGTCACAGGCATGGGTTCTTAAAGGATGAGTCGCTCGCTTCGTGGAGCTGACCACTAACCCTAGGCCCACCTACACGTGTCCCCAGGTGGTGCTAAACAAGCGACAAAGCCGAAAGTACAGAATTGGCTCCTCGCCGTGTGGTAACGGCGTAAAAATACCACCCCTACTTTCACTGCATGAGGCACAAATTAAAATTGAAAATATGCTGAGTTCCCGCGCTTTAATGGGGCAGGGTGCGAAGAATCTCCGGGAGGAAAACCGGCGACGAGGTTCGCCACCCGTCACGTTCTGTCTCCTGGAGGGCGAAAAGTGGATTGCGGAAGCCCGTCTGGCTACGCTGAATGTATGTGGAGCAATGAATGATAAGATGGATGAAGTATGCGATATGATGTATGATAGAGGAATAGATGTGTTGTATGTGAAATGAGACAAATGAAGGGAAAGGATGCCACTACACATGTCATATACCGCGTACTGGTCTGGGGTGACGGACCGAGCGGGGCATGCAAGTCAGTATCATCCTTTCAGAAAGAATGGGTCAGTGTGTGAAGAGTATGAATATGCTGACAGACTGTGGATGCAGATGAAAGTGGGCTTAAAAGTTGTTTGTTCTAGGGTCTACGCCCCAGACATGTCTAAGCCACTTATATCCGAGAGCAGTTTTGGGAGATGGTAAGGATGGTGCTAATGAAATACAAGGGTAATGAAAATATTGTTATATTAGGAGATTTTAATGGAAGGGTTGGCGTGAAGAGCTGGTTATGAAAGGATATTGGGAACGTTTGGTGATGAAAGTATAAATGAGAATGGTGAAAGCCTCCTCACCGTATGTGTGGAAAAGAATCTTTTGTGACGACACTTTCTTTCGTCATAAGAAGAACAGAGGTTACTAAATGAAGGTGAAAGTTCAAATGTAGACTGAGAGAAAATATAAGTGGTATGGATGAATTGTGTATGAATGATTTAGACTTGGAGACTGTGTGGTATAATGTCAAGCAAGGTTTGTTGGATGCAGCTACCAGTATGTGGTGTAAGTAAGAGAACGAATGAAGGAAAAATAACACTTTATGGTGGGATGATGAGGTACGGATGGAAGTAGAAGCAAAAGAGATGCTGAATTTACTAGCAAGGCTAGTTATTCTAGCGTATGAATGATGATTGAAAGAAATAAGGCAGTCTTTAGACATTTAAATAAGAGAGTAAAAGTAGTTGAAAAGGAAAACAAGAAGAACTGATAAAATGATAGAAAAATATTGGATAACTTCCAGGCAAATATTAAATGTTCTGGAAACTCGTTAAAACTGCCAGGGACATTCAAAACAGCCTAAAATGAATGCTATACAGGACCAGAATGGCTGTATTCTGAATGACGAAGTTTCGAGTTTAAGGAGATGGAAGGAATACTTTGAAAGCGTGTTTATGAATGATGAAACGTTTGAATTAAATGAAATAGAAATTCCGAAGAAGAGGAAAGAGAGATAGGTATAGATGAAATAATGAAAGCAATGAAAGTGGCGAAAGCAGGTAAGGCTGTCGGATATGATAGAGTATCACCTGAAATGCTAAGGCTGGAGAGGAAGTGGTGGCAGACCTGCTGTACACTTTGTTTAATTTGTGTTGGGAACTTAAGCGGGTACCGGGAGACTGGTGCAAAGCCGTGATAGTCCCACTATAAAGGAAAGGATCGCAGCAGGACTGTAAAACTACGTGGTATCAGTCTTCTTAGCATTGTGGGAAAACTGTATGCTAAGGTACTAATTGAAAGAGTTATGAAAGATACTAATGGAAAAATTTAAGATGCAAGCGTAAGCGCAAGTGGTTCGTCATGTAGAAAGAATGAATGAGGAAAGAGTGACAAAGCAAATTTATGGCAGAGGTGAACGGCAGTCGGGAAGGACGCCTAGACGAAGGTTTATCGACCAAATTGGCGATATACTGAAAATGGGCCAAATTAAGAGTACCCTTAACTGACGAGCGTGCGTAGGTATATGATGTGTGGGAGGAGGCGAGAGAGTGTGTCAGGATCGTGCCAAATGGAAGTCCATAATCTCTGCCTACCCTCTGGGTGACAGGCGTGAGTGTTTATGTTTATGTTTATTAAAGTTCCTAATCACCAATAGTAACACCATAGTAAAATATTTAAATCGAAGACAACTTTGGAACCTTTCTTCAGCTTGACCGATTAGTGATCCACGCAACGCGCTTCTTAATCGCTCTTATTTTTCCAACGCTATGCTAGTACGAGTATGTGTATTTTTAAGGAATTTTCTTTAATTTTTGTTGCTATTTTATCATGTCTATGTACATGTTAATTTGTATGTATATATTTATACAGGCTGGACAAAAGTCGTGGATTAAACTAAATAGAGATACAGCAGGTTATTTTCAACAAAAGATCTTTCTACAGCATGGCCATAATTTAATTGCCCTGAAAGTTATGAATATTTTTGTTTTCTTTAAAATAAATAAAATAAAATACCGAGTTCTTTTACAATTAGACAAATTAAAAAGGTAATATAAAACAATAAAACAAACGGTGTTGTATAATTATTACTAGATACTGTATCAGCAGTACAAAAGTTCTATTGAAGCTCTGGGTACCAAATTTCAAGAGCAATTCATTTTTCCCAAAATTTTGATGCGTTACCAAATTTTTTCACTTTAAAAGCACACTGTGAAAATAAATGTACTACGGAAAAGTGACCCTGTATCAGAAAAACTTTCTTTAATGCTGATCCAAATGACTTATAACAAATCACACTTTATTTCTTAATTCTGGTTTTATGATCGTTTTTCATATCAATGTGGAAATTTATAAAATGGTAAATTTAACAGAAAATTAATATTTTTGCTAATAGTCTTTCTTCAAGTGCAAACTGTGTATTTACAAGATTTTGCAGTTAAAGATAAACTAGTTAAATGGTAGTGTGTGTGGAATTTCGAAATGAATAATTTCCCATTTTGTTAATATATGTATATTTTTAAACATTTGCATGCCTACGACTGAGGAAAAACTAAGCGTAACTCAATCGGCCGTCCTGGTCGGGGGTCGTCTTCAATGGAGTCCCTCCCTTGTTTGAAAACGGCATGCCATTTATGAATCATGGTTTTCCCAGGAGCAGAGTCACCATAAACAGCTGATATCTCTTGAAAAATGGTTTGAGGTGTCTTTCCTTGTTTGGTGAGAAACTTAATGACGGCGCGATATTCAATTTTCTCCATAGTGGCTAGTTTCTTCCCGATTGACTTGTTTACTCGTTGATAACTCAAAAGCTAATGACCCGATTAGTTTTTTTTTTTGCGCCCAATGCAAAAGGCACCCTCCGGAAGCGGGGGAGGGAGGTGGTGAATGCTCTAAGCATACCACGCAGCCGGCTGCGTGGTTATGTGGGACTCACTGACTAACCTAACTACCCACTAAACACCACCTTGGGGACGGCTATGGCCATAGTGGCCTTTCTGCCGAATCGAACGCGACCCTCTTCAGGGAAAGAGGGCTCAGGCGGCGGAAGCCCGCTGAGAGTTGAGCCTACTAAGGCATATTAAATATTGGAAGAAGAAGGCTTTGCTTGAGCCGCTAAGAGGCAGTCCAGGTCCGCCGAAAGCTTGTTTGGGGGGTCCGAGAGAGAGTTTCTCGGTCTGCGGACTCGATAGTGAGAGGGAAGTGGGGCTGCATAGGAAGCTGCCTCACGAATGAAATGATTAGAGTGGGACTCTGAAGCTTTGAAGAAGTTTTCAGAGAGTTTTTTTAGAAATTGCTGGACTGTGGGGAGCTCTTAGTCTCGGTGGAGGTCAGCGTTACGGACGTACTAGGGTGCGTTCGTAGCTCGGCGACAGAAATTGTTTTGAACTATTTGAAGTTCATTAAGGAGATTGGGATTAGCATGGGCAAATATGGGGCCCGCGTAAGTCATGACTGGTCGTATACAGACCTTATAAAGGGTTCGCTTGTTGCGGAGGGACATCTTACTGTGTCGGCCCAGCATACTGTTGAGCCTACACAGATAGAAGCGTGCGTTGCGGGTTACTCTTTTGACATGGGGCCTGAAAGTGAGCCTCGTGTCAAGGGTGACACCTAAATATTTATGGTCGTATGCCAGGGACAGGGTCCCTTGCATACGGATTGGCGGAATGGTAGAGAGGCGGCGTCGTTTATGATGATCGAAGTGAACGGCGGAGCTCTTTTCCGGGTTCACATCGATACGCCATTTTTGGAACCAAGCTCCTAAGTCACTAACTGACTGTTGGATCTTGTTCCGAATATATACCTTTATAGTAAAGGGCAGTGTCATCTGCGAAGAGAGAGAGCTATACACCATTCGACGGGATAGGAATGTCGTTAGTGTACAGGATATACAGCAGAGGGGCAAGCACTGAGCCCTGAGGGACACCTGCTTTGATAGGGCGTTGAGAGGAGAACGTGCATTCGTGTCTAAAACGAAAGGTACGATCCTTCAGATAAGAGGCTACGAGACGGACGAGACGATCAGGTAGACCTATTTTATAAAGTTTGTATATAAGGCCTTCGTGCCAAACTCTATCGAAGGCCTTTGCTATGTCGAAAAAGACCGCGATGGTCTTATGATGACGAGGATAGAAACCGCTGAGGATGTATTCCACAATACGGTGAACTTGTTGGGGACAAGAATGTTTCGCTCGAAACCGAATTGGTGGGGATGACAAGAGGGCTCCGTCTGTGGAAACAGATGGAGCCTCATGCAGTAAAGATGACTCGTTCAAAGAGTTTGCCCATGGCCTTGAGGAGGCTGATGGGACGATGACTGGAGGGGAGGTTGTGAGGCTTTCCTGGCTTGGGGATACCAATGACAGTTGCCTCCTTCCACGTGGTGGGAAAATAGCTGAGGTTGAAACAGGCGTTGAAGATAATAGCTAAAAGGGTTAACACCTGCTCGGGAAAATGTTTAAAGGCTTGGTTGGAGATGCCATCCGCGCCCGGAGCCTTTTTGGGCTTAAGTCCTTTGATGAGGGATAAGATCTCATCATTGGACACAGTGATAGGGTCAGAGGCTGTTGGGGGCGAGTTCCGGCGGTGGACCTCATCCTCCACTGCCTGGATGTGGGAGGGGTCAATGGGCTGTGAACTGGGTGAGCATTGAGTGGCGATGCTGTCTGCAAAGCACTCAGCTTTTTCCTCGTCCTCGAAGGCAATAGCGCCGTCGGGACGGGAGAGAGGGGGAGTGTGAGTGATAGCGTCTATGCGGAGGGCTCTCGCCATCTGATAGTACGCCTAAGATCGTCAAGGGTCTCGATTGACCTGAGGTTGAGACATACTTCTTTTGCTATTGCAAAGTCTAATACGTCAGGAGCGTGGTCGGTGTTGTCGGGATAATGAGTGACACCGAGGGGACTGAGGACAGTGAGGTCGAGAGACTGCGTGATATCAAGCAGTTTCTTGCCACTCTGAGTAGTGGTAAGACAATTCCAATCAGTATGCTTGGAGTTAAAATCTCCAAACATAATAACTGAATTGCCTAACGCAAGGATGGCCTCAAAATCTTTTTTGAGGGGGAGAGTTCCACTAGGGATGTAGCAGGAGGCTATGACGATGGACAGATGTCCAGTCAAGGCCAGCCTGCATACCGTTGCTTCCATATTAGTAAGCGGCGGAGTGGGAGTGTGAGAGCAATGTAGTTTCTTCTTGTAATAAATGGCAGTGCCGCCGCCATTGCGGTCCGGTCTGTCGTTACGAAGAAAAGAATACTTCTGGATGGAAAGGCCTTTGATGTCCTTAGTTTTGAGATTGGTTTCCTGTAGGAGGAGGAGGTCAGGTTTCGCGATCTCGAAGAAAGAGCTTAAGCTCGGGGAGGTTATTTCGCAACCCGCGAATATTAAATGACACAAGCGATAATCCTTTAGGCTTGATACGACCGTGAGAGTTTGGGAGGGCAGAGTGCTCTGTCATTTTTAAGTTAAGTTAAATTAATTTAGCTTAACACAATGACTAAGAGGTTGTGGTGCTCCGCTGAGCGAGAGACGGTCCTGAGGACCTAGCAGCACGCAGTTTGCGCACTGGTATGGCGATCTCGCCAATGTCGATGCTCTGAATAGCGGTGTAAACCGTATTCAGGTCATCAACCATTGAGGTTGCGCCTGTTGAGGAGCGGAGGAAGTCCGCGGGGTCAAGCGGGGCCCCAGGGAGGTGGTGGCTGTGTGGGCCGAAAAGCCCGGAGGGCTGTATGGCCCAAAGGGGCCTGGGGAGCACTGAGGGCCAGTAGGGGCCCTGAGGGGCTGGGAAGGAGCCTGACAGGGCATTCTTGGCGGGAGCGCAGGGATTTCATTAACCGGCGGCGGAGCTGGTTTGTTGAGACGGGCCGAGGCGCGAGGGCATCCCTGTCAGCCGGGTGACCAGATTGTTCGCACAGGACGCAAGCTGGCGGGGATTCGGCGTCAGTGGGCCGAGGGCACTCTTTGGAGTGGTGTGGGTGACCCGATTAGGCTGAAACTTGGTATATATACTAACAATGAGTCACTCAACTAGCGTCTACCTGGATGAGTAAACTCACCCTCGCCAACCCCGCCATTCCGCGAACTTTTTGACCTCCCCTCGTATGAGAGTAAGTACACTCGTATCTTTTGATTTCGACTCATATCTTTTGATTATGCACATTTTGCAACTATCATGTAAATAATTTAATTGGCGAGAAACTAGTTCGCTTTCCTTCGGGAACCCGTGCATGCTGGTCTCTCGCCAAGGCTGTCCAAGGGAATTTCTGTAAGCCATCACTACCATCTCTGCACAGGGAGGACGACTCACTGGCCCACGCCGCAAAAGAAAAAGCCGACCATTTAGGCTCACTTTTGCGTCCAAATCGACTCTTGATGACGGGGAACACACCGCCGACCATCCCGCGGTGTGAGTGCTCCATGCCGGATGTGTGGTTCTCACAGGGCTCGGTTCGCAAAGCCTCCTCTCTGGACATTCACAAGTCGAGTGGGCCTGACGGAATCCCCCAATTGTGCTGAGGACGTGTGCTCGGAGTTGGCACCGGTTCTAACGCGTCTTTTCCGGTACTCCTACTCTAGGCGTAGTCCCGAAATCATGGAAGACAGCTTTGTCCAACCGATCCTAAAGGCGACCGCTCAGACCCGTCCAACTACAGGCCTATCGCCATCACCCCTTATTCTCCAAAATAATGGAGTCCATTATTAACTGCCAGCTCATGCGGTACCTTGAGGATCACCAGCTGATTAGTGACCGCCAATACGGTTTTCGTCGGGGTCGGTCAGCTGGTGATCTTCTGGTCTACCTGACTCATAGATGGGCGGAGGCAGTAGAGTCCAGGGGAGGCATTGGGTTAGTTTGGACATTGCGAAGACTTTCGATCGGGTTTGGCACAGCTCTTCTTTCGAGCTCCTTCCTATGGGCTTCCCGAGAAATTGTGCAATTGGATCACCAGCTTTCTTGATCGGACATCAAGGTCGTTGTAGACGGTGCATGCTCCGACTACAAGCTCGATTAACGCTGGTGTTCCAAAAGGCTGCGTGCTATCACCAACGCTGTTTGTGTGTTTGTTTCAACGCGGATGATAGCACTGGTGATGCTCTATACGCCGGCCGTGCGAATATTTCTCGAGAAAACGTCACCGAGTACCGGAACAAACTTGTGTCTGAAGTCGAGTCTTTGCTGAACAAATAACAACGGGACAAACTGAATAGTACTCACCTTGGCTTTCGGGCCCCACTTCGCAATTTTCGTCATGGAACACTTATCCTGCAAACAAATCACTACATGCTGCAGCCAGGCAGATTGCTAAAGAAAAGGATTATAAATACGTGTGGGTGCGGGTGGACGTATATTCATGCGTAAAAGTGACGTTTCAAGGTACATATACATTAAAGATGATAGTGTTCTTTCTAATTTAAAATAAAGCTTCATAAGCAGCATGTTTCAGTGGACTTTGCACTTAATGGATAGTTTATCTGTCGTATCAAAATACCAGAGGTCTAAGGACCAAAACTCATATGTTTTATAGTAAATTATTATTAACAAATTATGATATCATTATCTTAAGCGAAACATGCTAAACGAAAGTGTATTAAGCTCGAACTATGTGATAACCGCTACGAAGTCTTTAGAAGGATAGGCAATCATCTGGGTTCCATTCAAAAAAGACGGAGGGAGTGCTAGTTGCTGTTTCAAAATTTCCAGCAACTCGAATGATTGATTGGAAAGTCAATGTGAAGATCTTTGGGTTTTGGTAAGGTACCATACTTAGATTCTTCAAAACAAATAGCAATCTGTGCATTTATCTCCTCCTCCAGTACAACAATTTATGCTAGAACAGTACATAAAACTGTAACTCTATTATTGATAAATTTGAAGGTAAAATCTGTTTGATTGGTGATTTTAATTTAGGTACTATTGATTGGAATGCAATAAACACGGGTACAGTACATAATCAAACTTCAAAAATAAATACAACTTTAGTAGACTTTTTGTTATACTTCAAACTTTAATCAATATAACTTAATACGTAACAGTAACCAAAGAATTCCTCGATCTTGTATTGACTGATTTACCAGTATGTAATGTCACACTAGCTTTAAGTTATCTCTCCGTTGTTGATCCACAACATCCTCAATAGAAATTAGTTTGTGTTTAATACGAACCGCATACTTAGTAACAATATTAATAATAAGAAAAATAATACTATAAAGCTAATTATGATACTATAAATAACTGTCTTGCGGAAATAAACTGGGAGGATTGTTTTCAAATGTCTCACTATAGATGAAATTATGGATAATTTCTACACTGTACTAAATAATATTATTAAGACTCATGTGCCGTGTACTGAGTTTAAGCAAACAAACACTCCGTGGGTTAATAAATCACTCTTACGACTGCTTCGAAAAAAGAACAATTTACATCGTAGGTATAAAATATATAACAATCCTTTAGATGAGGTAGAATTTAAGTTACTTAACAAACGATGTGAAAAACTGAACAAAACCTATATAATAATTATGTTGAAATGACTGAAAAGACGCTCAACAAAATCCCAAACACTTTGGTCGTTTATAAAATCACGAAGGAGGGAAGTAATTCTTATCCGAATATTATGACAGATGGGGTTATTTATGAATCCGACGGAACAGCTATAACAACTTATTTCTCAAAACATTTTCAATCATTCTTTATAACAGATTCAAGAGCTCAGAATGTAGCCAGTCCAACTTCTACCTATCTCAACTATATAGCACAAAATAGCTTCAGCCTTGGGACTCTTTCGATATGTCAGGAGTTAATACTAAAAACTTCAATCACTTGATACAAATAAAGGCCTGGCCCAGATGAAATCACCTATTTTATAAAGAACTGTGCTAAAACACTGGTTGTACCTTTAATATACATTTTTAATTACTCCTTATTGACAGGTGCCTTTCAAACGTCTGAATAGCTAAAGTAGTTCCAATACATAAAACTGGCGACAAGAACTTAGTATCGAATTATCGACCAATCTCAATTTTGTCGACAATGGCAAAATTTTTGAATCTGTTGTTTGCCCTCAATACAAAGCCATTTTCAACAATACGTCAGTGTACATCAGTCGGTTTTTAAAATCGAAATCAACACACAAACTTAGTCACATTTGTCGAAGGAATTGCTAAAGCTCTAGATAAACAGGAGGAAGTAGACGTTGTGTACACAGACTTCAGCAAGGCCTTCGACAAAATACCCCTTACCTCTCATGGACAAACTTGCTGCCTATGGCTTCACAGGAAATCTTGCCAACTGGATTAATTCATATCTAACGAATGACGTTTCTTCGTTGTTGCAAAGCTATAAGTCTGATCTCACAAAGATAACCAGGAATTCCTCAAGGATCCCATTTGGGCCAATTTTTTAACGTATATATCAACGATATACAATAGTTCCTTTCATAATATCTATTCGCAGATGATTTGAGTGCCAGAACTATTAAGTCCCAAGCTGATGTTCTCTTGTTACAACATGATTTAAATAGGTTATACAATTGGTGCTGTACAAATGGAATGGAATTAAATATAGATAAATGCTTTTTATTAAATTTACATAAAACATACCAAACTGAATCAAATATTATATTGATGGCAAACCATTAAAAAGTTGATAGAATTAAGGACCTGGGAATAATTCTGATAACAAATTAACTTTCGTACCACATATTGAAAGCATTGTTGGCGCTCATCTAATATGCTGGGTTTTATTAGAAACAGTAAAGTGTTCAAAACTTACAGATACGTATCACTTTACAAAGCATTAGTACGTAGTCTTCTTGAATACTGCCCTGTTGTATGGAGCCACATTATGCCACGCACATATTAAGAATAGAACGGGTTCAAAACGCTTTTATGGCATCTATCACATCTCAAAATTTCAAAGAAAAAGTTATCCTATCATGAAAACCTCAAACGCTTTAAAATGTCCTCGTTGAATAAAGAAGGACCCTTTTCGACCTAATATTCATTTACAAAATTTTTAATAATCAAATTGACTGCCCTCAGCTTCTAAACCTTTTTATTTCAGGATCCTTCAGGGTTCCAAGAAACCCGTTTTCTCTATTTTATCCGCCATTCCGCAGGACTGTTTTAGGAAAACATTCACCAGTTCCTCGTCTGTAACACTTTTATACATGGTTTATTAATGATCTCAAGGATGTTTTCTCTTAAAAACTTAACCAGTTACGTGCACATTTGTTAAAAAATCCCAGATTAATTACACCTATCTTTACCTGTTATAACTAGTTTAAAATTAACCTTATATCAATGTTAATGGTACTTATGTCACATGTTAAAATAACGTTGTGTTTACCTGTAACTGATTGTGCATTTAGCTCATAATAGTTAATTACAATGTAACTACTTTAAGTTTTTTATAATGTAACGTCGTTGGTAGACCAAATAAATAAATAAAAAAAAAAAAAAGTCTCGGATTGGGGAGACTAAATTTATCCAGTTTAATCCTCAAGACATACAAGTTTGCGCGTTTACCGCTAAAGAACCCCTTTGTCGTATCTCCTCAGTTTCAAGGCACTCTCTTGTTGCCGCAGCCAGTATCGGAATCCTCGGCGTCGACATATAGAGTGGCGTGCAGTTTCGCGGTCACTTGGAGAAGGCCAAATTGGCCTCTAAAAACAGCGTGCTCAGCAGAGCAGACAGTATTTCATCCCGGCACAACGCCTGCAACTTTACAAGGCGCAGGTTCGGCCTCACATGGAATACTGTTCCCATCTCTGGGCTGGGGCTCCCCAGTGCCAGCTCCTTCCACTGACCGCATCCAGCGCAGAGCGGCTCGAATCGTCGACGACTGAGTCCTTTCCGATCGCTCGATTCATTGGCGCTGCGAAGAGAGATGTTGCATCTCTTTGCATTTTCTTTCATTTACCACGGGAGTGCTCTGAGGAATTGTTCGGATTAATTTCAGCCGCCAAATTTCACGAACGCACATCGCGGCAGAACTCCGATACCATCCACACCATCTGGATGATTGGTCCACCACTGCGATTTAGAAGATGTTTTCTTCCTCGCACAACTTCCGTGGAATAGTTTACCACCAGCGATTTTTCCGGACCGATACGACTTAGGACCTTCAAGAAAAGAGCCTACTCCTTTTTAAAGGCCGGCAACGCATCTGCAATTCCTCTGGTTCCTGGTGTTGCGGTTGTTCATAGCGGCGGTATCACTTACCATCAGGTGTGCCGCATGCTCGATTGCCCCCTCTCCTATAAAAAAAAAATCATGTAAATAAGTATCGAATTAATTTAATGAACACATTCTAAACTAAAAAAAAATATTCGTTATTTCGAATCAACTAGAGAATATAAAAAACGATGAAATACATATGCTTTATTTTTAGGTAAGTGGCGAAAAGCGACTATGCGGCGTTTAATATAGAAAGTAAGTAATAGTGTTAATTTCTCTTGGAAGCAATACTGTAAAGATGATGCCATTTCACACAAAGAAAAACTGGAATTTTAAAGCAATTTTCTTTTAAAGTTAACTAGACAAGCTCTTGCTCGCGTAGACGAATATTTTGCTGTATTTTTTCCACTTCCACTTAATGGGGAGAATTGCTGTTATATTCACGTCAAGCAAGTGAATTGACGATCGCGATCGCCTTTAACCCTGTTCCCTTTGTGTTGGTATTTGGTATTTTTATATACAGGTTTTTAGCTATAAAATTCTTTGATTTTTACAGCCTATCAAAAGTCCTCTGCTTAATAGACTTCTCCCATAGATTCAGCCTCATAGGGAGGATATTTCTCATAGTTGCTACGCTTAGCAGGTTCTTATTAGGAAGCCGCTTCTGCCAATCTCCTGGCTTGTTTTCAACCTTTAAGAAACGAGCTTACTCCTTCTTAAAAGGACAGCAAAGCACTTGCAATTTCCCTGGTGTTGCAGTTGTTCGTGAGCGGCGGTCGACGCTTTCTATCAGGTGAGCCGCATGCTCGTTTGGCCGCTCTTCTATCAGAAAAAATTGGCACCCTCACGGACTAGTTGCATGCACTAACGCAAAGTTCCTAAGTCTCACCCAACGCAAATTATCCAATACATAAGCTTAAGATGCAAATCCTGAGTCTTTTATTTTCATAGGGAAACCATACTAGCTTTGAAGGAGTATCTTCGCCGTATAATGGCAGAGCCATGAAACCATTTTTGCACATATTTTCAACTCCACCATTGCTAGTGGATCAAAAAGCGTGCCTTCCTTCCCTTTATCTCAACCTATGTAAAAGAACGCGAATGGGCAAAGCAAAAACAAATTGATCTCGCAATAAAAGGAGATTGAATAGTTCAGCATCTCCGTGCGTCTAAACGCTTGGTAATCATTAAATTATAGAAGACGAGAAATAATAATAATAATTATATACTTCGGACCACTTACCAAACCATATCCATTGGTTCGAAGCAAAATAAATGCGTGATCCAATGCAGACCATATCCATTTGTCTGCTTGTAGTATAATACTGGCACTATTACTGCCTCACGCCTAAATACAACTATAAGCGTACTGGTGTTCATCCATTAATTAATTACAGCCTATCATATGTCCAGTGCTGAACACAGGTCTCCACAGAATGCTGCATAGGGAGATGTTTGCCAAAGTTCGCGTTACATGACCGTAAAAGGTAAGAAGGTGGTACCTACTCTAATCAACTCTTAGTTAGAAAAAGAGCCATACCATATTAAAAATAATTAAAAACGAAGCCTTAACAATGGCCGGAGCCCATAGGTACATCTGATCAACATAAATTTTCGTTTTAGATTTGTTACATACATTTATTAAACAGTTATTCCTCCGCATGACAATTTTATATTCTTTTTTTTCAAACATTACCCCCCACTAGTATTTTCTCCTATATCGTGACAGGTTACAAACATAAATTGCACGAGGACAAACATCCACACCCGGATCAATTATTTGTAGGCCATACAAATAATTGTTCCGTGCGGGATTCAAACCCGCGGCATCTAGCGCAACAACTCATTGCTAAGCCACTGTGCCACGGAGCGAGCCGAATTTTAATGAAATCGTTGCCATACTGTTCAAAATTTTCCAGACTTGTTAACAATTTTCTTTGTTTTGTTTGTGTACCTATGTTTTGAATAAATAACACGAGTTTCATATTCTCGACTACACTCTACCCCAAAGATTGTGAATATTTACCAGTTTTAAATTAACTTGCAGACTTACAGATTAATGTATACCTATCTTAATTACTTGTTACTTCAAACAGATGAATTATAAATTATTATTTCCAAAGTGTTTATTTCGCTTGTGTTTAAGGGGGGAAAAGGCATCGTAGATTCAATTAGATTTTTAAAATAATCGTCATTGGAAATTTATTTAAACAATTTTTCACTGAAAAATCTGCAAGTTTTTCGGATAAAATATATATATCTAAGATCACTCTTGGCATTGTTTTCTATCTGTTTGTGAAGTTTCATCACAATCAATTCAGTCATTTTGAAGAATAGCCCGGACAGAAAGACAGTACATACATACAAACAGACAAAATTTTACAAATTCATGTCTTAATGACATGTAAAAGCTCGATAAAAGACAGTTATTTCGATATTGTAGACAGACACTTCATTTATGTTTATACAGATATAGATTATTTACATATTTGTATAACTTATGATGTGTAGTAGCCGCGTAAGCGTCCACTATCTCATAATATCAGGTAGGAGGTAGACTGGTAGAGAATGCCCTGTTGCATTAAGTCCGCCTTTTTGTACTTGGTGTGCAAATAAAGCATAAATAAATAAATAAAAACATCCGTGAGTGTCGTGGAACACTCGATTGGAACGAAGTTCCTTTTGTAGTATAATATTTTTGATAAACGGATTATATTATTGATTAACAAATACTAATAAATGAATTTCTAGCGTCTATTTAAATGAAGCGTCATTTAAAATAATATTTCTTTCATGGCAAGGTAAGTTGAAGTACGAAAAGGGGTCGTGAGGGAAAAATCTTACTCTTTTTCTCGCCTGGCCCCCATCCGTCAAATTCGTACCGTGCGATAAGGAACTTCGTTCCAATATCATCCCGTGGATGACGCTAAGGACAGAGTGGAATTAAACAGAAGATGGACAGCAGTATCTTTCTGATAACAAATCAAAGCAATAAAAATTGTGACTGCCAAGTGTAGCCACTACGATAAATATCAACCCTATGGGGAAGGTCCAGCGGTGGACTTTTGATAGGCTGTAATGAATGAATGGATGGATAAGTTGTATAATATGTAAATAATATAATGTAAACGCCAACCTCACCTTCATTGACTATAGCCTGCTGATATGAAAGAAAATGCAAACCTCGACGGTGGAAATTACAGTTTAAAGATGAAGAAACCAAATTTTATAAATTGATAGTGCGAGAGTGTCGGTATTAAAGAAAATCAGGCTCCTAATATATAAAATCACTTCAAATATTTAATATGAACTGTAATTATATTGTATGTTGTGTAAATAATTTACGCAATAGTTGTCACTTACTGAAAAGAGGGCAAGTTTTTGTTTTTCCTTTTATATATAGAGGAAAATGGATGTTAACTAACTAGTGTTGCCATATACGAGTACATTTTCTAAAGATGTAAGTAGAACAATGTAAGAATCAAATGCGAACAAATATTGCTCATCAGTCTCTTGCCGCATGGTAAGTATGGGAAAATCTTTTAAGTAAATTAAACAAGCTAGATTATTATCGGAATGGCTTTTGTCCGGCTGTAGACATATAAAGGCTGCACATCTACAGCCTTGAAACATTTGACAACATACAATATTATGTGCTATAATTATAATTAAAAAAATTATATGTTATGTAATTCCTTAGCCTAAGCAGACCTATGAAAATCTCATTCAAATTGTATATTATGACAAATGCTAAATTTGAATATTTTGCAACTAATGATAATGGTGGACAAGGATGATACTTTTTATAATTGCATATGCAAGTTTAAGAATCAATAGTTTCGAAAGAAATTTCAGGTAACAGATTTAAATTTATGATAGGCATGCCTAGCTATACATAATTATAATTTTTAAATATTCAAGTAACCTACAGCTATTTTCATGGCATATGAATTTAAAAAAAAGTAAGTACACTTTACTTTTTTCGCAACAATAATGTAACAAGAATTTTGCGAACATGCACTACTGATTTGAAGCTATGGCTACCGAGAGGACGCATGGTCGACTTCACTAGAAGCGATATAGAAATAAAGGAAATAAAAAAGGACTACATCCATGTGAATCGCCGCTAGGGTCATGGATATTGAAAGAGAGGGAAATGAAAGCGCCCCTTTTCCTTGTTTTGTAAAAACCTAAAGTTTTTTATTTAAAGATGAAAAACATAATAATAGCAATTTAATACTTAGGTACTTTTTCGAAATTTTACCTATAGACGTGACAAACATTTTTTATAGGATAAGGGTGACAAAGCACACAGTCCACCTGATGGTAAGTGGTTGCTGTGGCTCATAGACATCTACATCTATCCTCGATTACTTATCAAATGCAGATGCGTTGTCACCCGTGAGGACTAAGATGGAATGCCTCATTTCCAGTAAAAAAGGTCTCTGGTTCTCTACACTCACCATACAAAACACAGCCGCTATTTTACGCTGGTATTCTGTGAGAGCGTGGTCCTTCCCCGGTCCAGCCGACCCATTCGTGCTACAACTATACTACTAATATAGCTGCAGCATGGCTCTACCACATAAAAACATTATTAAAATCATTGGAGATTTTATAAGTGGTGGACTCCTCTTTTTATTATTTTACCACATTTTTATTAACTCTAATTCTTCTGTTTAGTACAAATTTTGAATCGATTTTAAACTAACTTCCCAATGAGTATGAGATTTAAAAAAATATATACAGGGTTATTTTTCAAAAAGTAGAAAATTTTAAACTTAGTTATTGCAGTTTTTGAAAAGTTGTTTCTACTTTTATTTGAAATTATTTCAAATTGAATATGATTTATTGGCAACCAATTTTTTGCCTACCGATCGGCCCTTACAAATGTGTGCGTGCGCAGTAAAATCAGTTAAAATAATGCATTACCATGCATTTTGAATTCAAAAGATAAAAAGGACAGAATGTTTGAGATTTTATTTAATTAATTCATATTCACCATTTGCCTATATTACTTATTCTGAACTGTCTCTACAAATTTTGCCGTTTATTTCAAAATAACCCTGTATAGCTTAGGACTAGAAACGTGATAGAATATATGACAATTTAAAGATGTATGACAATTTAAATATAATGTAGTAACTTAAGTTTTTACATTCAGTATTACATAAGAATGCCAAGGTATTCCACAAAAACTCGATTAAACAGTCTGCCGATATCTATATACTTATATTTGCGTGTACTTGTACTTTATAATTTAATAGAAAGCTGTCTGCGTATACTGAGTTTTACGCCCTGAGGACAAGTCGGAACAAATATTTGTTTGATCCACATTTATTTATTTACTGTTACTACGAATCTACATGTATTTACTTATTTGATATTATCTTTGATCTTCGTATAGTGAATAGTTTTCGTAAAATTTAATACTATTGCTACAGTAGATGGTATTTTAATTTAATATGAAAGGTTTAGGGTTGAATAAAACTAATTTTACGGGTAGTATCGCATCTATTTTACTTATTTTTACATATTTTTAATTCCGACGTTTCGGGTACTTAGAACTAGACTACCATGACCATGGTGTGGTAAAGCAAAATCAAAATCGGGAATCAAAAATAAGTCAAATTAAACGATAGAATCCGTAAAATTAATTTATTCTATGTGCATATTTGTCTAAATATAGGAAAGCATTATGTTTTGTTTTATGAATTAAAATAATATTTATCATAATAGATATTTATTAGTCTTACACCGTGTGGTGGCGGGGCTAGATAATGCATGGCCCACTTCGTACTGTGGGTGTAAGTGGCGAATTATATGTTAATTGCTGGTAAGATGTAGTGGAGATGGTAAGTGGAGATGTACGCCAAAAAATGGTGGTATAACAATCTCGAATACGCCGCGTAAAATATCTGACTGTCTACTGAGAGCACCGTGAAATCAAGACGTCTGGTACTACGATCGTGAATCTGCCTGCCAATCGTGACGTTTAGGACAAACCTTTGCTATATATTCCTGACCAGCAAGAGCAAAGTAGAAGAAGAAAAATAATCCTAAGTATCGGTTACAGTAAGTTATCTTCTATATATATTTCATTTCTGAACACATGCCTAATCTAAGTGTTTTTCTATAAAACTTAAGTGACAAACGAACTTGGTAAGTGGCTACTGCAGTCAATGTACACTTGCCAACTTCAAACAAAGATAGCTACAGATGCGTTGTCACCCTTGATGCCAAAAATTGAATGCCTCTCTGGTTTTTAGTCAGTAATTTATTTAACGTAAATATCTCTACGCAATTTAAATAATATTATATTGTTAGAAATAACTAATTAAATGTTGCGCTGAGGGCCACAGATTGAAACCCTGTTTGGAAGCAGTATTTGTATATCCTACAAATTATTGATTGTATATATGATGAAATGCATGATGTATATGAATACATGTGTGATTAATGTATGTGAACCGCTTCCGCCATACAGGAGAAAATCTTAGTGTGGCAACGTTTTTAAAGAAGAAAAAAATTAAATTTCTTACCGCCAACCTCATAATCTGACGGTAAACGTTAATGTCAGTCTTAGTGAGGAGCTCCAAGTAGACAACAAAACTAAGTGAATAGTCAAACGACTGAAAATAATAATGGAAAAAGTTAAGTTATTTAATTTGAAATATAGTTGGTAATATTATGATAATTTTGCGCTATATTTGGATTTTTTTTTTGAATATAAACTTAACTACATATTTATTATCGTTTAGTAGCTTTGTAAGATATCCACAACACCATATCGTCCTGTAAGTGCAGTAAGAGGTGACAGAGAGAAACAAACCAGAAGATGAGCAACAAACTGAAACTGTTTTATTTTTCTTCTTCTTCTTCAAAATCTTGTTAATATCCACTGCCTTGTTGGTTTAGTACTCGTAACCGCGATTACTGATCATGAGGCACCGGGTTCAAATCCCGCGTCAGGCCAAAATCAATTTTCAGTCAATAAATTATCAGTAGCAGCCCGGAGTCAAGATCTTGAATGTTTCAGCCCGTGCCTCAGAAAGCACGTAAGACCGTTGGTTCTGAGCCTTATATCTCTCCGGTCGTATCGGATTACCGTCCCATCGGACTATGAGAATAAGAGAACAGAGAGTGCTCCTGTGTATGCGCATACACTTGGGGATTATAATCCTGTCCTACGCAGATGGCTAGTCTACAGTTGAGACTCGCCGCCGTGACTGAAATTAGTCTGCAGGACATTATTATAAAGTCCGCTGCGTGACGTGGGCCTCTTCTGTTTGGGACAGTTTGCTTTAATCGCCACGTTTGGCTGGCGGATCTGCGATATATTTTACGCCGCTCCTCGACGCCCGTCTGAATATTATACCGCACTGTATGCTACCACCACACGACCATGGTATTGGTTTGAAATGACTCACTGTGAGAGAGAAAACTCCCTAAGTCTAATGTATCAATATATGCATGTTTCCATTATCCACCCATATTTTATATCTTGTTAAAAGTCTACTACTGAAAATGGCCCTCCTCCATTGATTGCGTTAAAAGGAGATATGTGTTTGTTATGGAGTTATTTTATTTTTATATGAATATTTATCTGTAGCTCTACTCATAGCTCTCACCTATCTACAAAAGTAGCTGACAGAAAGTCATTATGGCATTAAGCTCACCGTTGTACAACAAAAAAATTATGAAAATATTTGTTGTACAACGGTTATTATATAAAAAATATTCGTGTCATAGTGGAAGAAATATGACGAGACAAATTTTGAGAGTAGATGACGGTTTTACTTTATCTTATTAAAATAAAAGCACTTTTTAACTAAAAAGCTACGGACCATTTTGTTATGAAAAAGGTAAAATTGATACTTTAAAAAAGAAATATTTTATCAAAGCATTAGTCACCGTCGAGTATCCAATTTTGAATAACCATTGCAAACTCTGATGGCTATAGACCGCAGTGCGTTCATACTAAATTGGTGAATAGCTGAAGGTGCACCTAATTGAATAATTAACACTGTCATGTGACAAAGGACTTTGAAAATGCCTTGAGGTGCCGGAATATTCTAAAGAGGAATAATCCTGTGCACAGCTATTATGTCAGAATGTTTCCATTTACTAGCATACACCAGCTCTAATGTACACTTTTAATAACATTCCTATCTTCGATTAACAGTGAATTTCAATAATTCATGCGTGTAAAATTCTCGGCATTTGTTCGTTGCATCATCAGTTGCAATATATGAAACTGTGTAATCAAAAATATTAACGCTACTTATCATAAGGTGAGACTCGTTGACGTTGGCCTATTAATAAAGGTTTACTAAGTCATCCTTTTTAAAATAAATCCAAAATTTTATTGACTTTTTTGAACAGCAAAAAAAAACATGACTTCAAAAGTTCCAATCCAGACACATAGAAAAATAATCTAAGGCTATGCTGCTGATAAATTTTGAGTTGCATTAAAAATAAAAATGTTTTATATATTTTTTTTAAATATTCGTATAAATAATTTAAAAAATTGTGTTTTTGGGATCTGATTCTGCCATGAATTTCAAAAACACTCGGATAATTTTTACAAACCAAAATTTAAACAGCAACGACAACCGGCATGTTTGCGATGTTTATTACGAATTAGCTGGGAATAGGTATTCCCAGCTAATCTAGACTAGGTAGTCTAGATCTGTACTAGTCAATAATTTTTAATAACACACCCTGTTAATTGTATTATGTATATATTTGCTACTACGTCCAGCGTTATAAGGTCTACTGTTTATATAAATAAGAGTGACGAATCAGCTCATAGTCCACCTGGTGTTAAATGGATGGTACTCGTTCTTACAAGACACCTTCAACTACCACCTTTAACGCATTAGCATTTTGACTTTTGATCGATGATGTAGATGTATTACTACTGAAGACTAAGATACTATACCAATATTGTGTTTCGTATATGGTATAGTAACAGCGTAAAGCTAATTATTTTACTTGGTTGCATTCTGTAAGATCATGGTTCTTCTGACGTCGAGTCAATCCATGTACCACTGTCATAATTCAGCTGGAGCGTGTCTGCAGCACGTAAAAATTAACGGTTATATTAGTAATGATAATAATATGGGCAGATTTTCTTTAGCTATATATTTTATATAAAATTGAAGTGACAACTTAGTCCACATGATGGTATGTCGCTACTGCAGCCCATGGACACCAGCAATGAACATTTAACAAAAATGTGTTGTTACCTCTGAAGTCTAAGATTAAATTTCTCACAATGTGTAATAATACTGGCCTCTATATCCTTCAGTTTAAAACACAGCAGTGCACTAATTACTAAAAATTAAAATATAAATTTACATCCTACATACATTCTACTGTTGTTCTCATGCCTAATTTAATTTCTGAGGGGGTTAAGGAGCAATAAGTCTGTTGCGATACCACAATCTATATTCGTGAACTTTACATGCCTTAAAACCTTTTATCCCTCAGATATGCAGGTTTTCTTATAATTTATTCCACCATCACTGCCAAGCACGTAGTAAGCCGGAGCGAAAAATGCAACAATTTTATGAGCGTAGGAGGGGTTGTTCGCGCTGTTAAATATTTAGTAAACTGCCACGCTAAATATACTAAATTGTAAATATCACTAAAATGACACGCAAAAACACGCCTGTGTATGTTAAAAAATCAATTCAAATTAAGAATTCGGTTGCATTATGTACTTTTTATAGAATAAAGGTGACAAGTAAGCACACAGTCCACCGCATGGTAAGTTGATGCTGTGGCTCATAGACATCTACATTTAAGAATCATAATGTAGATACTTTGTATCCCCTGAGGACTAAGATGGATTGCCTCGTTTCCAGTAAAAACGGTCTTCGGTTTTCTACACTCACCATACGAAACAGTAGCATTAATCTGATAATTTACGCTGGTATTCGGTGAAAGTGCGGTCTTTTCCCGGCCGAGCAGACCCATTTGTGCTACAACTATAATATAGCAGCAGCCTGGCTCTACTTATGAGTAGGTATGCAGAATAGCAGGTCAAGGCTTTTTACTGTTTGGCGGTCTCTAGAAACCAAATGCGGTAAGTGATTTCATAAATAATCTAAAATTTTTAGTTAGCAATTGCTATGATATTATTTTAACTTGTAGTTGCATTGTAAGCAAAGGAAGAAAAAAACTTTGTGTGGTAGTGGCATGCTGCAAAGAGATACCTTTTTAATTTAATATTGAATTAGCAAATGAGTTGACACCTTAAGCAAACAAGATCATAGATATTTTGTCATCCCCGGAGACCAAGTTAAAATATCTCGCTACATGTAATTATACCCAATCTTTTTTATAGAAATAATAGATAGAATATTAGTTGCGAACTAAATGTGTTCCTGGGTAGAACAGTTGTCATCACAATCATCATTACAGGCCATCACAAGTCCATCGATGAACCTGGGTTTCCCCAAAATGCGGTAAAGCACGGTCCTAACCCACCTGGAACCATCGACTTCCTGCATCTGTTACATGGTCGTTACTCCGTTTTGGACGCCCCACATTTTGCTTATCAGTACGAGGCTGCCACTCGAGAACAGTTCTTCACCATTGATTGTCGGTTCTTTGAACTAAATTATGGCCGACCCATTGCCAGCTTACTGACTCGTTAGGCTATTTTGGGGATGCTTTAATATCTTACAACACGGGAAGAGGACGTGCATTAGAGAATTATTCATCAGTTAGAATTAAGACCAAAGTCATCAACGAAGTCGTGCCACAGGATTCTAATGTCAACCCTTATGTTAATAACTCTGTTTTACTGCAGATATCCTTATTACGGTGTCTATTACGCAGATAAACTCCGACTATAGCTCTCTTTATAACCATAATAACTAGTAATTAAGTCCGGCATTAAGTCCACCATTTGGTTTTCTTATATTGTACATAAGGTGAACAAAAGAAAGTTTTAAAGTGATCGAATGAAAACATAATTCTTCCTAAAATTAGCTTCATAAAATTTTGCTTAAAATTGGCTTCAGATGTCTATGAACTACAGTAGCCACTAACCAGTGTAACAAGATGGCGTTGAAGACCTCAGATTAATTACTATAGAGAGTCCTAAAATAAGAACAAAATTCTTATAGCTAAACTCTTTATGCATATTACGTTTCATGGTACAAAAATAAGATAGCTATATTATTCTCACCTTCTTTCTTTTACAAGGTTGTTGCCGTTTTCCATTCCATAGACACCTCTATTGATGTGCCATTAGCGAAACAAGAACGTTATCGATAATTTCAAATAGTCTATGACTATGACAATTAGGATATTTATTAGTCCGGTTTTATTACTATTTATATCAATGAAAGTTTATGGAAGCGTTATCTGACATCTTACAACAAAACGAGAGTCGAATAATGAGGAATTTCGTACCATATATAATGAAAAGTTACTATGAAATCTTTTTTTTATATGGGACTAGGTCGCCAGGCTCCGCCCGCGTGGATGTCGGTTACCGCTGCAAAAGCCCCAGGAAAGACACGGTCAGCAAACAAAATGATTCCCAGGTCAATTCACAGACACCGACACTAACATCGACGAAGCAGTCACTATCCGCAGGCTGAACAGATTTTCTTTCTGTGGATGTTATTTGTTAAGTCCCGAGTGCAACCTGTTGTTTTAGGATAGAAAACTTAAGCTATTATTGTAGACTTCTCTATACACATTTTGACGTTATATTATTTTCTGTAACAAAATATACTGATGGTCGGGAGCTGACCCGTAAAACATTCTTTTCGTAAATCAATTCCTACTAATTTGAATGTTTGGCCCTGGGATTTGTTTATCGTGAGTGCAAAGAAATTTTTACTGGAAATTGGAGCCTTTTGAAGGGTATAGGCAAATCAGTAGGGATCATGGGTATTCTTGGTATATGAGCTAATTCACCAGCTGCAGGCTGGTGATAATCTTCGCAACTATTAAATTATCTTTTAGCTCCTTTATAAGAAGTCTCGTGCCATTACACATGTTGGGGGGTCTTAAATTTCTGAGAAGCATTATCGGCGTGCCAACTTTTAACGACAGTTCATGAGGTGGAAGCCCAGCGGGGTTCAGAGAATTTAAAAATTCCTGGGGGTAGTGCACTGCGTCCTCGATGTTAGTGACGGTGTCTATGGATTTATAGCACTTAGTCAAAAGATTTTTATTGGTTGTGGCGGCTCCTGCAGGTGGGAAGACAAAAACTTTACCTGAAGCACAGCACATACCATTAGGTTCGTCCGCCCATTTCTTGGCAGAGCAGTTAGAGCAGATCTTATTCATGACTCCGATTTGGACGGACGCTTGTTGTGCATAATCAAACTGCGGATCATATCTGAAAGCCAGTCTGTTGCTGTTAGCTAAAATTCGATTGCGAACTCTATTTGTGGACAACTGCTGTCTCTCTGCCTGAGCTCTAAGTCGCTGCAAACGCTCGACACTCGACTCTCTTTCGCGCAACTGAGAGGTCCTTATATTTTGTTCATGAAGACGTTGGGAACGCTCCAGGCTCGACTCTTGAGCGCGTAGCTGAGAGGTTCTCAAGCTTTGTACGGCCAAGAAAATGGTGGTATCGACAAGACTCAGTTCCTCCCCATTTAAAATTACATTAGTATTTACTTGTCTGACATTTGAGTCATGAACTTCATACATTTCGTTTTAGTGCTATTTAAATGCAAGTTATTAACATTAAACCAATTTACTAATTTAGATATAGCATTATTTACTTCGTCATATTTTAATAATTGTCGTTTTAATTTGAAAATTAATGAAGTGTCATCAGCAAATAATACTATATTATGGTTATCCCCTACTATGTAAGGTAAGTCATTAATATATACAAGAAACAGAAAGGGGCCGAAATTGAGCCTTGAGGCGCCCATTTGTACTATCGACCCGGAAGAGCTCATACTATTAATGACAACTTTTGAGTTCTGTTACTTAAATATGAAACAATTAATTTAAGAGCATTACTTCTTACCGTAGTGTTGTAGTTTCCTGATTAATGTTTCATGGTGAACACAATCGAAGGCTTTGGATAGGTCACAGAATATACCCAAAGCATCCTGTAATTCTCCCATGCATTGAAAATATATTTAATCAGCTCAACACCAGCATCAGTTGTCGAGCGACCTTGTGAAACCAGATTGATTTTATGAAGTAAATTATTAACATTAAAAAATTAACATTTGATCAAGAATAATTTTTCAAAATTTTATTTAGTGTTGGGTACAGAAATGGGTCTAAAATTGGCGGGGTCTAATGTACTACCAGATTTAAATAAAGGTATTACTTTCTATGCTTCATCAAATCAGAAACACCCATATTCGATACTAGTATTAAAAATAATAGCTAGTTGAGGCGCGATTATATCGATTATAGACGCAATAACTTTAACGGAAATGCCCACAGATCCGCAGTTTCTTAATATCAATAGTTTTAAAATATTTTACAATATCTTTTGATGATATTTTATGAAATGTAAAATTCTTTGTACACGCATTTACATTTTGTTTAAGCAATGATTCGGCGACGGCAGGAGAAGAATTCAGTGACATAGTGGTTAAGATCGGAATATCCGTAAAATACTTCTCAAAACCATTGCAACATCCTGATCTGATTCCGTTAATTTGTTGTTAAAACTCAACCGGTAGTTTTGAATTGCGAGTTGACCTTACCAGTTTCACTAATAATTATACTCCACGTCATTTAATTTTATTAGAAGCCGTCTTAATTTTGTTGCTCAAATGCAAAGACTTGGCTTTGGAGCCTCCTAACTTGCAGACTTACAGATTAATGTATACCTATCTTAATTACTTGTTACTTCAAACAGTTGAATTATAAATTATTATTTCCAAAGTGTTTATTTCTGCTTGTTTAAGGGGAAAGGCATCGTAGATTCAATTAGATTTTAAAATAATCGTCATTGGAAACAATTTTCACTGAAAAATCTGCAAGTTTTCGGATAAAATATATATATCTAAGATCACTCTTGGCATTGTTTTCTATCTGTTTGTGAAGTTTCATCACAATCAATTCAGTCATTTTGAAGAATAGCCCGGACAGAAAGACAGGCATACATACATACAAACAGACAAAAATTTTACAAATTCATGTCTTAATGACATGTAAAAGCTCGATAAAAGACAGTTATTTCGATATTGTAGACAGACACTTCATTTATGTTTATACAGATATAGATTATTTACATATTTGTATAACTTATGATGTGTAGTAGCCGCGTAAGCGTCCACTATCTCATAATATCAGGTAGGAGGTAGACTGGTAGAGAATGCCCTGTTGCATTAAGTCCGCCTTTTTGTACTTGGTGTGCAAATAAAGCATAAATAAATAAATAAAAACATCCGTGAGTGTCGTGGAACACTCGATTGGAACGAAGTTCCTTTGTAGTATAATATTTTTGATAAACGGATTATATTATTGATTAACAAATACTAATAAATGAATTTCTAGCGTCTATTTAAATGAAGCGTCATTTAAAATAATATTTCTTTCATGGCAAGGTAGTTGAAGTACGAAAAGGGGTCGTGGGGAAAATCTTACTCTTTTTTCGCCTGGCCCCATCCGTCAAATTCGTACCGTGCGATAAGAACTTCGTTCCAATATCATCCCGTGGATGACGCTAAGGACAGAGTGGAATTAAACAGAAGATGGACAGCAGTATCTTTCTGATAACAAATCAAAGCAATAAAATTGTGACTGCCAAGTGTAGCCACTACGATAAATATCAACCCTATGGGGAAGGTCCAGCGGTGGACTTTTGATAGGCTGTAATGAATGAATGGATGGATAAGTTGTATAATATGTAAATAATATAATGTAAACGCCAACCTCACCTTCATTGACTATAGCCTGCTGATATGAAAGAAAATGCAAACCTCGACGGTGGAAATTACAGTTTAAAGATGAAGAAACCAAATTTTATAAATTGATAGTGCGAGTGTCGGTATTAAAGAAAATCAGGCTCTAATATATAAAATCACTTCAAATATTTAATATGAACTGTAATTATATTGTATATTGTGTAAATAATTTACGCAATAGTTGTCACTTACTGAAAAGAGGGCAAGTTTTTGTTTTTCCTTTTATATATAGAGGAAAATGGATGTTAACTAACTAGTGTTGCCATATACGAGTACATTTTCTAAAGATGTAAGTAGAACAATGTAAGAATCAGAAATGCGAACAAATATTGCTCTCATCAGTCTCTTGCCGCATGGTAAGTATGGGAAAATCTTTTAAGTAAATTAAACAAGCTAGATTATTATCGGAATGGCTTTTGTCCGGCTGTAGACATATAAAGGCTGCACATCTACAGCCTTGAAACATTTGACAACATACAATATTATGTGCTATAATTATAATTAAAAAAATTATATGGTATGTAATTTTTCCTTAGCCTAAGCTTAGACCTATGAAAAATCTCATTCAAATTGTATATTATGACATATGCTAAATTTGAATATGTAGCAATAAATGATAATGGGGGACAAGGATGATAATTTTTATAATTGCATATGCAAGTTTAAGAATCAATAGTTTCGAAAGAAATTTCAGGTAACAGATTTAAATTTATGATAGGCATGCCTAGCTATACATAATTATAATTTTTAAGTATTCAAGTAACCCACGGCTATTTTCATTAAACGTTAATTAAAAAAAGTAAGTATACTTTACTTTTTTGCAACAGCAATGTAACAAGGATTGTAACCAGAATCACGCACCACTGATTTGAAGCTATGGCTACCGAAAGGGCGTATGGTCGACTTCACTACAAAGGATATTGAAATAAAGCTCATAAAAAAGGACTACATCCTTGTGAATCGCCGCTAGGGTCATGGATATTGAAACGGATGAAAATGAAAGCGCCCCTTTTCCTTGTTTTGTAAAATCCTAAAGTTAATTTCCATTTTTATTTAAAAATGCAAAAGAAAATAATAGCAATTTAATAGTTAAGTACTTTTTTCGAAATTTTACCTTATAGACGTGACAAACATTTTTTTATAGGATAAGGGTGACAAACGAGCACACAGTCCACCTGATGGTAAGTGGTTGCTGTGGCTCATAGACATCTACATCTATCCTCGATTACTTATCAAAATGCAGATGCGTTGTCACCCGTGAGGACTAAGATGGAATGCCTCATTTCCAGTAAAAAAGGTCTCTGGTTCTCTACACTCACCATACAAAACACAGCCGCTATTTTACGCTGGTATTCTGTGAGAGCGTGGTCCTTCCCCGGTCCAGCCGACCCATTCGTGCTACAACTATACTACTAATATAGCTGCAGCATGGCTCTACCACATAAAAACATTATTAAAATCATTGGAGATTTTATAAGTGGTGGACTCCTCTTTTTATTATTTTACCACATTTTTATTAACTCTAATTCTTCTGTTTAGTACAAATTTTGAATCGATTTTAAACTAACTTCCCAATGAGTATGAGATTTAAAAAATATATACAGGTTATTTTTCAAAAGTAGAAAATTTTAAACTTAGTTATTGCAGTTTTTGAAAAGTTGTTTCTACTTTTATTTGAAATTATTTCAAATTGAATATGATTTATTGAACCAATTTTTTGCTACCGATCGGCCCTTACAAATGTGTCGTGCGCAGTAAAATCAGTTAAAATAATGCATTACCATGCATTTTGAATTCAAAAGATAAAAAGACAGAATGTTTGAGATTTTAAATTAATTCATATTCACCATTTGCCTATATTACTTATTCTGAACTGTCTCTACAAATTTTGCCGTTTATTTCAAAATAACCCTGTATAGCTTAGGACTAGAAACGTGATAGAATATATGACAATTTAAAGATGTATGACAATTTAAATACAATGTAGTAACAAGTTTTTACATTCAGTATTACATAAGAATGCCAAGGTATTCCACAAAAACTCGATTAAACAGTCTGCCGATATCTATATACTTATATTTGCGTGTACTTGTACTTTATAATTTAATAGAAAGCTGTCTGCGTATACTGAGTTTTGCCCTGAGGACAAGTCGGAACAAATATTTGTTTGATCCACACATTTATTTATTTACTGTTACTACGAATCTACATGTATTTACTTATTTGATATTATCTTTGATCTTCGTATAGTGAATAGTTTTCGTAAAATTTAATACTATTGCTACAGTAGATGGTATTTTTAATTTAATATGAAAGGTTTAGGGTTGAATAAAACTAATTTTACGGGTAGTATCGCATCTATTTTTACTTATTTTTACATATTTTTAATTCCCGACGTTTCGGGTACTTTAGAGCACTAGACTACCATGACCATGAGTGTGGTAAAGCAAAATCAAAATCGGGAATCAAAAATAAGTCAAATTAAACGCGATAGAATCCGTAAAATTAATTTATTCTATGTGCATATTTGTCTAAATATAGGAAAGCATTATGTTTTTGTTTTATGAATTAAAATAATATTTATCATAATAGATATTTATTAGTCTTACACCGTGTGGTGGCGGGGCTAGATAATGCATGGCCCCACTTCGTTCTGTGGGTGTAAGTGGCGAATTATATGTTAATTGCTGGTAAGATGTAGTGGAGATGGTAAGTGGAGATGTACGCCTTCCAAAAAATGGTGGTATAACAATCTCGAATACGCCACGCGTAAAATATCTGACTGTCTACTGAGAGCACCGTGAAATCAAGACGTCTGGTACTACGATCGTGAATCTGCCTGCCAATCGTGACGTTTAGGACAAACCTTTGCTATATATTCCCTGACCAGCAAGAGCAAGAAGTAGAAGAAGAAAAATAATCCTAAGTATCGGTTACAGTAAGTTATCTTCTATATATATTTCATTTCTGAACACATGCCTAATCTAAGTGTTTTTTCTATAAAACTTAAGTGACAAACGAACTTGGTAAGTGGCTACTGCAGTCAATGTACACTTGCAGCCAACTTCAAACAAAGATAGCTACAGATGCGTTGTCACCCTTGATGCCAAAAATTGAATGCCTCTCTGGTTTTTAGTCAGTAATTTATTTAACGTAAATATCTCTACGCAATTTAAATAATATTATATTGTTAGAAATAACTAATTAAATGTTGCGCTGAGGGGCCACAGATTGAAACCCCGTTTGGAAGCAGTATTTGTATATCCTACAAATTATTGATTGTATATATGATGAAATGCATGATGTATATGAATACATGTGTGATTAATGTATGTGAACCGCTTCCGCCATACAGGAGAAAATCTTAGTGTGGCAACGTTTTTAAAGAAGAAAAAAATTAAATTTCTTACCGCCAACCTCATAATCTGACGGTAAACGTTAATGTCAGTCTTAGTGAGGAGCTCCAAGTAGACAACAAAACTAAGTGAATAGTCAAACGACTGAAAATAATAATGGAAAAAGTTAAGTTATTTAATTTGAAATATAGTTGGTAATATTATGATAATTTTGCGCTATATTTGGATTTTTTTTTTGAATATAAACTTAACTACATATTTATTATCGTTTAGTAGCTTTGTAAGATATCCACAACACCATATCGTCCTGTAAGTGCAGTAAGAGGTGACAGAGAGAAACAAACCAGAAGATGAGCAACAAACTGAAACTGTTTTATTTTTCTTCTTCTTCTTCAAAATCTTGTTAATATCCACTGCCTTGTTGGTTTAGTACTCGTAACCGCGATTACTGATCATGAGGCACCGGGTTCAAATCTCGCGTCAGGCCAAAATCAATTTTCAGTCAATAAATTATCAGTAGCAGCCCGGAGTCAAGATCTTGGCAATGTTTCAGCCCCGTGCCTCAGAAAGCACGTAAGACCGTTGGTTCTGGGCCTTATATCTCTCCGGTCGTATCGGATTACCGTCCCATCGGACTATGAGAATAAGAGAACAGAGAGTGCTCCTGTGTATGCGCATACACTTGGGGATTATAATCCTGTCCTACGCAGATGGCTAGTCTACAGTTGAGACTCGCCGCCGTGACTGAAATTAGTCTGCAGGACATTATTATAAAGTCCGCTGCGTGACGTGGGCCTCTTCTGTTTGGGACAGTTTGCTTTAATCGCCACGTTTGGCTGGCGGATCTGCGATATATTTTACGCCGCTCCTCGACGCCCGTCTGAATATTATACCGCACTGTATGCTACCACCACACGACCATGGTATTGGTTTGAAATGACTCACTGTGAGAGAGAAAACTCCCTAAGTCTAATGTATCAATATATGCATGTTTCCATTATCCACCCATATTTTATATCTTGTTAAAAGTCTACTACTGAAAATGGCCCTCCTCCATTGATTGCGTTAAAAGGAGATATGTGTTTGTTATGGAAGTTATTTTATTTTTTATATGAATATTTATCTGTAGCTCTACTCATAGCTCTCACCTATCTACAAAAAGTAGCTGACAGAAAGTCATTATGGCATTAAGCTCACCGTTGTACAACAAAAAAATTATGAAAATATTTGTTGTACAACGGTTATTATATAAAAAATATTCGTGTCATAGTGGAAGAAATATGACGAGACAAATTTTGAGAGTAGATGACGGTTTTACTTTATCTTATTAAAATAAAAGCACTTTTTTAACTAAAAGCTACGGACCATTTTTGTTATGAAAAAGGTAAAATTGATACTTTAAAAAAAAGAAATATTTTATCAAAGCATTAGTCACCGTCGAGTATCCAATTTTGAATAACCATTGCAAACTCTCTGATGGCTATAGACCGCAGTGCGTTCATACTAAATTGGTGAATAGCTGAATGGAGTGCACCTAATTGAATAATTAACACTGTCATGTGACAAAGGACTTTGAAAATGCCTTGAGGTGCCGGAATATTCTAAAGAGGTATAATCCCTGTGCACAGCTATTATGTCAGAATTGTGTTTCCATTTACTAGCATACACCAGCTCTAATGTACACTTTTAATAACATTCCTATCTTCGATTAACAGTGAATTTCAATAATTCATGCGTGTAAAATTCTCGGTATTTGTTCGTTGCATAATCAGTTGCAATATATGAAACTGTGTAATCAAAAATATTAACGCTACTTATCATAAGGTGAGACTCGTTGACGTTGGCCTATTAATAAAGGTTTACTAAGTCATCCTTTTTAAAATAAATCCAAAATTTTATTGACTTTTTTGAACAGCAAAAAAAAACATGACTTCAAAAGTTCCAATCAGACACATAGAAAAATAATCTAAGGCTATGCTGATAAATTTTGAGTTGCATTAAAAATAAAATGTTTTATATATTTTTTAAATATTCGTATAAATAATTTAAAAATTGTGTTTTGGGATCTGATTCTGCCATGAATTTCAAAAACACTCGGATAATTTTTACAAACCAAAATTTAAACAGCAACGACAACCGGCATGTTTGCGATGTTTATTACGAATTAGCTGGGAATAGGTATTCCCAGCTAATCTAGACTAGGTAGTCTAGATCTGTACTAGTCAATAATTTTTAATAACACACCCTGTTAATTGTATTATGTATATATTTGCTACTACGTCCAGCGTTATAAGGTCTACTGTTTATATAAATAAGAGTGACGAATCAGCTCATAGTCCACCTGGTGTTAAATGGATGGTACTCGTTCTTACAATAGACACCTTCAACTACCACCTTTTAACGCATTAGCATTTTGACTTTTGATCGATGATGTAGATGTATTACTACTGAAGACTAAGATACTATACCAATATTGTGTTTCGTATATGGTATAGTAACAGCGTAAAGCTAATTATTTTACTTGGTTGCATTCTGTAAGATCATGGTTCTTCTGACGTCGAGTCAATCCATGTACCACTGTCATAATTCAGCTGGAGCGTGTCTGCAGCACGTAAAAAATTAACGGTTATATTAGTAATGATAATAATATGGGCAGATTTTCTTTAGCTATATTTTTATATAAAATTGAAGTGACAACTTAGTCCACATGATTTTATGTCGCTACTGCAGCCCATGGACACCAGCAATGAACATTTAACAAAAATGTGTTGTTACCTCTGAAGTCTAAGATTAAATTTCTCACAATGTGTAATAATACTGGCCCTCTATATCCTTCAGTTTAAAACACAGCAGTGCACTAATTACAGAAAATACCAAAAATTAAAATATAAATTTACATCCTACATACATTCTACTGTTGTTCTCATGCCTAATTTAATTTCTGAGGGGGTTAAGGAGCAATAAGTCTGTTGCGATACCACAATCTATATTCGTGAACTTTACATGCCTTAAAACCTTTTATCCCTCAGATATGCAGGTTTTCTTATAATTTATTCCACCATCACTGCCAAGCACGTAGTAAGCCGGAGCGAAAAATGCAACAATTTTATGAGCGTAGGAGGGGTTGTTCGCGTACTGTTAAATATTTAGTAAACTGCCACGGCTAAATATACTAAATTGTATAATATCACTAAAAATGACACGCAAAAACACGCCTGTGTATGTTAAAAAATCAATTCAAATTAAGAATTCGGTTGCATTATGTACTTTTTATAGAATAAAGGTGACAAGTAAGCACACAGTCCACCGCATGGTAAGTTGATGCTGTGGCTCATAGACATCTACATTTAAGAATCATAATGTAGATACTTTGTATCCCCTGAGGACTAAGATGGATTGCCTCGTTTCCAGTAAAAACGGTCTTCGGTTTTCTACACTCACCATACGAAACAGTAGCATTAATCTGATAATTTACGCTGGTATTCGGTGAAAGTGCGGTCTTTTCCCGGCCGAGCAGACCCATTTGTGCTACAACTATAATATAGCAGCAGCCTGGCTCTACTTATGAGTAGGTATGCAGAATAGCAGGTCAAGGCTTTTTACTGTTTGGCGGTCTCTAGAAACCAAATGCGGTAAGTGATTTCATAAATAATCTAAAATTTTAGTTAGCAATTGCTATGATATTATTTTAACTTGTAGTTGCATTGTAAGCAAAGGAAGAAAAAAACTTTGTGTGGTAGTGGCATGCTGCAAAGAGATACCTTTTTAATTTAATATTGAATTAGCAAATGAGTTGACACCTTAAGCAAACAAGATCATAGATATTTTGTCATCCCCGGAGACCAAGTTAAAATATCTCGCTACATGTAATTATACCCAATCTTTTTTATAGAAATAATAGATAGAATATTAGTTGCGAACTAAATGTGTTCCTGGGTAGAACAGTTGTCATCACAATCATCATTACAGGCCATCACAAGTCCATCGATGAACCTGGGTTTCCCCAAAGGAAATGCGGTAAAGCACGGTCCTAACCCACCTGGAACCATCGACTTCCTGCATCTGTTACATGGTCGTTACTCCGTTTTCATGGACGCCCCACATTTTGCTTATCAGTACGAGGCTGCCACTCGAGAACAGTTCTTCACCATTGATTGTCGGTTCTTTGAACTAAATTATGGCCGACCCATTGCCACTCCAGCTTACTGACTCGTTAGGCTATTTTGGGGGATGCTTTAATATCTTACAACACGGGGAAGAGGGGACGTGCATTAGAGAATTATTCATCAGTTAGGAATTAAGACCAAAGTCATCAACGAAGTCGTGCCACAGGATTCTAATGTCAACCCTTATGTTAATAACTCTGTTTTACTGCAGATATCCTTATTACGGTGTCTATTACGCAGATAAACTCCGACTATAGCTCTCTTTATAACCATAATAACTAGTAATTAAGTCCGGCATTAAGTCCACCATTTGGTTTTCTTATATTGTACATAAGGTGAACAAAAGAAAGTTTTAAAGTGATCGAATGAAAACATAATTCTTCCTAAAATTAGCTTCATAAAATTTTGCTTAAAATTGGCTTCAGATGTCTATGAACTACAGTAGCCACTAACCAGTGTAACAAGATGGCGTTGAAGACCTCAGATTAATTACTATAGAGAGTCCTAAAATAAGAACAAAATTCTTATAGCTAAACTCTTTATGCATATTACGTTTCATGGTACAAAAATAAGATAGCTATATTATTCTCACCTTCTTTCTTTTACAAGGTTGTTGCCGTTTTCCATTCCATAGACACCTCTATTGATGTGCCATTAGCGAAACAAGAACGTTATCGATAATTTCAAATAGTCTATGACTATGACAATTAGGATATTTATTAGTCCGGTTTTATTACTATTTATATCAATGAAAGTTTATGGAAGCGTTATCTGACATCTTACAACAAAACGAGAGTCGAATAATGAGGAATTTCGTACCATATATAATGAAAAGTTACTATGAAATCTTTTTTTTATATGGGACTAGGTCGCCAGGCTCCGCCCGCGTGGATGTCGGTTACCGCTGCAAAAGCCCCAGGAAAGACACGGTCAGCAAACAAAATGATTCCCAGGTCAATTCACAGACACCGACACTAACATCGACGAAGCAGTCACTATCCGCAGGCTGAACAGATTTTCTTTCTGTGGATGTTATTTGTTAAGTCCCGAGTGCAACCTGTTGTTTTAGGATAGAAAACTTAAGCTATTATTGTAGACTTCTCTATACACATTTTGACGTTATATTATTTTCTGTAACAAAATATACTGATGGTCGGGAGCTGACCCGTAAAACATTCTTTTCGTAAATCAATTCCTACTAATTTGAATGTTTGGCCCTGGGATTTGTTTATCGTGAGTGCGAAAGAAATTTTTACTGGAAATTGGAGCCTTTTGAAGGGTATAGGCAAATCAGTAGGGATCATGGGTATTCTTGGTATATGAGCTAATTCACCAGCTGCAGGCTGGTGATAATCTTCGCAACTATTAAATTATCTTTTAGCTCCTTTATAAGAAGTCTCGTGCCATTACACATGTTGGGGTCTTAAATTTCTGAGAAGCATTATCGGCGTGCCAACTTTTAACGACAGTTCATGAGGTGGAAGCCCAGCGGGGTTCAGAGAATTTAAAAATTCCTGGGGGTAGTGCACTGCGTCCTCGATGTTAGTGACGGTGTCTATGGATTTATAGCACTTAGTCAAAAGATTTTTATTGGTTGTGGCGGCTCCTGCAGGTGGGAAGACAAAAACTTTACCTGAAGCACAGCACATACCATTAGGTTCGTCCGCCCATTTCTTGGCAGAGCAGTTAGAGCAGATCTTATTCATGACTCCGATTTGGACGGACGCTTGTTGTGCATAATCAAACTGCGGATCATATCTGAAAGCCAGTCTGTTGCTGTTAGCTAAAATTCGATTGCGAACTCTATTTGTGGACAACTGCTGTCTCTCTGCCTGAGCTCTAAGTCGCTGCAAACGCTCGACACTCGACTCTCTTTCGCGCAACTGAGAGGTCCTTATATTTTGTTCATGAAGACGTTGGGAACGCTCCAGGCTCGACTCTTGAGCGCGTAGCTGAGAGGTTCTCAAGCTTTGTACGGCAAGGCGTTGCGAACGCTCGACACTCGACTCTCGTTCGCGTAAGTCAGAGGTCCTTACATTTTGTTCATGAAGATGTTGGGAACGCTCCAGCCTCGACTCTTGAGCGCGTAGCTCAGAGGTTCTCAAGCTTTGTACGGCAAGGCGTTGCGAACGCTCGACACTCGACTCTCGTTCGCGTAAGTAAGAGGTTCTTACATTTTGTTCATGAAGACGTTGGGAACGCTCCAGCCTCGACTCTCGTGCACGTCAGAGGTTCTCAGATTTTGTTTTGCAAGGCGTTGTGAACGTTCGACACTCGACTCTCGTGCGCGTACCTGAGTTTCTCTGATTTTGTTCAGTAAGGCGTTGTGAACGTTCAGGTGAAGATTCTCCCATACGACGTATTTTTGCTGCCCGTGCTTGGAACTATGTTTAGAAAGTTGAGACCTGGCTCTCTTAGGCATTTTCAAATGTTTAAGATAGTGTTATTAGCGTGTAATATTCTAGCTCTAAAAGAACTGTTGGTTAGCCCTGAAAAGAACTGTTGGTAAGCCCTGAAAAGAACTGTTGGTTAGCCCTGAAAAGAACTGTTGTTTAGCTCTAAGAAGAACTGTTGTTTAGCTCTAAGAAGAACTGTTGTTTAGCTCTGAGAAGAACTTTTGCGTAGGTGTGGTTTAAATAACGAAACCTAAAAAATTGCACGTTATTAGACTTCACGCACGACCGCTGCGTAGGGGCTGACGCGCGACTGAGCCGCGCGGGTACCTTACTCATAGATCTAAACTCCCCTCCCACACGCTCACCGGGCCTTGGTAACGCCTACTTCACAACGGGCCGTGCAGCAGAAATCAATATTTTAATTTCGCTATAACTTCAGAACCAAACGTCCAATTTTATTCATTCAAAGACCAAATATTATCTACATTAACTGTACTTAGTGATGAAATAATTTATTTTGATAAGGATTAATAGCATGAGTAAAATAAACGCGTTTAAATGTAGTCCAAAAAAAATCAAGATTTTCAATAAAAATGGTTATTGTGCCTCACTCGACATAGATAGGTATAGTGTGTCGCGAACTTTTGTAGATATTTATAAGATCTAGAATTACTTAGAACATTTTATGGTTCTATCTTAATTTAGGCAGGGTACGCAAAATAAGTAACTTTTTGTTGATTTTTTACCTTGTGTCCGAAAAACCCTAATATCTTACGGAACCCTATTTTTGTTCAAATTAAATATAGCCTATATTACTCGTGGATAATGTAGCTTTCGAATGGTGAAAGAATTTTTAAAATCGGTCCAGTAGTTTATGAGCCTATTCATTACAATCAAACAAACAAACAAACAAACAAACAAAGTTTTCCTCTTTATAATATTAGTGTAGATAAGAGTGACAAACGGGCACACAATCCACCTGATGTTAAGTAATTGCTGTGGTCTAGAAAACAGTCCAGTGCGAAGCCGGGGCGGATCGTTGGTAAGCATATAAAATTGGGATTACAAATGGGATTCAACTCGCTTATGTACCGTGTGTCTGTCAAGACTTAGTATTCATACCTCCCTAATTATTAGTTTTTAAAGTTTGCGAAACGAATATTTGCAATGTAATATATTAATCATCAATCGATTTAGAAAAGAATTTACTTGATTGTTCGAATAATAATATGCTTAGTCTCATTTTATTTATATCTTTAGACATAAGAAAATAATAAAATAAATAAATAAACAAAAACGAGTATATCGATGTCGATTGTTGTTACAACCTTTCAAAATACATAGGCCTCCACATAGATTTTTTACCCGCTCTTGTCCCTCATGAAAACTGAATCTGTGGTTCCGTCTATAGTTACTCGTATAAATGTCTTGTACCTAGTTATATCGCCTCAATCCGTCCCAGGCTCAATATTCCAAACAGCCACATTATCATATGCGTGAGAACTCGAGTGATAATTCTAAGTAATGTAAGACGAACAACCTATCCGGTGACGATATAATAATTGTACTAGACTTATTCTAACATTAATATTATTTTCATTCTAACTAACTAACTAACTAACTAACCACTTTCGAAAGAACATTAAATCATTTTATACTTTAAATTGTGTTTTTAAAAAGACTGTCGAGGTTCGTCACAATTTAAGTGGCGCAGCCGGTAGGATATCCGTATATATTCTGCTGTCGTGATAACGCCTTTCGGACCCCAAAATCGGTTTAAGCGTCAGTATAGCAGTGGGTTCGATATCCTCGAACCAAACAAATAACTCCCGCGACGTGCGCTATCGTTTCCAAATCAATCGATTACGCGCATTGGACCATCGGCAGTATCGAAGTGGTCAGAATCAACTGGAGGACATGGGATTGAACATACTGTGAGTAAACCTTTCATTTCCTGTTTACATTTCCATTCTTTCCATTTTCCGACTAAAATCGTCGAGCCATATTATTTTTAATTATCTGATTTTGTTGGCACAAAATAGGCTGATAATATACTTGTTAATAGTTTAAGTTAGATTAAGTAAATAGTTTAAATAAAATGGCAGTAACTGTTCCAGCACACATTTTTAGATTTAATTCCTAGATGCGATGGAGATGAAAAATTGCTCAATTTATTCATTTCAAAATGTGAATACGTTTTATTAAATTCAGGAGGTGACAATACTCCGATTCAAAATTTATATAGATTCTTATAAGTAGTAAGCTTAGTGGTAGGCTGCGACTCTACTTGTAACCTAGTTTAAGTACGTGGGAGATTTGAAAGAAATTTTGACCCAGCATTTCGGCGACCCTGTTCAGAGGAATGTGCTATCGAGAGATTCTCTAAAAATCAAACAAGGAGAGTCATTTATTCAGTTTTGTACTAGAATACAAAATGTAAAAATTCTTTATTGCTAAAGTCCAAAGACATTGTGATGAAGGAATAAAGGCAGCCAAAATGATTATTTATAATAATACCGCCTTGAACGTATTTTTGTACAATGTACCCGAAACCTTTAAATTAGAATTGTCCGACTCAAAGGCTGTTCTACTTTGGAGATCGCTTTAAGTATAGTCACAGAAGAAATTAACTTCTTAGCTCAGTATAACGCAAAACAATAAAAGCCAAACCAGTTCAATAATTAGCTCTGCAAAGTTTCGTGAGACCAACTGCATTTATAAATTCAAATTTGACACAAACAGTAATAATAATAGTAGTAGTTTCAAGTTTGGTGTACCCAATAACCAAATAGGATAGGCCTAATTTGCACACGAATAAATTCACGGCCCTCAGCAAGGCTACCATTTTGCATCACCACAAAATTCAATGCCACGTAATTTCAATAATCAATTTACCCAACAACCACGAGCACCATTCCAAGTTGGTGGATTTAAATTTGGCATTCCCCAACATCAAGCTCAAAAATACGGTGCAGAATCATCAACAACCTTCAACCAATTTAAATATGCTTTCAACAACAGCCTAATCAATTCAAATACGGCTTTCCAACAGCCTAATCAATTTAAATATGGCATGCAACAGCAACCCAATCAATTCAAATTCGGCATACAAAATCAACCTTAAAAACGTTTACGACTGACGTATCTATGCGTACCGCACCAATTAGGCAAACATGAAGACGAATGATTTGTTCTTTAGCGAGGAACCTTCAACGTCATGTCAAGATTTCTACCGATAATACTGACGGTTACTACCACGACCACTAAGATGGTTTGGCAGAAGACCCTTCATTTGAAGGTCAGTACCTAGAAAATTCTAAATTAATAATAGAGAAGATAATGCAGTACCTGAAAATTTTCCGATAGTAGCCTTCGAAAGCCCTCCGAAATGATCCATCTTAATTATTGTGATAGCATTTTAAAATTACCTCATATACTAATTCCCGAAATAAATTCGAAATTTTTAATAGACACCGGAAGCAGTAGATCCTTTATTAGTCCTGCCAAGGCTGATCAATATTTTGGTGAATTTAAATACAATGAACCTTTCACAGTTATAAGTACTCATGCGCAAAGCAGGCACGATGAAATAATTTTTATACCGCTTTTAAAAACATTCAAAGGTACTCTTCTACATAACTTTTACATATACGATGTGGACAGTAGATACGACGGCCTTATTGGGTCAGACTTATTAAAAAAATTGCCAGCTAATATCGACATGAACCACCAAATTTGCGAACACCTAATACTGAAATTCCAATAATTCCACATCCACCTTATGAAATTAATTTAGAACCATGATCAGAAACAAGGTAAAAATATGCTAACAACTTACAAAACGGAGACGCGATCATTAATTTTACCCAATTTAGTGAGGGAGTTCGTATGCCATGTGCCCTTATCAAGTGTGATAATTTCTTTGCCGAAACAATTATTCAAAACGTGTCCAATGAAAAAGCTAATATTAAATTTATAGAACCGTTTAATGTAACTGTATTTGAAAATATTACGTGTGCCATAAATGAGATAAATTCGGTTGCGAGATAGATGAGATTTTTAAAAAATTTAATTAAACTATGATTAGATCATACAAATGAAGAAAGAACAGAAAGTTATAACTAAATTATGCTATGAATACCGCAACATATTTTATAGTAAAGAAAATTCCCTTTCTTTCACAAATCAGGTAAAACATAATATTAGAACAATTAACGAAGATCCTATAGACCGTATCACCATCCACCTTCCCAAAATTAAGTAGAAGACAAGTAGACAAACTTCTTCAAGATAACGTAATCCAAAATTCTCACTGTGGAGCGCACCAGTTCACTTAGTCCCAAAAACTAGATGCATCTGGGCAGCCTAAATTTAGAATGGTTATAGGTTATCGGCGATTAAATGAGAATACAATAGACGATAAATACGTTACCTAATATAACTGACCTTTTTGATAAGTTAGGCAAGTCTATATATTTAGTACCCTTGACTTGGCAAGTGGCTACCACCAACTAGAAATGAAGCTGCAATAGGCAAGACAGCTTTCACAACTCAATCCGGTCACTATGAATTCAAGCGCATGCTGTTTGGATTAAAGACAACTCCTGCAACTTTCCAGCGAGCAATGGATAATATCTTAAGGGCCTCAAGGTCTCCATTGCTTAGTGTACCTCGATGACATAATTGTGTATTCGGCAAGTCTTCAAGAACATATTGAAAAATTAAGGAATATTTTACGTCGAGAAACCAATTTAAAAGTCACGTTAGATAAGTGGAATTCTTGAGAAAAGAAGTTCTATATCTAGGTCACACTATTACAAAAGAGTTTGAAACCAAATGACGAAAAAATTAAAGCAGTACTAAAATATTCATTACCACGCATACAGCCACGGAAATAAAAGTTTTCTCGGATTAGTAGGGTATTACAGAAAATTTATTAAAGACTTCGCTAAACTTACACAACCGCCAACCTCTTGCCTGAAAAAGAAAAAAAAATTGAAATTACGAAAGAATATATAGATGCATTTGAAAGGTGTAAAAGCTTTTTAAACAAACGCCCTTTACAATATCCTGACTTCTCTCGACCGTTCGTTCTCACCACAGAGGCGTCTAACTTTGCTCTCGGTGCAGTTCTGTCGCAGGACCTATCGAGTAGTGATAAGCCCTATAGCCTTTGCAAGTCGTATGTTGAACGATGCTGAAACGAAATACGGCACAATAGAAAAAGAACTTTTGCAATCATTTCCGCCCTTAATTATATGGAAAAAATTACAATTTACACCGATCATCGCCCTTAGCCTGGTTAAATTCCATTAATGAACCGAATAAAACTAACTAGATGGAAGTTACGCCTATCGAATTTGATTATGAAATAGTGTATAAAACAGGAACAAAATTGTAACGCTGATGCTTTATCTAGAATTAAGATTAACGCCTTAACTGATAACGATGATGTTTCGATGCAAGTGAATATGAGCAAAAACGAAAAACTTCGCCAGTTGAGCAATGTAGTCTCTAAAATTGTAAAGCTAGGTAATTCGAATCAGACGGAGGACGTAGTAACAGTATCATCCGATTCGGAAACGTTGAGTATTCCCTCTTCACATGGTGAAATCTCCATATCAATACCATCTCAAATAGTAGCACTGCCACAGCTTCTGAAGGACATAGTAATAACAATACAGTACATTCGGCTAAGACATAGATACAGAAGGAATCCTAATTCTTCAAGCGATTGATGCGAAACCAAATCAAATACTCGTTCATACCTGGAATAGAAATGAATGTTCAGTTAAAAACTTGTCTAGGGATAAACAAAACATATTGGAGTTCACTTACCATTAAACAATTTGGTTTAATAAAAAATCCTGAAAAGTATATCAGGCTAAAATTAAATATTTCTTTTATTTCGAAGATGTAATACACCGCAAGCAGTTTTCGGAAGTCACACGCAATTATTCAAAAGGATAGTATTAAATTTTATGATGTACAAAGAGGATAGTCTATGTAGAAGATGAAAATGAGCAACGCGAAATAGTTCTTAAATATCATTTAGGTAAAATTATAGAGGCATTAGGAAACATTGGTACATTTGAGGCGAACGTTTTGGAACAATATGGAACAAACAGTGTGCATCATCATGTGAGGTTTGCAAGAATGAAGTATGACCGTAAGCCCTAAAACCTCAACTTCAATTTACTCAAACCCAGTCTAAACCATTCCAATTTTCATTGATCACCTTCGATTCGAGAAGGTAAGTATTTTCTAACCTTGATAGACGCGTTTAGCAAGTTAGGTCAAACAATTGAAATTAAAAGTAGGTCTAACCGGAAGTAATAAGAGCTTTAATAAAGTATTTTCATTTTACGGAATTCCATCAAAATTAGTTCAGATCCAGTGTATGATTTAATAATGTAATCTTAAAAAATGCTAACATTATACGAAATCAATTTACACATTGGTACCGCGCAACCCCAACTCTATGGGACTTATCGAAAGGTTCCATTCAACTATTACTGAAATTTACCGAATCGCTAAATAGAACATAAAATTACAGACGCGGCGTCAGTGATGACATATGCTGTTATATCATACAATCATTCAATTCATTCTTCGACAGATCTCGCCTTTTTTGAAGTATTGGACACCGAATCAATAGTACATTGCCATTAATTTCGATAAACAATCACACAGTTAATAAGGATCACGCTGAAAGGACCAAATATTTATATGATATCTTACGGATAAAATAATTGACAAGGTTGACGGTGAGAAAAAACACGCAGGTGAATCGCAGTTCGATATAGACGTAGGTGATACTGTGTTCATAAAAGGTGTTAATACTAGACGGGGCAAAAGATAAACCACGTTACAAAAGGCTCATGCCATCGGCGCTATAAAAAATATAGTTCCCGTTGAAACCAATAAACGTATTACTAATGTTCCTATTAAAGACATAAACGCCCGCAGATTATTTCTACCGTGATCCGAACGATGGCCATCCAGGCCCTTCATCAGCTTCACATTGACAAGAATCCGGGATTGTTACCTGTTGACGAAGGTCAAGCATTCGTTAATTATGATAATTGGATAGTTATTAAGATATTAGATTTAAATTTAATTTACGATGAATTAGAATCAAGTATGCATAGATATGGGTTACTTAAAAAGCATGTTCAAAGTTGTTTCGATACTAAATCATTTGATTCAGATTTTACTACCGTACAATATCAAACCGATTATACTATGAATATTACCATCGACAAATTTATACAATTAATTCCTTCAATACGAACCAAAAGAGGTCTCCTTGATCCAGTAGGCTCTTTGATAAAAGCCATCACAGATAACTTAGATAATAATGACGCTCTTAGATATGAGAAATTAATAAATAAGCTACATACGGAACAAAACGCGATAAAAAATAAAATGAAAATAGTTTCCGAAATGGTGGGCTCCTTTACAGCCATTGCAAATTCTACTAAAAGCAATTTTATACGAGTAGAAGATAATATTCAAAACATTATTCAAGCTTTAAACAACTCTGATTTTCGACAAACGATTACCAAACTCATTCACCTTTATAATATCTTCCTTGATAATTTTCATAATTTATATTTCCATTTGAATGATAGTGAAACAGCCATTGCTTTTAGTAAAATTAATGTACTACACCAGTCAATAATTGATACAGAAGAACTTATAATATTGTTAAAAGGAAATAGAACAAACTGACAAATTAGTGTTTCCTGTCACTTATGAAATATTGTAAAATTAGAAAGATGTATCGAGATAAAAGCCTATATAAAACAGAATCAGATAAAGTTTATTAAATTATTCCACTTATTAGAAATGAAATTTTAACTATTATAAATTGGTTCCCTTACCTGTATTACATAATGAGATGACTCTCATCCTTCCAAAAATCCGTACCTACTTGTGAAAGGGTTGAAAGCAACACCGCTCTCAGTCATGTCGCGAGGTTGACGAACGTCGATTCCTGTGTCATGAGAACGATATACAATTCTTCACCAATGACAACTGTGTCGTAGAAATCATGTAGTTTTACACAAATATCTCAAGTTGTCTGATCCTGTCACTTGAACACGTGAAGATCTACCTCATACAACCAAATCGCTGGATAGCACTCAAATACTGAAACAGCTATGACTAAATTCTGCGACAATTGAAGTAAGCCAAGAGATTCTACTAGGAACCTACCTCTTAACTATGGATGATAACTGCAGGTGAAAATCAGGATACCAGACTGAAAAGACATCAGACTCAAGGTAAAAAATAACCTACCTAAGACAGCCAGTAATAAACTTACCAAAGATAATACTCAACCCGTCAAGTATCTGAAGAAGCCTATGAATCTCGATGGGATTAATATGGCAGACCTACAGTTCCTGAATCTATTACTAGAAGGTATGGGAGAGTTAGTGACAGTGAGTTAAGTGAAAATGAAAAATTGAAATTAATAATAAAAGTTTAGTTTAATCCACATTATAATCTTAGTTATTATATTATTATTTTAAGTATTATTTTAAACATAAATTAATTGATATCTGTAAAATCTGTAAAATTCGAAGATAATCCAGGATAATCCGAACTTGTGGAGGGAGGAGTTATATCGCCTCAATCCGTCCCTGGCTCAATATTCCAAACAGCCACATCAGCATATGCGTAAGAACTCGAGTGGTAATTCTAAGTAATGTAAAACGAACAACCTATCCGGTGACGATATGATAATTGTACTACACTTATTCTAACATTAATATTATTTTCATTCTGTAACTAACCACTTTCGAAAGAACATTAAATCATTTTATACTTTAAATTGTGTTTTTAAAAAGACTGTCGAGGTTCGTCGCAATTTAAGTACCTGTTTCTTTATTATTATTTATTTATGGTTATGTATTTCTGTTTTTTCATAAACATTGTTATTATAATCATCGTCATCATCGTCGTCGTCATCATTATCGTCATTATCGACATAAGCCTACTAAAACTTAGTAGCTATTAATAGTACTTCTAAGTGTGGCAATCGCACGTCGATCTAACTTATACTTCTATCTTATACTATGGTATATGAAATGCTTATTATTCATTATTTTATTCTTTATTACCAAAGATATTGTACAAAGGCGAGTTTAATGCTATACGGAATTCTCTACCAGGTAACCTTGGGTAGAACAGAGAGCAGTTAGGTTGTCATGATCAAATTCAATAATTCAATTCTTACTATATATCTCGGAAATACCACAGGAGATCCCACTTCTGATCTCAGAAATACATCAGGATAGGTTAATTGTTAAAAATAATAAAAGCGTGAGAGCGGATGTTCAACTTGCTCTCTTGCTTACGCAATTAATTATTATCAATAATAAGACAGCGTAACGAACTATGCATTTAGTATAGAGCAATTACAGTTTGACCATACCGTAATATGTCCCTGTAACAATTACACGCTGGTTTAACGTGAAGAACATAATTACATGATAACACCAAAGTATGCAAATCAACAACAACACACCATCTCAACATAACACAGGGCAGCCTCTCAACAATATCATCCTTGCCACCAGAAGAACCACCACAACGGACAGAACCACGACTCTATTTTGGCACTCGTAGAATGACTTCACTCGTAGAATGACAAAAGCGGAATCTCTCGCACAGCGCCCACAGTGAAAGTACTGCACAAAGGTGGAATTTCTCGATATACCTCAATTCCACCTCGCCACCATCGATACCATGACTCACTCCTCTGGATCCAACCAGTATTTATGGACGCCGACCAGGCCAACCCTGACATTCGACCGTCCTCAGCGTGTATCTTCATGAATAGAATAGAATAGAATAGAATAGAATAGAATAGAGAATCATTTTATTCAATATAGATTACAATATACTTATTGAAGTCATGTTTTACTTTTACCATTGGTTCATAAAAACCTCTGTCCTGGGAAGAACCAACCAGAAACCCAGCGAGACTTTTAATCAATTTACAATATAATATTTTATACAATTGTTATGAAAACATTTCGAAACAGCATGGTTTACTCTTTGGTTGTATAATAACTCTTTAGTTGTAAATAAATAATTTAAACCTTTGATAGAAAAGGACTGCATATTTTCTGGGACTTTGTTGTAACGTATACATTGCCCCATGAAGGAGTTACTGACTCTTTGGGTCGAGTAACAGGTATAACTAACTTGTGCTTGTTTCTAGTATTTAGAAATGTACATCACTATTTTAATAAAACTAGTTTTGTTTTGTGTACATACATTAAATTCTCGTAAATATATTGAGAGGCCAAAGTTAATATATTTATTTCTTTAAATTTTCTCTAAGGTATCCTTCGGACCTAGGTTATAAATTGCTCTTATGGCTCTCTTTTTAAAAACAAAGATAGTTTGAAGATAGTTTCATGAATTCCTGTAACAAACACTATTAATCACCAATTCGTCCGCTCGTCCATGCTGACCTGAAAGGTATACTGTCCCTATCTTAGGACATTTAAGACCCACACACATACGCAAGGATATTACGTTTGACCTCATGCAAACTAACACTAGCTAAAGCGTCTTTCGACCAGCCATCATCACTTATGATGACTTGGACCGGACAACCTAGCCCTCGACTAGTCATCATCTCATATGCCAATGTGGACCGGACAAAACTGTCACTGCATACAAACTAAACAGACGAAAGTTATCGATAACTTGCACGATTAGACATATATATTATATATCGTTGACACACATGTTTAATTAAATATACCTACACATTTACTCACATAAATCTCAATAAATGTATATAATATAAATATTTAAACATACTCAAGTGCTGATATAAACATAGGAAGTAAGTTGACTCACCTTTGTAGGCTACGGATATATTCGTATAGTTTTTTTTTTAATTGGGGGGGTATTATTCGCCGGTCAACAGCAATTAGTTTCAAAGGAGATGAAAGTAACTGTGAAGGAATTAACATAAACCCAGAATGGTGGAGAAGTAGACATAATAAACTGAGTGAAGACGGAGATTGAGAGAATGAGTGTCACTATATGGAATTGGAATCTTTCTTTTAGATAAAGGGGTGAGAAGAAATCATTAAGAATTGAAAACAAAGTGTACAGAGTTCAAATCTCTTTGCTGGCGAATTATAACTTTAACTGGGAGCAGAATGGTTTTACCGCCATTTAAGGGTTTGAGGAATTTTCGGTTTTGTCATAGTCGGCCTTAACAGGATAAGCGGCACTATAGATTATGCACTGCCACTTCATACTTATATATTCTCCTCTTCTTTGTGCCTATGCATTAACCACTACATTATATACTGATCTTTAACGTTTTCATCATCTACATCATTACAATCATTCAGAAGTCTACTACCGAACATATACCTTCTCTAAAGAATGATACACAACATGGTCTTGTGCCAAATATATATACCGACTGCCTACATGTCTTACCAGCTTTATATAGTAGGTCCGCCACTTTGCTTTCTGGTACAGGCTCCGAGAACTTTTCTTCAGGTGTAGGTCCTTCAGGCTATGGTAAAGCATTGCCAATTCAGCTTACTGTTCATATTTTGAGAAATACGTGATTATAAGATGTAATCTTCTGAACACTGTGCAGAGTTGGATCCGACGAATTACTTCTTTGTCAAGCTGGACGTATCTTGTCGAAAAATTTACCCTAGTTGACATACAACTTCATTAGTTGTGATTGCAGTATCTTCAGCATATGATATTTATCTTGTCTAATACTTACACTAGATTTCCATTGCAAACAATCTTCATATCATCATGTTCAGTGTTCATCTCTAAGCAAATCCAGCAGCAGCTAGCATGGGCTGGGTATAGTTATCTGATTATATCCACTGACAAGAAATAAAATTATCTTGTCTTATGCCAAGCACGGCGGAAAGTATATCCCCGTTTGACATAACAGTAGACATATATCCCCAGTCCGTAGCATGAAGCCAAATGAAAGACAAAAATTCATGCTTTTTTGACATTTGAAAGGGACAATTTTATCCTAGTTCATTGGACGTGGGTTTAAGTTTATATTCATACAAAAAATCTATCTTAGTTTAAGTCTATCTCCCATTTTATCTACTGTGGATATTATATCCACCGGTGTGCCCATGCTCGAAGGGTGGATAAAACTAAGCGAGGGGATAAACATTTTCTCCTTTCCCCGGGGATAAAATTGTCTCCTGCCCATGCTAGCCGTGCAGGTTGGATTTGTAAATATTCTCAAAATCCGAGATTTATTCAGGATTAAGATGAAACCGAAACTTTATTTTATTATAATCCATTTTTGATAAAATCATAAAAAATCGTCATATTATATAAGTACACGGACGTAATATATACTCAGTACGCAACACATAAAATAATCGATTAATCACATTTCGAACCTTGTGTTGACAATCTGTCACTTATCAGTCGATTGAGACATACATGAACGTGATGATAGATTACCCATAGACATATTATTATTATCATTTCCGAGACCACCATACGTATTGCCTTATATATTACCGTAAGATATCTTGCAACGTTTATCCATTTTATGTACACATGTTAACAACTAAGTGTAAATTCAAAATATTGCTTAAGGTAAAACGATATGCATAACACAAAGCATAAAATATTACATTTAAGGTCATTTGTGATATAAAGAGCCTAATAAAGTGTAATTTTAAGTCGTTTATTTTATTTATGGAGCACAAAATAAATGCAACAAAAATTACGGCCTACTTACGTTTGACTTGAATATAATAGTTTCTCCAAGTCCTAATTAAACTTAGGCTCTGCTAACTGACAAATAGGACCAAATAGGACTTGAAAATTATACCAAACACTTATTTGAACTTCACAGGCTGCTGATATTAGCAACCAGGTCGCAGTTTGTCCAGGTGGTAAGATGAGCAAAAAGACTGGTGGTGATGTGGTTTAAGGATTAGTAAGCAGATTTTACGTGGTAGAGATGCGAGACTTGGCGATGCGAGACGTGAACTATTTGCTCGTTTGACAAAATGCAGAAGTTTGCAAATTCAACTAAACGAACAAAAGGAGTAAATACATTTATAATACTTTTTCACTCGAAAAGGTTGTAAAATTGCATGTTTTGACAAATGTTATAAACAATTGTCTCTTTAATTTATATTTAGATTTCTGTTTATGAACGCATTGTTATTCATTAAAATGAAATTGACCTTTTAATAATGCTTACTTGACAAAATTTAGTATAGTAACACGATTATTATATGTGCGTTTATGCGCGCAAGCTTGCATGATTGAGTGCGTGTGGTATTGATGTAAAAAATATATTTATAGAATGATTTCTTATATTTACAGAACACTACACATTGAATTAAACTACTTTTGGATTATATCGCGTTTAATTAACTTATTTTATTATTAATTTACGTTTCAGGGTGCTTTACAGCACCCATGGTCATGGGGACTGGGTGATTGACGTCCCAATGTCAAAGTTAATCCGGTACCTTCAGCTTTTAATTATTAATTTTGGTCCGATCTACAGAATGAACTAACTGTGTCTTGAAGTCTTGCAGTGGTATGCTTGGGTTTAGTTTTAATTTTATTAATTACAGGATCCCAAGCAGGTGGTAATACCAGCCTCCTCTCTATTGAAATTAGGAAGTTTTTAATTTCAATAGCCTCATATCATCCTTGGCAGGAATCGATGTTCTTTCATAGAATCTGTGGTTTATCAAATCTAATGTAATGGCGGGGCCGTCTAGGATATGATCACAAACTGCAGACTTCCCGGAACGTTGGTGCTCCACGTCAGCTATATGTGTTCTTTTACGCGGGTTTTAATAGATCGTTTTGTTTGCCCTATATATGAGAGACCACATCACAATCAAGCTTGTACTCCTGCATCTTGTGAGGAATATTGCTTGACGGATGGTAAGAACTGACTAATCTTCTTCGGCGGCGAAGAATGTTCTTATAGGCTCGCTTCAATGTAGCCAATCTTGTCTGTGACACCTCTGACATATGGTAGTACAGCAGTCACACTCGACTGTGGCCGGCTTCACTGGTCACTGTGACGTGAGCGGCGGGGACGAAGCTGGTTGTCGTGCAGAACCTGCTTGACGTGCTGAAGCTCGGCGGCCAGGTGTTTGCTGTCACAGATCCCTCGTGCTCTCTGTAACAAATTTTGCCACGGTAGCTGTGAAGGATGATGGTGGGATTCACCATTTAAATATCTGTTTGTATGGGTCTTTCTATACACGGTGTGACCTATGGTGTTGTTAGAGTTTCAGATGACTAATACATCTAGGAAGCTAAAAATTGCCTCTAACTCCATAGTAAATTGAATTTTGAGTTTATGGAATTAAGATGTTCTAAAAATGCAGTTACTTTGTCTGATGGTAAAATCTGTGTATTGTCTACGTACCGTTTGTAGAACCTTGGAGTTACTGGTGCAGTGAGCAGGGCTTTCTCCTCAAAGTCCTCCATGAAAATATCGGCGACAATGGGAATACCGGTGAGCCCATTGCAACACCATCTACTTGCTTGTAAAACTCTTCCTTCCACAATAGATAGCCAGATGTAAGGCATTGTCTAAGCAATACCATATTCTGCTGGCATGTTGTTTTCCTCTAGTTTCCTAGTTACAATTGAGATGCAGTCTTCAACAAGTAGGCATGTAAATAGAGACTGAACATCAAAACTGACCATAGTTTCGTTGTCAGTAAGACATAGGTCTTTTATCTCACTAACAAAATGGTATGAATCCTTAGTGTGTGCTCTTGTGTGTCCTCTGGTGGTGATAGTGTTTTTGCTAAGAGTTGAGCCAATCTAAGGTTGGCGAATCGATCTGACTTCACTATTGGACGTAATGGAGCGTTCGGTTTGTGTATTTTTGGTAACCCACAACTTCTGTGGTTTGGCACTAGGTATTATCGAATTGACGTCTAGATTCAATTTCTCAGAGTATTTCTTAATTAGATCGCTAGTTGTTTTAAGCGTATTAGTTGGGTCTGTTTTGACCTTCCATACGTAATTTCATCCGATAAAAGTTGTTGTATTTTAGAATTGTAATCCGACGTATCCATTATAACCGTAGCATTACCTTTATCTGCGCGGAGAATCGTTAAATCTGGTCTGTTGCGTAAGTTTTTCAATGCATTCATTTCATCCTTCGGAAGATTTAATTTCGGCACTGAGCTTCGACGTAACAAAGACGAGATGTCTTGACGTATGGCCTCTAAATCTTCCTTACCAATATTATTTTTATACAGACAGTCCTCAACAATACAGATAATGTTTTCATACGGGATTTTTCGCGGTGTTATTGCGAAATTCATACCTTTGGCCAAAACTTTTATTGTCGCATTCGTAATTTAATTGATACGTTATCGAAAAATATGAGTGCTATAAATTCTTTAGGTGAACCCATTGACAAATGGGATACAATTATTATTTATATGACCTCGACAAGGTTAGACAGTGCGACGGCTAGGAAATGGGAGGAATTTCGAAGCAATATAATTTCACCTACCTCAGAAGAATTCTATTCATTTCTTCGTCAACGCGCAATGGTTTTGGAAACCATGAATGCTAGTAGGTCATGCAAAAATTAAAGACGTTACAGTGTAACAAAAACTAATTCATTTGTTTCTTCTTCTACCCAGTCCTCCTCTGACAAACGGTGTGCAATCTGTAACCAAGGTCATAAATTACATGAGTGTTTAAAATTTAAATCTTTACCTGTTGAAGAGCGTATTTCTAAGGTTTCCCTATTTAAATTATGTAGCAACTGCTTTCGCGGCAGCCATCAGGCATTTCAATGCCGGCTGAGTGGCTGTAGAATTTGCAAGAAAAAACACAACACTCTATTACATAAACAAAATTCCTCACAACTTATACGCATGCAACAACTTATATCACAACAAAGCAAAACTATACCATAACAAAATCTACAAGGGCAACAACATCTACTAATAATAATAATTTTACAAAAACAAGTGAGAAAACAACTTACCTAATATTACAGTTGACTCAAATGTACCCAGCCCCTCTTCTCTTGTTTCTATGTCTGCTGTCTCCACAAAATCAAGCCTTCTTTCTGCTGCGTTGGTAAAGGTGACAAACAATAACAAGGTTTTTATGCTGAGGGGCTTTACCAGTTAATAGTCATCTTTAATTAGTGAAGGGGCTCAAAAGAAAATAGGTTTTTACAAAATAAAGGAATGTTACAAATGTGTGTCAGGTATAGGTAATACTGTTTTAAATATAACTGAACATTGCTCAATACGAATCACTATATAATTAATTTAATATATCAGTTAAATGTTATATATTCTTCCTAAAATTACTGATCGTCTCCCTCATGCCACAATTTGTTATCAAGAATTAGGTATTCCAAATAATGTACAACTTGCAGATCCAAAGTTTTACCAACCTTCCGATATTGATTTACTATTGGGTGCTGACACATTTTGGGCGCTGATTGGAACAGATAGAATAAATTTGGGGCCTCAAAGGCCAATTTTACTAGAAACACAATTAGGGTGGATAGTGGCTGGCCCCCTGGGAGAAGGTTATTTTAAAGGCAACAATTCAAAAATACAATGTAATTTTTCGCATGAGATTCGTAAACAATTATCAAGATTCTGGGAACTTGAAGAAGTTCTAATGTTACGTGTAAGGACAATTATTGCGAAACATTATTTAATACAACTTGCCGTGAAAACGACGGTAGATTTTGTGTACAACTTCCACTAAAAGATTCTGTAGATATTTTAAGTGATTCGCAATATTGCAGAAAAAGGTTTTACAACGAGAAAAAATTAAACAGCAAGGATAAATTTAAACAAGAATATCAACATTTTATTAAAGAATATGAGCATTTTAGGTCATATGACAATGTTTCTAAGCCCCAATTCAGTTTGTTATCTTCACATCATGCTGTGATTAGAAAATAGTGAGACTACGAAGCTTCGTGTAGTTTTGATGCTTCTGCAAAACGTCACGGAATATCTTAACGATATACAACATATTGGCCCTGTAATTGCGGACGATCTATTTTCAATTTGTTGAGATATCGGCAACATAAATACGTTGTTACAGCAGATGTGGAAAAATGTACCGCCAAATCATGGTGGATCTAATCAACGAAATTTGCAAATGATTTTATGGCGTGACGAACTATCACAGCAAATTAAAATATATCAATTAAATACAGTGACGTATGGAATGGCATCAGCGCCATTTCTGAGTACGTTGTCTATTACAACTTTCAAAAGAATGCAAAGATAATAAAATAGCACAATTAATAAAGGCAGACTTTTGTTGATGACTTTCTTTCTGGCGCTGAAACTGGTGAATTATAAAATATAATTAAATCGGTCACTACAGTTCTCAGTAAAGCCTGCTCTCCTTTGAAAATAGCAAACTAATGCAAATATTGACCTTCAAGATGAATCAAATACATCGTTGCCAAAATTTAGACTTGACTTCACAACCAGCGTTTTAGGTCTGAAATGGGATCCAAGTGAACATTTTTCGATTTCCAGTTAACCTACAGTTGATCAAATATAACCAAAACGATTTTGTCCAATTCAGCTAAATTATTCGACCCACTAGGTTTGCTTAGTCTTTGTACCATCATACCTAAAATAATTCTACAAAAATTATGGTTGACCAAACTTGATTGTGATGATTCGGTGGATAATGTATTAAAGGCAAAATGGAAAAGTTTTATAAATAATTTAAACACCGTATCGTTCATTGAAATACCCAGATGCGTCCACATTAATAAACCCGTAGTGATAGACTTACATACATTCTCGGATGCTTCTAGAGGCAACATATCTTCTGCAGTCTATCTCAGATCAGTTGATGGTTCAGGTAATATTCTGGTCAGATTACTTTGTGCAAAAACTAAAGTTGCTCCAGTTAAACCAACGACAATACCTCGATTGGAACTGTGCGGTGCCTTGCTTTCGGCGCGATTAAGTGTTAAAGTATTAAAGGCTATTCGTTGCAAAATGATTCAGTCTATCATTGGACTGACTCAACTGTAGTTTTAGGTTGTTTATCCTCTCAACCATGCGATTTGAAACCGTTCGTTTCAAACCGCGTTGGTGAAAGAACTCACTAGCTCAGATGTTTGGGCGTCCCGGGAGATAAAACCAGCAGATCTAGCCTCGCGCGGTTTAAATCCTAAATTAATTAATTCTGCCACGCTTTGATGGCAAGGGCCGTTGTTTTAACTGAAAGCTCATGTAATTTAAAATATAAATATAAATAATGTTGATTTACCTGAAGTAAAACATAATAAGTTACTACAATCTACAACTACACTATACTCTCATAACTACACTACAATCTATGTGTTCATCAAATACTACTTTGGCTGTTAACCGGTCAATGATAGTAAACGTTGAAAGATTTTCAAGGTTCACAACATTACAAAGATCTAAGCTTACGTTCTACGTTTTTACATAATCTAAAACATAAACGTCACAAATTCACTGGTCCCTTAACAACCAAGGAATTAGAGTCATCTTTAGAAATATTAATAAAACAACATCAGAACGAGTGCTTCAGAGTGAAAATTAAGGTTTAAGGTCTGAAACTTACCATCTAAGTGCCGCTTATTGGCATTAAGTCCATTTATCGATGCAGCGTGAAATACTTTACGTTGGCAGCCATACTCAAAACTCAATGACATACCAATACCAATTTTATTATTAGAAACGAAAACGCCTTTTGTAAATTACTATTTGTTCAATTATCATAAAAACTTTACATTGTGGACCGCAACTCTTACTGACCGATATAAGAAAAATTTTGGCCTTTAAGAGGTAGAGTATTAGCAAGATCCAGTCAACAACTGCCAACTATGTAAAAATAAAAGCAATGTGTTTTAATCCTATAATGGGTAATTTGCCCGACTAGAGTTACCCAAATCTTCATTTTCACGTAAGCAGTGTGGACTTTACCAGGCCCTTTATTATTGACCGTAAAGGTCGCGGTTAAAATAACAAAAGGTTATTTATGTTTATTTATTTGTTTTAGCTACAAAAGTCTTGCATCTCAAGTAGCAAGCGATCTAACTCGATATTTTTATATTATGTTTAGACGTTTTATATCCGAGAGATCTCTTAAATTATATTGTGACAATGGTAAAATTTTGTAGGTGCAAATAATGAAATTACTAATTTTTAAAAATTAACAGTGAAAGCATATCTGGTTTTGCAGCCGATGAAGGTTACAATTTAAATTTTCCTGCGTATTCTCCGCATTTGGCGGGCATTGGGAGGCAGGTGTCAAGTCTGCTAAGTACCACGCAACTAGAATATTAGGCGACTAACATCAACGTTTGAGGAGTTGTCTACTTTATTTTACGCAAATTGAGGCAATCCTAATTCTACAGGCCGTTAACCCTCTTTCCTCAGATCCCAATGACCTCAATCCTTTAACACCCAGCGCACTTCTTGATCGGCAGGCCCACGTCACTACTATCAGGTTTTAGACATTAATTTAAATAGACTCGATAGATACCGATGTAGCTGCGTCAACACTTCTGGGAACGCTGGCGAAAGGAATACTTAAGCAGTGCAACAAAGATACAAATGGCAGGGTTAATCAACAGATTTAAGGAAGAGGATTTGGCAATTATAAAGGCTAATGTACCACCTTTGAAATGGCGTATGGCGCGAATACATAAATTACATCCTGGTTCTGATGGAATTGTACGAGTTGCAGATGTCTACACGAAAAATGGCATTGTGCGCCGTGCTGTCCACAACCTGTGTCCCTGACGGGTTCATCCACAACAGAAGCACTAGACGGAACGCATCCAACAGTGACGTCACTCATCGTCACGGTGGCGGTCCCGCCATTACGCTGAGCTCCGTACTGGCAACAAGTTTTAAATTTAATTATTGTAATTAAATAACAAATTAAATGTACTACAATTTATGGCGGAGTTTCATTGAAAATCCTCAAGAAATAGAAGACCAGCGTAATTAGAGTACACTGACCGCCTTCAGTTGTTATGGGTTGAATTTTCTCCGAAGCTCAAGTATGGGCGGTTAATTGAGTCCAGAGACAAAGCAGCCGCAAGTAAACTTGGTGTCCTTGCAAGGGTGCGGCGGTATTTTCACGCCGGGGCAGCTTCCTATATAAAGTACAAGTCCGGTCGTGCATGGGTACTGCTGTCACATATGGGCTGGTGCTGCAAAGCCCTTGGCAGCGTTGGACTCAGTGGAGACGTGCTAACAGGCTCATTGGTGACCTTGATTTGGTTGAAACCAATCTTGTCGGCCTCAAGCACAGGCGCAAGTAGCTAGTCCTCAGTATTCTTTAGGATGCATTTCGGTGAGCTGCGAGAATTACACGCTTTAATCCCTCCCTCCACTCACTATCGGACAACCAGGCGGTCAGCGGGTTTTCATCCTTGTTGTCGATATTCACGCATTAGAACCAAATGGTTTGCTTCATCTTTTGTAATGCGTACACGGCGAAATTGAATAATTTGCCGGCGTCTATCTTTCCGTCCGAATACAATCTGGGCGTCTTCAAGGTAAGAGTGGATAGGCTTTTGTTACGCTAAGACAGTGCGATTTACCATCTAAGTTTGCATCACCACTTACCACCAGGTGGGATTGTGGTCAAGCACTGGCTTATAATAAGTAAAAAAAAAAACAATTATTATATTCTGGTCTATTCTATTCTAAAATAATATTATTTTTATTTCAAGAATCTCTTATTCATCATCGTACAGTGAAACAATGCCATTTACTTTCGTTTATTGCTAAAAAATTAAAAGAAAAGAAGAAGATTGATTCAAAAAGAAACAAAAATATCCTATTTTTATTGCGTGAATCAAATAAAATCACTAGATCCGTTGATAGAATCTATAAAGTGTGCACGAGTCAATCTATAATCAGTGAGTTTTTGAAGTGAAGTTAACTAACATTTTAGCAGGGTGTCAATATTATTTAAAATGAATAGATTTATGAGAATTTGTCCACTGCATTGATAAATATTAAAGTTGTGATAATTAAAAAACTTTTTGAGATTATGTCAAACAAACACAAATCCAAAGTGTATCTGTGGAAATTTAAAAATAAAGAGACTAAATCATAAAATAATTTAAATATAGTGTTCAATTTCAAGTACCGAGTAACATAACATACTCGTGTCTTTAGTTTTTAGGGTTTCGTACCCAAGATCCGTCCGTCCATCCGTCCGTCCGGTAAATTTGTGAATGTACTTTCAAGCATCTAGCAACAAATGTGTGAAATCATGAAGGATTTACCCATATTCGTCACTCTATACAGGCAGGTTGGTGAGCGTAAAATAAATTATTTCGGGTTGGTATAATGCTGGTCCTTTAGGTGTATATATTGTCTCCTATCACTAATGTGTGAGATTTCGAGTTAACATTTGCGTATGGATATAGCAACATTTATTAGACAACCTATTTTTTTACTTTGTATTTTTTTTTAACATTGGCAATCACAGTACCAGACTTTTCGATCTTAAGTTTCCCAGTCCTCTTTTTTTTCCATCAGTCCATTAACATTCCGCTGCTGAATAAGCAGTCCTTCCTACAGCCGCGAGAATTTGCGATAAAAACTCGTTTAGGAATTTGCGATAAAAACTACATCTGGGAAGCCGATTAGCGATTGCAGTACAGAAGTTGTGCACACTGGATACTGCCACCATTCTCAGTGCGGAAATTGCGTGGCGGATCTTAAGTTGTTGCCACACTTAATGCTGCCACAATTCGCAGTGCAGAAGTTACATGGCGGATCTTAATTTGTTGCCACACTGGATGCTGCCACTATTCGCAGTTTAGAAGTTGCATGGTGGATCTTAGGTTGATGCCACACTGGATGCTGCCACCATTCGCAGTACAGAAGTTGCGTGGCGGATTTTAAGATGTGGCCACACAGGATGCTGCCACCATTCGCAGTGCACAAGTTGCATAGAGGACCTTAAGTTATTACCACACTAAATGCTGTCACAACATGGCGTAAATAATATTATGCCATTATTATAATGGCAATATTTAAAATCCAATGTAATATACTAATAAACTTACCATTGTTACAGGTCTGAAATAATTTACATAATTAATAAATTGCGGTTACTGAAAGTTGCCTCATGCAAAATTAAGGCTAATGGGACAATAATCCAAAAAGTTTTGATATATTTTGTTACGTAAATGTGAATTCCATTTAAGTAAAATGCTCATTTAATATTTGAATTAACACTGTTTTATGGTTATCCCTTCTCTAATTTTGAATATTATAGAGTAAACCTATTAAGAAAAATTATAAAAGGTAAAGAGCAAAATATAAAAACGTTATATTTTAAGTTACTACAGCTTTAATGCACAGCATTTATCTTGGTAGCATAGTAGTATAGTAAAAAGTGAAATACGAGTACATATAGGGCCACCGTATATATGGGCCACCGTATCCACTTATCAGCAGATGGACTGTATGTTCGTTTGTTACCTTTAAACTTTATAAACAAAAATATAATATAACTGACAGCTCCATGGCGCAGAGGTTAAACGTTTGGTCGCGTCGCTGCAGGGTCGCAGGTTCAAATCATTGTTCCGGGCCTCCATGTGTGTCCTAGTGCAATTTCTGTATGTAAGCATTCTCCACGAAACAGTAGAAAATTCAACTGTTGAATAACCTTTATATTAAAGAAAAAAAATCCAATGTTTGACACAGACCTCACACTCATAGGTTCAGTCACCAATGTTACAAAAAATCTAAAAATACTATACTCCCCCAGGGAATGCCACAAAGCATGGTCCTGAGCCACACCTGCATCCATCGACTTCCTGCATGTCTTACCAGGTCGTCACTCCATCTAGTGGGGGTCACCCTACACTTAGCCTACCGGTACGAGGCTGCCACTTGAGAACCTTTTTTCCCCATCGCTTGTCGGTTCTTCGAGCTATATGGTCGGCCCATTGCCACTTCAGATTACTAATCCGTTGGGCTATGTCGGTCACTCTGGTTCTACTGCAGATATCCTCATTTCTAAGTATATCACACAAAAAAAACCCCGAGCATATCCCTCTCCATAGCTCGTTAAGCTTCCTCATATGACCAGCAGTGAAGGACCACGTCTCACTTCCATAATTCATCACTGCAGTGGACTTGTGAAGGGCTGTAATGATGATGATAATATGTGTGTGTATATAATTTTGATAGCCAAGACGACTTTCTGACGAACGATAGACGATTTGATAGACGACGACTTACATATACCATATAGTAGTAGTAACTACGAGTATTAAGTGCGGTTATAAATCATCTTTTTTTTTCCTTTTGCGCTGTTATAGACATGAAACAGACATTCAATATAAGCATATCATAGCACTTATAGTTCAATATTTTATTCAATCGACTTGTTAGCGCAGTGTACCTATATGTTTTTATTCATAAAAGTGAAGTGATAAATGAATTTACAGTGTACCTGATGGTAAGTAGCTACTGCATCCCATGGACACCTGCAACCAACTTTAAACAAAGAAGGCTACAGATACGTTGTCACCGTTGATGACTAAGATGGAATTATACGTGGTAGAGCCACGCTGCAGCTATATTAGTTGTAGCACAAATGGGTCGGCTCAACCGGAGTAGGACCACGCTCTCACACAATACCAGCGTAAAAAAATAGTAGCTTAAGGCTGCTGTGTTTCGTATGATGAGTGTAGAGAACCGGAGACGCTTTTTACTGAAAACGAGGCATTCCATCTTAGTCCTCAGGAGTGACAACGCTTCTACATTTTGATTCTTAATCGAAGATAAATATAGATGTCTAGGGGCCACAGCATCCACTTACGATCAGGTGGACCTTATTCTATTTGAAAAAAAAAATGCTTCTTTATACCGGTAAGACTGAAACAGAGCAGTGCAAGCACAGCTGCTTGGCAACAGAGATAGGTAAGAAGGTGTTACCTTCCCAGACGGACTCCTATTTGAAGTGTATAATTGTTGCGATGTGGGCCGCTATGTTCGAATCTCGCACATAACAAGTACGTTTGTAGGGCTTAAAAATAATGTTTGAAAACCCATATGAAATTTATGTGGGCGTTAAAGTAGCGTCTGTGGGAAATATCTTAGATACCCTAATATTGCTTCTAATAGATGGCGTTTATCCATCCGTATATGCGTTTTCGCTGGACGTAAAATATCTAAACCAACAACAGGGAGCAGCAGCAATGGTGCGAGGCGTCTGTTACCATTGAAGTCATATATTATACTACGTACTAGAGCAGACACCATGAACAAAATCTTTGCGACAGTGCGGGGCGCACGGTCGGAGGCACAGAATACCTTTTTATAGCACAGACTAAGTAAATTTGAGTCCATGGGCTCTAACATGTGTTGCAAACTATCGAGTCTCGGCATCTCTTCTAATATTACATAATTACTTTTTTGGCTGCCTCGTTAGTTAACGCATGGTCGTAAATGCGATTGCTGATCATGAGGTCCCGGGTTCAAGTCCCGGGTCGCGCCACAAACCAGTTCTTGAGTTTTTCTGTCAAGAAATTCTCAGTAGCAGTCTGAAGTTAGGAAGTTAGCGGTGTTTCACCCCCGTGCCTCGAAAAGCACGTAAAACCGATGATTATTTGTCTGATCTCAACAACGGAGAGGATCCAGTCCAGCAATGGAATTTGCGGGCTGTTGAATACGAAGAAGTATACAAGGGTAACCGTTAATCCTTAAATGATTTGCTCCTAACCATTTCTTATATTTACGCGAATACCATACCATGGGTGCTAGAAAGTGCTCGAAACATCGAGAATTAAAAAAAGTTAAAATAAAACGCGATAAAATCCGTAAAATTAGTTTACCTCCATGATTTACTCTTATAGATTTTAACATTACAACAACGTAAATATTTACACATACGTGTGAAAAAAAAAACAATAAGTTTCTGAGCGACTCGTAAATTCATAATGTTTAGTAGCAATACACTGGCCTGGCCTGGCCTGGCCTGGCCTGGCCTGGCGCAAGCCTGGCCTGGCCTGGCCTGGCTGGCCTGGCTGGCCTGGCCTGGCCTGGCCTGGCCTGGCTGGCCTGGCCTGGCCTGGCCTGGCCTGGCCTGGCTGGCCTGGCCTGGCCTGGCCTGGCTGTGCAGCCTGGCCTGGCTGTTGGCCACAGCCTGGCCTGGCCTGGCCTGGCACCTGCCACTGGCCTGGCCTGGCCTGAACTGGCCTGGCCTGGCCTGGCCTGGCCTGGCCTGTTGTGGCTGGCCTGGCTGGCCTGGCCTGGCCTGGCTGGCTGGTACCTGGCCTGGCCTGTTCAGCCTGGCCTGGCCACTGGCTGGCCTGAGCCTGGCCTGGCCTGGCCTGGCCTGTTGTGCCTGGCCTGAGGCCTGGCCTGGCTGGCCTGGCCAGCCTGGCTGGCCCTGTGGCCTGTGGCCTGGCCTGTTTCAGGCCTGGCCTGAGCCTGGGCCTGGCTGGCTGGCCTGGCCTGGCCTGGCCTGGCCTGGCCTGGCCTGGCCTGGCCTGGCCTGGCCATTTTCAGTTGGCCTGGCCTGTTGGCTGGCCTGGCCTGGCCTGGCCTGGCCTGGCCTGGCCTGGCCTGTTTGTGGCCTGGCCTGGCCTGGCCTGGCCTGGCCTGGCTGGCCTGGCCTGAGGCCTGGCCTGGCCTGTGGCTGGCCTGGCTGTGGCTGGCCCCTGGCCTGGCCTGGCCTGGCCTGGCCTGGCCTGGCAACCTGGCCTGGCCTGGCCTGGCCTGGCCTGGCCTGGCCTGGCTGGC